>SJYO01041262.1:52532-252594 GCA_006410555.1 Capra ibex | reverse complement strand
CCCTCCCTAGGGGTGGGGCCCTTCTCCCCCCCGCCCTCCCTAGGGGTGGGGCCCTTCTCCACCCCCTCCTCCCTAGGGGTGGGGCCCTTCTCCTCCCCGCCCTCCCTAGGGGTGGGGCCCTTCTCCACCCCCTCCTCCCTAGGGGTGGGGCCCTTCTCCTCCCCGCCCTCCTTAAGGGTGAGGTCCGTTTCCATCTCCTCCCCCACCGTCGTAGAGACCTGGATTTGTTCCTCCTCCACTCTCCGGACGACCTGACCCGTCACGTCCGGGTCCACGTGGCCCCCAGTCCCCACGACCCCTTCGGAGCCACGGGTGCGGTCCGTAGTCTCCCCTCCAGAGACCTCCGTCTCCACCACGTCACCCCTACAGTGTCGGCAAAGGTCTCCTCCCCTTTCGTCTCACGAGGACCGACCAAAGTTTGGGTCACACTTCTCCTACCCTTCCGACCCTGGGGCGGACAGGCACTGACAGTCTGGTCCCCTCCCTACGTCCGCCACCTCCGACCTCCCTACCGACACGTAGTTCGACTTGACTATAAGCGGAACCTCTGTGCTGGTTTCTCTAAAGACTCGTCTTGTACCAGACTCCAGGGCTTCTGTTCCCGTCGGGACGACTAAGAGGTACACGCCAGTTCCCATCCCCCGGGTGGTCGCCCCGGGGGGGTCCTCCTGCACGATCGTGTGGTGGGAGAAGGTAGCCCCTGCAGACCTACCTGAACCGGACATGTTAGGAAAGTATAGGCTGTAGGAAAAGCGGGTTGAACTCCCGAAGGTCTGGGCACAGATCCCGCCCTATAACAAAGAGGTCGAGTCGATAGAACCAGAAGTCTAGGAGCTACCAGACGAGGTCGGCGACCTACTGTCACCGGACTGGGAGTCTGAAGTACAGCGTGTGAAGGACCCCCCGTTGTGTTTGTAGTGTCAACTTGTCTTTTAGTCCCTATGAGGTTTGTAGTTTTTGATCTGGGTGGTTTGAGTCGTTTTACATAAGCAAACAATGAAGATTTTCGAACGAGGTACCTTTGTGTAATAATCAAGATGTTACACAGGGAAGAAGAGACGAGAACCTAAAGTTTCACCTAATGTATCTACTGGTACTCCAGGATTCCGGGAAGAGATTAATTGGAAGTTTACTTTAGCACCTTCTAGTCGTCTGGAGTCACTTCTCCCTTTGGTTCCGACTCACTGTCTGGGTGAATTAAAGTGGTATCTGGTGAGAGGAAGAACGGGTCATTGTAGACGATATACTCCTGTAAAGGGTTTCTGTAAAATTTAAGATTCAAAATTTCAATTAACGTTAAAGATTTCTTATTAGAGATATCCTCAGGGGTCATTTTAGTAATTCTTTATAAACGTTGTGGGTGTGTTCGTACATATCCGTACAGAATGCACGTACATATCTTGAATATAGTGTGAATAATGTTAAGTTTATAAAATAAGTTCCGTAAAGTCTTTCCCTATGGAAACCAGTGGTGTTAAATAGTGTTACCGGTTCTCGTTGACACGGGTACATACCTAGTGAGAGTGGGGGTCTGCCATGGAAGGAGAGGGTTTCGTACGGTAGTTGGAAAGTTCCTTTTCCTGAAACCCATCTCTTTTCCCCTTTCGGGAGAGTCATTTGACTGACGGTTATTGTCTACTCATTCTTCTTTTCTCCTCCGTCTCCTCACCCGTCTCTTTTTACTCCTTTCGTCCTTGTCCTCTTCCTTCTTCTCCCCTATCTGGGGTTGACTCACTTCGCGTCCAGTCTGTGGACTAGTGTGTCCAAGTAGACAGGGGGTAGCTACACCCCTACTCTCCCGGGTCTTGACGAAGAGGTCTCGCAGGTCCCGAAAAATGTGTTATGGGGTTGTCTCCGGTGGTAGGTGTCGTACCTGTACAATGATGGAAGGGGTGTACCCTCGGTCCGGACGAGAATTGGATAGTTAACTCTCCACTATGTTTCTATTACGTTTCATACTTTGATTTGAGGATAGGACGAACGGTTTACGATTTAGGTTTTTTTTTTCAGAGGTGTTTTATTTTTTATTGAATGAAACGATAAAAAATTTTAAGTTTTGTTTATAATTGGGTAAATGTCACCTTTTCGACGTCTGTCTGTTCTGTCTTTACCCATAAATGTTATTTACTTCGTAAAAACACGATGCACATATAAATAAATGTTTGAAGTGTTCATCAAAGAAAAACGTACCCCCATCCCTTCCATATTTCTATTGTCAGAATTAGGATTTGGGTAATGAAGAGATTTTTAAGATATAAAATGATATTATAAAGTGAACGACTTGTAGTTAATACTACGAATAATTTTAGTCTTATCTTGAACATTGAAGTTTCTGTTCGTGGATGTGTTCCATGAATAAAGGGATATTAGTTTTTTATGGTTTATCGGGAATGACACTTTCTTTCGACTTTTCCTTTAATTAAATGGAAGATTTATTATTTCTTTGTATTTGTGAATAATTTATCCGTTCCAACACTCTCTATGAAGGTAAATACGTACAACACACACACACATATATACTTTAGATTCAATGATAAAAAGTGGTTACAGATACGACGACGACGATTCAGTGAAGTCAACACAGACTGAGACACGCTGGGGTATCTGTCGTCGGGTGGTCCGATGGGGACTCTAAGAGGTCTGTTCTTGTGACCTCACCCAACGGTAAAGGAAGAGGTTACGTACTTTCGCTATTCACTTCAGTTCAACGAGTCAACACAGACTGAACATCACTGGGGTACCTGACGTCGGATGGTCCGAGGAGACAGGTACCCTAAAAGGTCCACTCTCATGACCTAATCCCACGGTAACGGAAGAGACAGGGTCCACCATGATCACCATTTCTTTTTTTTTTTTTTTTTGGGGCGGACGGTTACGTCCTCTACGTTCTCTGTGTCCAACCTAAGGACCCAGTCCTTTTAGGGGACCTCCTCCCGTACCGTTGGGTGAGGTCATAAGAACGGACCTTTTAGGGCACCTGTCTCCTCGGACCGTCCGATGTCAGGTATCCCATCGTTTCTCAACCTGTGTTGACTTCGTTGAATCGTACGTACGTACGTGTAGTCTTTGATTGTGTTACAATATTTAGTTGATATTATTTTACATTTTTTTATTATTTTGTCGTGGATGGTGGGAAAGGGTTCTGGGGAAGGTGGGAAGTCTCTCGTCAACCCGGGATTTGAGTGTATTCAGAGTCTGGTAAGGAGGAGCACCTTACAGTTGAGATAAAGTTGTCTAAGGACACAGATAAGTTGTGCAAAGGGGTTTTGAAGTTCCTTCCGGACCGTGTCTTAGTGGTTAAGTAACTAGTGGTTACTTAGTTATGTACCTATAGATTAAGGGTTGGCGTTGTAAGACCGAGACCAAGACGTTAGAGGACATTTGGAGACAGGGGATGTGCCCGGGACTCAGTCAGTGCCAGTGTACACTCCGGTGAGGGGACGAGTGGTCCAGTCAGATCTGAGGTGATGGTGTCGGTTCGGAAGTGTATGGTCGTGGGGTCAGGGAGAGAGGGACAGTGTAGTCGGACCGACACGGGGACAGGGGACGGATATGGAGTCGTGGAGTTGTGGTACATTCTATGTACACGATGGACAAGAGTGAAATGGCAGAATTGATATTTGGAGTCATTCCGAGTTGGGACGAGACGTAAGAGTTGAGTCGAAGGTCATCGAAGGGAGTTTGGTGAGAAAGGTCACGCTACTACTTGAAGAGTTTCAAAAATGTTTCCAACTAAATGGTTCTTGTACCTTCTTAGACCCTGACACATATGAACCTTATGGGTCGGGACATAGAGGAAGACGGAGGAGAAGTACCACCTGTGTGACGAGGTCTGTTTTCAAGAAGGAAAACACAGGACTTAGCTTAAGAAACGACGTATGTACTTTGAAGTGAGAAATTGGGAAGGAAGAGAGACTTAGTACTTGTACGGGAAGAACTGGTGTGTAAAGGTCGTAGAGTTTATGTAATTAAAAAATTTTGCAGAGGGACTGGGGTGTAGTAAGGGATGATGGTCGATGACGGGATAAAGAACCAAAGGGAAGTGTAGTTTTTATGATCGATATAGTACTCTTTCAGATGTTTATTGTTTTACAACTTCTACACCTCTTTTCCCTCGGAAGTATGTGACAATCACCCTTATATTTAATCACATCGGTGTTACTTTTCGTTATACCTCCAAAGAATTTTTGATTTTTGTCTTCATGGTATACTGAGTCCTTAAGGTGTCGATCCGTATATAGGTCTTTTTACTAAGTTTTACTATATACGTGAGGATGCAAGTGTCGTCGTGATAAATGTTATCGGTTCTGTATCTTCGTTGGATTTCCAGGTAACTACCTCTTTCTTCTACACCGTGCACATATGTTACCTTACAATGAGTCGGTATTTTTCTCACTTTATTACGGTAGACGTCGTTGTACCTACCTGGATCTCACATAATACAAAACGTTTTATTCAGTGTTTCTTTCCTGTTTATGATATACTATACTGAATATACACCTTGGATTTTTTATTATGTTCACTTACATATTTTTTGTCTTTGTCTGAGTGTCTGTATCTTTTGGTTGAGTATCAATACTTCCTCACCCCTCCCTGTTTAAACCCCGTACTCTAATTACTTGTGTTTGATAGTATGTGTTTTATCTATTCGTTATTCCTAAATGACATATCGTGTCCCTTAACAGGGGTTATAGAACATTATTAGATGTTAGACTTTTTTATGTCTGAGTGACATACCATATGGACTTTGATTGTGTTATAACATTTAGTTGATATGAAGTTAATCTTTTTTTGGACCGGTCTTTGAAAGGACCAGGTCACCCATTCTGAGATATAAGAGTTACGTCCCTACTTCCCAAGCTAGGAACCAGTCTGTACGACGTTGATTCTGGGTCACGTCGATTTATTTATCTATTTATGATCTCTTTTTTTTCCTTCTTTTTCTTTTCGGACGGTCGATCTTATGGATGTGGACGACGGAGACCGGGGGGAAGGACCAAGCCAGGTGAGACGCGACTGTTCAGATTAGACTGGCGGTAGGACTCACGTTGTCTGTGGCCATTGGTGGTACTGTGGTTTCCGTAAGAGTGAGGTACAGGTACGGAAGTCTTGCAAGAGTGAGAACTGAATGAAACTGAGGAATCTTGTGGAAGGAGAGTTCGAAACTACGAGGTAACGGAGGTGGAACGACCGGTGTCAGAGGACTTCGGGTGTGACCGAAGAGACGAGTCACACAATTCATATAGGGTACCGGAGGTGAGGTGAGAAGGGTTAAAAGAGAGGATATCAGATTGGACCGACGTGTATGAGGACGGGGAATTTTGACACTTCCGGAAGAACTGTAGTCCTCCTGTCGTTTTCCTGAGGAGGAACCTTGCGAACTCCGTAGATGTACTTCTGGGATTCCTAGCATAGAATTTTGTCCGTCGGACCCCTTCTTACACCCTAAAAGTTCTTGGTGGTTTACCCGTCACTCGAGAGACACGAGGTCCTCGGGAGTAAACCTGAGTTCCTTCGGACTCTGGGTACTCTCTCGTAGTCGTGACCGACCCTATCAACCTCCCCCTCTAAACCGGTGTACGTAGTCATTAGGAAGTTTTAAGTGGGGAACTGACGGTTCAAAGTTGAGACCTTTTAGATAGTGTCTATTTATTGGTTTTGCTTCGTAGTGTTCTAATAACACTTCTAATCTACTCCACCCGACACCGGGTACCCCAGCGATACTCAGTCTGTGCTGACTCGCTGAAGTGAAAGTGAAAAGTGAAAGTACGTTAACTCTTCTTTTACCGTTGGGTGAGGTCACAAGAAGGGACCTCTTAGGGTCCCTGTCTCCTCGGACCACCCGACGGCAGATACCCCAGCGTGTCTCAGCCTGTACTGACTTCGTTGAATCGTCGTCGTCGTTACTAATTTCTTCCGACTTACGGTTTCTTAACTACGGAAGCTTGACTCCAGGATCTCTTCTGAGGACTCTCAGGGAACCTGTCGTTCCTCTAGTTTGGTTAGTTAGGATTTCCTTTAACTGGGACTTATAAGTAACCTTCCTGACTACGACTTCGACTACGAGTTTATGAAACCGGTGGACCACACTTCTCGACTGAGTGACCCTTTTTTTTTTTTTTTTGTTGGACTACGACCCTTTCTGACTTCCACTTTCTCTTCTCCCTTTGTCTCCTACTCTACGAATCTATCATAGTGGTTGAGTTATCTGTATTTAGATTCGTTTAAGACCCTCTACCACTTATTGTCCCTTCGGACCACACGACATCAGGTACCCCAGTGTTTCTCAACCTGCACTGAATCTCTGATTTGTTACTCACTAATTTCTTTTCAGAAGTCATTTCCTTTTAAGGTCGGTTTTTTACGTTTCTTTACTGTTGTAAACTTTTAGTGTTAGGAATTCACAAATGAATCACTTATCTACCCTTTGGGTAATCTTTTTCCAGTTGACTTTTTTAGACGTTAATTTCTAGTTCGACAGTAGGGGTTTAGGTGTACAGTAAGTCTCAGTTGTGTTGTCTCCGACCGTTCGCACCAATTCAAATTAGATGACCCCCTCCCTTTACGAACACTACGAAGTAAAACCTAATACTATAGAAATAGATACTATCTAAAAGGTCTCAACTTTGAAACCCCAGTTCCCCACTTAAAACTGTCTAATGACTAGTACACCGGTTTAACAGGGAAGGTCGATAGGGTCCGTCACGACTACGGAAGAATACCTAGAGCCCGAAGGAACTCAGGTTTACTCCCTAGGGTCTCCTTTCGACAGGTTAGGTGTCGAATGGGTGGTCCGTGGGTACGACAGGGAGACCCTTTTCTCTGGACTCCCGAATCGTTCCCAGTATGGTACAGTCGGACCTGGACAAGAGTACATCCCACCGTCTCTCGAGACACTTACGGATGAATTGTCTGATCACAACAGAAACACCCAACGACGACGACGACGACGATTCAGCGAAGTCAGCACAGACTGAGACACGTTGGGGTATCTACCGTCGGGTGGTCCGAGGGGGTAGGGACCCTAAGAGGTCCGTTCTTGTGACCTCACCCAACGGTAAAGGAAGAGATCACGTATTTTTACTTTTCACTTTCACTTCAGCGAGTCAGCACAGGTTGAGGATCACTAGGGTACCTGACGTTGGATGGTCCGAGGAGACAGGTACCCTAAACGGTCCGTTCTCATGACCCCATCCAACGGTAACGGAAGGGACTAGAAACGCCCAATCCCAATGGGATTGGGATTTGTTCAACCAGGTATTTCGTTCGTACCACTCCCACCACTACTTCGATAAAGTCGTGATTTTTACGACTATTGGTACTCTCGACCCACTACCGGACACCCGGAAGTAGTGTAGAAGTGTTATTTACAGAAGTTAGTACGATGATTTTTTTTCGAAATTACTGTACCTTTTTATACAGTGTTCATAATGTACTTCATTAGTTTTAATGTGTCGACTTGTTTTATACAAGGACTAAGGTGTTTTTATCGTTTATATTGAAAGGAATAATTTCTCCGTTTAACGATACCACCCTTGTACTGTTCAAAGGTCCTGGACGTGTGATCGACCTGACGTGACTTGAGGGTAAGGGTGGTTCCCTATTTGAAACTGGTCTCGTCCCCCCTACCTGTCTCTGTGTTAAAAGAGAAAACGAAGAACGTAACTACTGACCCCTAAATTAGTCCTGTGTGGTCGGGGTAGTCTGTGACGTCCGGAACGTGGATTTGACCCATCTTGTCCGACTGGGTTTCGACGAAGAAGTGATATGTCTGGTCGATGACAGTGGTCCTTTGTGTCCTGGGTCCAAGGGAGGTGTAGGGAAAGGGATGGGTTGGATGGGGTGTACTATGTATCAACCCCACGGGGGATTCAGGACCAGGGAAGTGAGACGAGGAACTAGTCTCGTAGACAAAGATCTGACCTGTACAACTGGTGTCGTTATTTACATTTATTAACCGGGAGTTTATACTTATTCGTATTGAAAAGATTCACGAGTCGATAAATTTCAAAGTAAAATAAAGTATAAAAGTACAATAAATTAGTTGTCAAATGACTCGGGAATGATATCTATTTCGTCGAGATTCAATCAAATGGTTTTTGGATGAACGACTTACTTTATCGTAAGTGGACTACTGTCTTTCGACTCGCGGTTTCTTAACTACGAAAACTTGACACCACAACCTCTTCTGAGAACTCTCAGGGAACCTGACGTTCCTCTAGGTTGGTCAGGTAAGACTTCCTCTAGTCGGGACCCTAAAGAAACCTTCCTTATTACGATTTCGACTTAGAGGTCACGAAACCGGTGGAGTACGTTTCTCAACTGAGTAACCTTTTCTGAGACTACAACCCTCCCTAACCCCCGTCCTCCTCTTCCCCTATTGTTTCCTACTCTACCGACCTACCGTAGTGATTGAGCTACCTGCACTCAGACTCACTTGAGACCCTCAACCACTACCTGTCCCTCCGGACCGTACGACGTTAAGTACCCCAGCATTTCTCAGCCTGTACTGACTCGTTGACTTGTCTTGACTCGACTACTGTCAGTCCCTTGAATGATCAGTAATCACGAGAGGTCAGTAAAGACGTGATTGGGGGAGAGGGGAGAGGAGTAAATGTGAATATGTGAATCATTGAAGTCGTACACCACGGAGAAACGTCAGTGGGTGATGTCATAGACACCACCCCCGTCCCCAACAACCCCCCGTTACCAAGGTCCTGGGGGAACCCCGGTTTTAGATGTCTACGAGTTGAGAGAATATAATGTACCGGATCATAAACTAATATTGGGTGTGTATAGGAGGGAAATTAAGTAGAGATCTAACGAATATTATGGATTGTACTACATTTACGATACATTTGTCAACATTTATGTTGTATTTAAGATACATTTGTCAACAACCACAGGTCGTTTAAGTTCAAAACGAAGTGTCTTTGAAGACCTTAAATTTTTATATATTAAAAGGTACACGTCAACGACTTAACCACCTACGTTTCTTATGTACCTATGTTTCCCGACTGACATAAATATTTATAATTATCAGGAGGTCGAAACGATTCGTTTATAGTGTCCCGATCTGTTTGTCCTTTGTTGTCGGTCTCCTGTCGGTATTTCCTGACAAATGGTAGTGTTGTTTAGAAGACCCCGTTACTCCATTCTAGTGTCCAGAGACGTGACCTCAAGACAACGCATCCACTCGTCATTGTGGTATTTTGTACCTTTTGTAAACAGACCTATCTTCATATGCTACATTTCCCGTACAGATGTGGATGACAGTCGAAACATTTCGTGTCGTTCCTAAATACTGGTATTAAAGTTTCTGTGGTTGACTCCTTAAGTCCAAGGTCTTACACGGACTACACGGTTCTGGTCTTTCGTTGTCTCGGTTTTGACTTGCGTGAGGTGAGAGGATTAAGAATAAGGTCCGTAGAAGGTGAAGACACACCCGGTCGTTGAGACTCTTTCCGAAGACTGGTTGTAAGACATGATTCTATATTTTCTGTCTCTGGTGCTCAAGACACGGGACACCCCCGAGTGTTCGAACAGTGTTACTCGTACCCTAAAAGGTTCGTTCTCATGACCTGACTCCACAGTATTGGAAATCCAAATTTTTTATAAGTGTTCTCTCTAGGGTATTTTGAATGTTGTCTTTCTGTCACTTTTACAAAAATGGGGTTGTTATTGATCTTTATTATGTTTTAATTTATGGTAAGGCTATTCGTTACTTTACATCCTTCGTGGGTCTTTGGTCGAGTCGTTTCTTTTGTGTTTGGTCGATGTTTTTCCCGATTTTGAGGGAATTTTCCTGAATTTTCTACTAGACTTATTTATGTCTTCAGAAGGTGACAGAACCTCCTATAATAATTTTAATGTTATCAGGAGTTACATTAGATGTTTAAATCATTTAACTTGTGATAGTCCTGAAAAAGTTTTGGAGTTGGTGAATTAAATTTAAATATATCTTTTGATGTTCGGGTAGTCACCGATTCAGGACTATTACAAGCTTTTTTCCTTTGTGAAGAGACCCATTGTTCTGTATGACGTTTCATGCAAATACTCTCGACAAACCATGGGTTACTTCTATCTTTTTATATGTACATTCCTTTTCTTGTCTAGGAGTCTGTGCCTGAATAGGTGTACGTCCTTACTATATTTCAACCGTAACTTTTGGTTACTCATTTTTGAGAAATCGTCTACTACAGTTCTTGTGACAGAACGGTCCACACAGCATGGTGTGTGATTCTCCAGAGACCTGTCTCGTCTACAACTCTACGTCTACTACTTTGCTATTGTGATACCTTCCGACACCTACTCTCTTACGACCACTGGAACCGGATTCTTTACCAAAAAATTTACTCTTCTTTTATAGTGTTTGGTATAAACTTTTTGTCTAGACTACTATAGTTTTAATTCATGAAGATAAGTTGTTTCCCGTGTTGTTTAAGTTTTTTCCCTATTTTGTGATCCCTTTCTCTACATATTGTAGATTTTAACTAAGATATGAATTCTAAAATTAACTTAGGTGGGGTTTATCAAATTTACCGTTCTTGGGAGGACATCCCGTAAGAAACAGGATGTCTCAGAATCTCCCCGATTTCTGTTTCATTTCTGGTAAGTGGATCGGTACTGACTTTTGGTCTGGTGTTTTCGTCACCGACGGAGAAGAGACTAGACTTAGTGAAACGACGTGTGGACTTTGATTGTGTTATAACATTTAGTTGATATGAAGTTAAATTTTTACCAATTTATTTAACGAGCATTTCATATATACCATATACCCTGAGGATCTACCGAGTTACCATTAGAGGGACGGTTACGTTCTGCTACGCCCAAGTTAGGGACCCAACCTTTCTAGGAGACCTCTTCCCCCATGGGTGAGGTCATAAGACCGGACTTTTAGGGTACCTGTCTCCTCAGACCGTCCGATGTCCAGTACTCCAGTGTTTTCTCAACCAGTACTGAATCACTGATTGGTTCGTTTGTGCGTATATATTATATATTAATAAATATATATTATACAACATAAATATACACACAGTCAAATTCTTGAAATCAGAGTCCCGTTGTCCCTTGGTGACTTTATAAAGATCAGACCCTCATCGGTCAAATAGAAAGATAAAATCAAATGAGAGTCTGAAGGGACCACCATGTCACCTATCCTTAGAGGGAACGTTACGCCCCTGTGACCAAGCTAAGGACTAGGCCCTTCAAAGGTGTAGGGGATCCGTTGATTTCTTGTTCACGGTGTTGAGGACTTCGGGCCCCCGGGATCTCGGACACGAGACCTTGTCCTCTCCGGTGGTGTTACTCTCCAGACACGTGCCGTTGATCTCTCATCGGGGGTGGGAGACGTGATATCTTTCGAACGTGTGTCGTTGTTTCTGGGTCACGTTGGTATTTATTAAAAAAATTTTCAAATGAGAGAACGGAACATATCTTAATGACATTTTATGGATCTGACTCCCGTCCCTCTTATAAATCCTAGAGTTTAAACCTACTAGACAAGATCATTTTCATCCCCGTTACGCTTGTCTTTAATGTTCGGAATAGTTTCTCTTTTAAAATCTCATCTCTTTTACCTTCCTCACTAACTACAGTTCGAGTTCATACCCCTCCACCCTCTTGGTTTCTCATGTCATTCCGACCTACGGTACGGAACCAACACTTGGACCCTTCGTCCACAAATCTCCCACCCCTTCTCTCACTCATATCAAAATCCGAGCCACTGGGAAGTACTGGACACTGTCGAGTCGTCCTACACGGATTACGTCCTCTCTCCCCGGTCTCCACGTCTGTCGACAGGTGACTTAGATCTTCCACTACTTCGGTCTCCACCACCCGAGTCGATAATAGGACTTCATCTACCATGACTTTTACTAGACAATTAAATCTTAGTTTACTCCGAGGAATTTCTATGGTAGGTTCGGTCTCTATTTTGCGAAGGTCATAGTGAAGAAGTGAATGTAGTGTAAAAGTCGGGTCTCTGTTTATAGAGAGGTGGAGTTAGTAACGTCAAAAATAAGTTAGAATGAACGGGTGGTTATTGTGTAGTCTATGTTACCTCAGTTGTGGAAAAAATTGAAAAGGTTTTTACTTTATTTCTGTGTAGTTTGGGATATAGGACTTCTTTGACGGTCCTATGATAGGTTTGTAAAATGTGGCAAATTGATTGTGTCGTGACGTTCGTCGCGTCACTCTATACTGACGACTGGTAGGACCTGTCGACGTCTCACATTGTGGAGGACACCTCTCTAGTGTGGAGAGTGGTGAGGAGTCTCCGTTCGTGACCAGACGTCGAAACTTTCTACAACCCATCCCCTGTTATACATGTTATATATGTTATCTTTTTTATACTTTTATACATGTTCATGTATAAAGATTTTCAGATAGAGATTACATTGGAGTAACAAATATAATGAGAAAAGTTTCTATTGTGAACATACAATTATTACTTCTCTGAGTACCGATTGTTTTGAAAGGAGTCTCATAAGTTTACGTAAATAAACCTTAGGACTTTATCAAGAAAAGATCAGGTAAACGAAGAATTACTCGAATTCGTTCGACGTGAAGAACTTCCGGTTGTTTTGAAAAATTTTTTCATTTTATATCTCTTCGAGAGTTTTGGAAATAGAGAAATCAGAGAATTCTTTAAAGAGTACAGTTACGTTTCAAAATTTACTTTATGGTACCTGAGTATTTTCAATAAACTCATTCGTGAAGGGAGTATCGAGTCAGTAACCTCTTAGACGGGCGTTACGTCCTCTGGACCTAAACTAAGGACCCAGTCCTTCCAGGGGACCTCTTCCTTTACCGTTGGGTGAGGTCATAAGAACGGACCTATTAGTGTACCTGTCTCCTCGGACCGTCTGATGTCAGGTACCCCAGCTTTCTCAGCCTGTGCTGAATCGCTGAATTGATGATGATGATGATGATGATGATGATGATGATGATGATGATGGTGATGATGATATATTATGATTCCTTATAACTTTTGTTTTTGGTTATATGATCTCATGTAACTTTATTTTCTTAATCATCATCATGAAAATAACTCTCCAATTTTGATTTTCCTTTTGACGTTTCGGATATTTCGTAAGTTCTTAGTTTCTGAATAACATCTGTTACATAGATTTTCCTAAATGTGTTACATAAACACGGTTATAATCTTTCTGAGGTATGTGACATTTAGGGACCCAGTATTATAACATGTCGTGTCGGAAGAAAGGACCTCTAAAGGTATTTTGTCCAGGTGGTGGGTGGTGTGGGGGTAATGATGGAACCACAAGTTTTGTGTTCCAGGACTCATGTGTAGTCTATCGTCGCAAGGTTGAGTTTAGGGGAAATCATTGTTTTAAACTAGTTTTGGTAGTTCAAAAATGGTGGTCGGTTTCGGTTTTCGTAGAAATGAGGTACCATATTAACAAGGAGGTCGTATCCCTAAAAGAAGGTGAGATTTCAATCACTCCAAGATTTGTATGTAATGATCTTTTTTGTCAATTGAGTTTTGGTGTTGAGTATATACTTACCTTCCTAACCTATTCTGAACCTTCTTCGAAGGGTCGTGTTAATATAAGTGAAAACGTTGGACCCTTTGGATTCTCCCTCCTTTAATAGTGACCCCTGAAGAGACCACCACGTCACCCATTCTTAGACGGACGGTTTCCTCCCTTGTGCCCAAGTTAGGGAGTAGACCCTTCTAACGTGTACTGTACCTCGTTGGTACGGATACACGGTGTTTATGACTCGGAGTCAAGATCTCAGGTTCTAGACGTTGATGACTTCGGGTGTACGTATTTCGGAGACGAGACGTTGGTCTTTCGGTGGTGTTACTCTTCAGACTCGTAGCATTACTTCTCGTCGGGGGTGAGTGGTGGTGATCTCTTTCTGGTGTGTTTCGTTGCTTCTTGGTCGTGTCGGTATTTATTCATTTATTTATTTGATCAATTTTAATTTTTTCTTTAGAACGGGGTAGAATGTCCTTTATTCACTCTGTGAATTTTTCCCTCCGGTTACCTTTCGGAAGAGTCGGACGTGAGGACGTCCCGACGATGACACACATTTCTTTGTTAAATTCACAGTGTCTTAAGAAGTGTACACGTGGTCTAGGGTCTCTTGATGGTAGTTCCTGGTAAGACGGACTTCATATTTTTCCCTGGTTTTCCTCATTCCAATTTGTAAAATTTCGTATTAAAATTTTGTGTTGTTTTCGAATTACAAGAGTTCTTTAATGAGATAAGGGACACTTTTACTTTTTTTCCTGTTAAAAACTGGGTAACGTCGAGACCGTATTGTCTATTATTTCGATGGTTATCCAGGTCCTATACGGCCTGTGACCGAGTTAGTGTCTTATTACCGTCAGTAAAGGGTACGTTAGTTACGGATCTCTCTATGGGAACTTCCCTTCTGTGTTTTCGAAGGGAGAGAGAGTGGGTGTCACCTCGTCCACAGATTCTTGTTGTGAGGGAAAGACCATCGTAGGTTATTGACGATAGAGAACAAGAATAGAAAGACTACAATGTCATGGGACGTAATGATGGTAAAGTTTAACTGATCTTCAAAATAAAAGACACATAAATATATAAATTGTAAGTTTTTTAGAGTCTTTCAAAAGTCAGTGACTATAATATAGGTTATTGAAACATAACCTATACTTAATATAGGGTGTTCAGTCAACCCTCACTTACTTCTACCGTCTCCTTGTTCTGTACCTCGAGTGGTAGAGGGGTCTCTATGTAGTTTTTACGTAGATGTACACCTTACTAAGAGTGTCTTGTAGATGATTTACGACCGTTACCTGGAGTCTGGAGGTTTTCCCGTTCTTTTAGAGGTACGTTGACCCATTCCGTTTTCTTTTCTTCTCTCTTTCCTTAGTCCTGTCCTGGACACCGGGACCCTCCCTCAACACTTTCTCCTTTCCAGAGGAACGACCGTCCCTCTAGTCGACCCTGTCTCCTCCTCGAACCCTCGGAACCTTCTCTCGTACCACCGTCCATACGTCTCCCGTTCGTCTCTCTCAGGACGTGCCAGTCCGCCACGGTTGACCGTATGGGATCGGAGTTTGCGAGCATGATTCCCCCGAAGCATGGCTCCGAGTTCGGATCCCAGTCCGAACCCCTCTCCCGATGTCAACCGACGTGCTTCTGTCGTTCGGTCGGGTTCCCGTGATCCCACACTACGTGATGTAGGTTCCCTCAAGTTCTTCTTCAGAACCTGGTGGGTTCTCCGTTCCTCGGTGTCGACACTTCTCTCCCAGTCCGGGTGGTGTCCTCGGAGATAGAGACGTGTACGAGAGTCCGTAGTCCTGCGGTAGATGTACTCGATGTCTCCGTCTGCACTCGGTGGTGACAGTACATCCCAAGGTCTCCGTACCTGGTGATGGTGGTGTCTACCAGGACTCTCGTCTATGTCCAACACTGAGGGGTAAGGACCGTCGTACTCGTTGGGTGGTTGTTGTTTCAAGGGTACTACGTCGTGACTGGTGATAGGAGTAGGGGGATCCCGTCGGTCGGTGGACATGGGTCCTTGACGGCTAACCCTCGGTCGACAACGGGGTTGGAAGGGTCCCCGCACGCGTACCCGACACGTGACGCGTGGCGAATAGTTCCCCTATTGTCGGTCGTGTACGACTTTTTTCTCTATCGTTCGTAGGTATGGTTTTTGTCGGGAGTGGGGAGGTTTTTTAATTTGGGTGTGTTCGATGCTTCCCTACGAGGGTGTATATGTATCAGGAGGTTCTGATGTCATCTAACCAAAGAGGATTTGAGTATCTCATTCTCTTTATATTTTTACTTCTTCGTCTCCTTGGTGAGAAACAATTTTCTAGTTCTCTTAAGGGGACTTTCTAGTTACTTTGTCTGAAGAAGTCAGATTATTACCTTCATTGCTTTATGACTTTCTTAATTCTTTCCGATAGTTGTCTTTACGTCTATTGACATTTTTCCTTGATCTTTGATATTCCTCCTCGGTTCTTTTTAATCTTTTGAGTAAACGACTCTACTTTTGACTCGAGTACTGTTACTTATCGTCCTACTGTTTATGTCTTCTTTCTTATTCACTGGACCTTCTATCTTATTACCTTTAATGGGTTAGTTTTATCGTCTGTTAATGGGTTAGTTTTATCGTCTGTCTTTCGGTTTACTTTTGTTTTTCTTTATATTCTTTGGATGCCCTACTATACCCGAAGGGAGACGGTGACGTCTCCCAGGACTGTCGTCTATGCCCAACGACGGGGGTGTAAGGACCTTCGTGCTCGTCGGGTGGTTGTTCCCAGGCCACTGTGTCGGGGCTAGTGACAGAAGTAGGGGGACCACGTCGGTCGGTGGACGTGGTTCCCTGACGGTTGACCCTCGGTTGGCGACGAGGGTGGAAGGGACCACCGAGTCTGTTATTTCTTATGTAGACGTTACGTCTTCTGGACCCAAACTAGGGACCTGACCTGCTAGGGGACCTCTTCCCGTACCGTTGTGTGAGGTCATAAGAACGGACCTCTTAGGGGTACCTGTCCCCTCGGACCACCCGATGTCAGGTACCCCAGTGTTGTTCGACCCGTACTGACTCACTGTTTCATGTCGTGTCGTGTACCCTATTATATTTTTTTCCCGTTAGATGTGTATTGTCCGTAAGGTTTTCCTCTTCTTTCTCTTTTCCCCCAACATTTGTATAAACTTCTTTAATACCGACTTTCGAAGGGATTGGATTTCTTCCTTTGTCTATAGGTCTTGTCCTTCTTGTCTCCCAGGGTTTGTCTGTAGTTCTGTGCAGATATGGACACCGTCTCAGTACAACTACATACTGTTTTGGTTATGTTATAACATTTCATTAATTGGAGGTTAATTTTATTTATTTAAATATAATTTTTTCTGTATTATTTTTACCGTTTTCAATTTCTCTCCTAAGGCTTGGGTCGTTCTCTTTTCGTTTGTCGATTAATGTTCCCTTGGAGGTATTCCGATAGTCGACTAAAGAGATACCTTTGTGACTATTTCAAAAGACCTCTTTTACCTCATCGTTTTATATAAGTTTCGGAACTTTCTCTTTTAGACGTTGGGTCTCATAAGATCGGTCCTTCTAATAGTAAATCTTGTCTTTCTCATTATCATTAAAGAGTCTGTTTGTTTTTGATTTCTTATGATTCGGATAAGATTTTCTTTACAACTTTCCAGCAGTGATGTATTTTTTCTTCGTTCTATTATAAACTTCCTCCTTCATTGTTAACCCTTCCTTTAGTAAATTTAGTCGGTCATATGTCTAGTTTTCCCAAAGGGTCGACCACTATTACCACTTTTTGGAGGGACGGTCACGTTTTCTATACTCTCTGGACCCAAGTTTGGGACCCAACCTTTCAAGGGAACCTCCCTTACCGTTGGGTGAGGTCTTAAGTACGGACCTCTTAGGGTACCTGTCTCCTCTGACCGTCCGACGTCAGGTATCAGTGTATCAACTTGTACTAACTTCGTTGAATCGTGTGTGTGTGTGTGTATTTCCAGTTTTTTTTTTTTTTTTGATAAACACTTTCGTTACTATTGTGTTCCTTGTCGTTTTCCTATTGGTACTTCTACATTTTTTCCCTGTAGTTTTAGTGTTTTACACTCATTTCTCTTATTCTTATACGTATAAGAAAAAGAAAAAAATCTTGTATAAACTCGGACAGACTGATAGTCAGATTTCGTTCGTCTATATCCTTCTCCAATTGTATACACTTCTTGTCTCGTTGGTATTTAGTTTTTGTATGTTATCTAAGTGTTTTTGTTTTTTTCCCTTGTGTTCAATTTTATTTTCCTTTAGTAGTTTGGTGTTTTTCCTTTTTTTTTTTTCTTTCCTTCCTTCTTCTTTGTTAGTTGACCTTTTGTTCTAGACTTTACCGTTGTTTATGTATACACACTGATTAATGGAATTTACGATTAACTGACTTACGAGGTTAGTTTTCTGTGTCTCACCGTCTGTCCTAAATTTTTTTTGTGTCTCAGATGTTATGCGTCGGATGTTCTCCTGGTTGAATCCCGTTTCCTGTGTGTCTGACTTTTATTCTCCTACCTTTTTCTATAAAGTCCGTTTACCTTTGCTATTCTTTCACCCTTAAAGTTATGAGTATAGTCTTTTTTACCTGAAATTTCTGATATTTCTATTTCCTGTGGTGTATTCCTATTTTCCTAGTCATACACTTCTCCTATTATGTCAGTAGTAGAATATACGTGCATTATACCCTCGTGGGTTTATGTATTTTGTTTATGATTGTTTGTCTTTCCCTCTTTAGTCACCCTGATGTAATTATAATTGGGTGTTAAGTATGGTTACCTGTGTAGAAGGTGTTTCTCTTAGTTGTCCCGTTGTCTCTAAGATTTTCATATGTACCTTATAAAAGATCCTAACTGGTGTATGATCCCGTGTTTTGATTAGAGTTGTTTAAACTCGTAAATAAATAAAGTACGTAGAAGAGACTGGTGTTACCGTACTTTGATCTTTAGTTGGTGTCCTTTTCTTTATTCTTTTTTCACTGATGTACCTCTGATTTGTTGTACCACACTTATCTTCTCTTTACTTTACGTTTCCTCTTTTCCTTTCTGTGTGGGTAAACTTACACCTCAAAGTTTCTTATCGTTCCTCTCTATTCTTTCGGAAGGGGTCACTAGTCACGTTTCTTTATCTCCTTTTGTTATCTTACCGTTTCTGATCTCTAGATAAGTTCTTTTAATCTCTATGATTTCCTTGTAAAGTCCGTTTCTACCCGTGTTATTTCCTGTCTTTACCATACCTGGATTGTCTTCGTCTTCTATAATTCTCCACCGTTCTTATGTGTCTTCTTGATATGCTTTTGTTAGAAGTGCTGGGTCTATTAGTACTATCACGTTAGTGTGTGGCTCTTGGTCTGTAGGACCTTACACTTCAGTTCACCCGGAATCCTTCGTAGTAGTACTTGTTTCGGTCACCTCCACTACCTTAAGTTCAACTCAATAAAGTCTAGGATTTTCTACTACGACATTTTCACGACGTGAGTTACAGTCGTTCAAACCTTTTGAGTCGTCACCGGTGTCCCGACCTTTTCCAGTCGAAAGTAAGGTTAGGGTTTCTTTCCGTTACGGTTTCCTACAAGTTTGATAGTGTGTAAACGTGAGTAGAGTGTACGATCGTTTGATTTCGAGTTTTAAGAGGTTCAGTCCAAAGTTGTCATCCACTTGGTACTTGAAGGTCCACAACTTTGACCTAAATCTTTTCCGTTTTCTTGACCTCTAGTTTGACGGTTGTAGAAAACCTAGTAGCTTTTTCGTTTTCTGAAGGTATTTTTGTAGATGAAGACGAAATAACTGATACGGTTTCGGAAACTGATACACCTGGTGTTTTTTGAGACCCTTTAAAAATTTCTCCACCCTTATGGACTGGTGGACTGGACCGAGAACTATTTAGACATACGTCCTGTCCTCCGTTGTCAATCTTGACCTGTACCTTGTTGTCTGACCAAGGTTTCTCCCTTGTCTCATATAGTTCCGACATATAACAGTGGGACGAATAAATTGAATATACGTCTCATGTATTATTCTTTACGACCCGACCCACTTCGTGTTCGACCCTAGTTCTGACGACCCTCTTTATAGTTATTAAAGTCTATACGTCTACAGTGATCAGACTACCGTCTTTCGTTTCTTGATTTCTCGGAGAACTACTTTCACTTTCTCCTCTCACTTTTTCAACCGAATTTTGAGTTGTAAGCTTTTTGATTCTAGTACCGTAGACCAGGGTAGTGAAGTATCACCCCTTTTTCACCTGTCATTGTCTGATAAAAAGACCCGAGGTTTTAGTGACGTCTACCACTGACGTCGGTATTTTAATTTTCTACGAACGAGGAACCTTCTTTTCAATACTGGTTAGATCTGTCGTATAATTTTTTGTCTCTGTAATGAAACGGTTGTTTCTAAGCGGATCAGTTTCGATACCAAAAAAGGTGATCAGTATATATCTACACTGTCAACCTGATATTTCTTTCGATTCGTGACTTCTCAACTACGAAAACTTGACACCACGACCTCTTCTGAGAAGTCTCAGGGAACCTGACGTTCCTCTAGGTTGGTCAGGTAGGATTTCCTTTAGTCAGGACTTATAAGTAACCTTCCTGACTACGACTTCGACTTTGTGGTTATGAAACCGGTGGATTCTTTTTGTAGGTAAGGACGAAATGACTGACACGGTTTCGGAAACTTACACACCTAGTGTTGTTTGACACCTTTTAAGACTTTCTCTACCCTTATGGTCTGGTGGACTGGACGGAGAACTCTTTGGGTATACGTCCAGTCCTTCGTTGTCAATCTTGACCTGTACCTTGTTGTCTGACCAAGGTTTATCCTTTTCCTCATGCAGTTCTGACCTATAACAGTGAGACGAATAAATTGAAGATACGTCTCATGTAGTACTCTTTCCGACCTGACCTTCTTTGTGTTCGACCTTAGTTCTAACGACCCTCTTTATAGTTATTGGAGTCTATCCGTCTACTGTGGTGGGAATACCGTCTTTCACTTCTCCTCGATTTTTCGGAGAACTACTTTCACTTTCTCCTCTCACCTTTTCAACCGTTGTAAGTCTTTTACTTCTAGTACCGTAGACCAGGGTAGTGAAGTACCCTTTATCTACCCCTTTGTCACCTTTGTCACAGTCTGAAATAAAAACCCCCGAGGTTTTAGTGACGTCTACCACTGACATCGGTACTTTAAATTTCTGCGAATGAGGAACCTTCTTTTCAATACTGATTGGATCTATCATATAAGTTTTCGTCTCTATAATGAAACGGCTGATTTCAGGTAGATCAGTTCCGATACCAAAAAGGTCATCAGTACATACCTACACTTTCAACCTGACACTTCTTTCGACTCACGGTTTCTTAAATACACAAACTTGACACCACAATCTCTTCTGAGGACTCTCAGGGAACCTGACGTTCCTCTAGGTTGGTCAGGTAAGACTTCCTCTAGTTGGGACCCTAAAGAAACCTTCCTTACTACGATTTCGACTTCGAGGTCATGAAACCGGTGGAGTACGCTTCTCAACTGAGTAACCTTTCCTGAGACTACGACCCTCCCTAACCCCCGTACTCCTCTTCCCCTTCCGGCTCCTACTCTACCGACCCACCGTAGTGCCTGAACTACCTGTACTCAGACTTACTTGAGACCCTCTACCACCACCTGTCCTCCCGGACCACACGACGCTAAGTACCCCACCGTTTCTCAGCCTGTGCTGACTCGCTGATTTTACTTGACTTGACTTGACTTGACTTGACTACACTTCTTGACTGAGTGATTTTTTCACTACGAAAAGGGACTACGACCCTTTCTAACTTCCGTCCTCCTATTCCCCTGCTGTCTCCTACTCTACCAACCTACCGTAGTAGTTGAGTTACCTGTACTCAACTTCATTTGAGACCCTCAGTCACTACCTGTCCCTCCGGACCGTACGACGTCAGGTACCCCAGTGTTTCTCACCTGTACTGACTCACTGACTTGACTTAACTTGACTTTGTTGTACGATGATTTTTTGGTTACCTAGTTGTTCTTTTAGTTCTTCCTTTAATGTTTCGTTGTTCCATCATGAACAAGATGATCCAAGAAGGATTGTGGGGAATTACGATTTAAAGTCATTGTAATCTAATTATGACTTTTACGTTTTCGTTCTTACTTGTTTTATAATTTCAAAAGGAGAAAAAGGTGATGGGTATTTTAAATATAAACCTTCGAATCTCGATGACGTAATAGTAACTATCGTTGTTATCAACGAACACCCAACTAAAATTGATAGTTGGGTGTTTTTATCCTTGTCTACAAGAGAGATGTGTTTAAGATATCTTCATAGTAAGACAGAAGTGATGACTAAGTTAGTATACATACACACGAGTCAGTACACGTTGAAAAACCTTGGGAGACCTAACATCGGGTGGTCCGAGGAGAAAGGTACCCTTAAAAATTCCGTTCTTATGACCTCACCCAACGATAAAGAATAAAGGAGGATGTTCCTTAGAAGGACTGAGTCCCTAGCTTAGACACAGAGGACGTAACGTCCGTCTAAGAAATGGGTGACTCGGTAGTTCCTTCGGATTCATATGGAGTCACTTTTACTAAGTTAAAGTTGGTGGGTTTTTACAATCATCAGAAGGTCCGATTTAAGTTGATAAATAAATGGTTATCCTCCGGAGTCAAGTCAAGTCAGCGAGTCAGCACAGATTGAGAAACGCTGAGGTACTTAGTGTCGTGCGGTCCGGAGGGACAGGTAGTGGTTGAGGGCCTTAAGTGAGTTTGCGTACAGGTAGCTCAGCTACTACGGTAGGTCGGTAGAGTAGGAGACAACAGGGGAAGAGGAGGACGGGGGTTAGGGAGGGTCGTAGTCTCAGAAAAGGTTACTCAGTTGAGAAGTGTACCCCACCGGTTTCATAATCTCAAAGTCGAAGTCGTAGTCAGTAAGGTTACTTGTGGGTCCGGACCAGAGGAAATCCTACCTGACCAACCTAGAGGAACGTCAGGTTCCCTGAGTTCTCAGAAGAGGTTGTGGTGTCAAGTTTTCGTAGTTAAGAAGTCGCGAGTCGAAAGGAGTGTCAGGTTGAGATTATAGGTATGTACTGATGACCTTTTTGGTATCGGAACTGATCTACCTGGAAACGACCGTTTCATTATAGAGACGAAAAGTTATACGATGGATCCAACCAGTATTGAAAGGAAAGTTCCTCATTCACAGAAAATTAAAGGACCGACGTTAGTGGTAGAGGTCACTAAAACCTCGGGTTTTTTTATTTCAGACTGTGACAAAGATGGTAAAGAGGTAGATAAAGGGTACTTCACTACCCTGACCTACGGTACTATAATCAAAAGACTTATCCTCCAGATCTGTGTGTGTGTGTTTTACCAGTTGACCATAAGTATTTCCGGAGTCATACGAGTCACGGGTAGAATGCATGACCGTCTCTCGCCTACACCGTATCCATAAATCAGCTATCTTCTCCTACTATTTACCTACCTTAGTCCGTTCGTCCGTTCCTCTTTCCTTTTGGTCTTTCTTCACCTTTCCTTCGGGGTTTCTAAGGGATTTAGGTTCTTCATATACACTATACTATGTCTGTCTTTATGTCTCTGTACCTCTACTGACGGTCAGTGTGGTCGACCCTGTCTGTGTTTTCTCCTTTACCCTTGAGTTCGTCGAAAAAGTCTATGATACATTTCTCTCTGTTATCACACAATGTTCTCGTATTTGTGACGAGTTGTTTCCGAGTTTCATTCCTTTTACTTTACGTACAAGTATCTTGTCATTCGACTAATTGCGCTGATTTCATCTCTCAAAGACTTCCTTTGGTACCCTCCATTTCCGACGTTTCGCTCCGTCCATTTATGACAAAGAGGAGATGGGTGAGGGGCGAAATTTGTAGTCATGGAGGACGATTAGTGTGTCAGTATGGGGGTAGTACACGAAAGGAAGACGTTTGAGGGTTCTTTTGGTTTTAAAGACTATTTCACTGTTTTTCCCAATGTTAGTGTCTTTTACTTTTTCTCTTCTTCTTTTTTATTTTTTTTGGACTGTATATTTGTTAAATTTTTTTTTTTTTTTTGGAACTGATCTTTATAATTAAAAGTTGATCGTTGAGTAATATAGGAATGGTCTCAAACATATACGAAAGTCTCACCAAAACTAAAGTGATTAAACCAAACCTGATGAAACTTGGTGTATCGGTAATTCCGTTATTGGATCCTGTCCTTTCATTTATCGTGGTTGACAGACGGAAGATACACGGTCCTTCTCAACATCCTTGAACTGTTTGTGATAAAGTAACTTAGGATTATAATAAGTAAACCTTAATAAGGAGGTGAAAGTATGTATAGTCTTTTTCAATGAATTCTCCCTGGATTGACATGTATCTCGATACTACGTCTAAATGGATCTCATTGTTATTAATCATTGATGACAACGGTAGTGGGTTCCACACACAAGTCGTGGAAAAATTATCCTGGTCTTCTTTTATACCGACATCTACATGGACGAGTTCCAGTTTATGTGTACCGAACATAGGTTTACGGATTTAAGTACTTTTCGGTCCGGTCAGTAATTTTGGGTAGTGACTTCGATGACCACACGAATTGAAGTTTGGTGCTAGAATTTCCTTGTTACTCTTTCAAACAAAATTCGGTTTGATTGAGGTCATGAAACCGGTGGAGTACGTTTCTCAACTGAGTAACCTTTTCTGAGACTACGACCCTCCCTGACCCCCGTCCTCCTCTTCCCCTGCTGGCTCCTACTCTACCGACTTACCGTAGAGCCTGAACTACCTACACACAGACTCACTTGAGGCCCTCTACCACTACCTGTCCCTCCGGACCGCACGACGCTAAGTACCCCAGTGTTTCTCAGCCTGTGCTGACTCACTGACTTTACTTGACTTGACTTGACTTGACTTTTACTGAACTCTTATCATAAGGGTCAGGGTCGAATGTGACGACTTAGTATAAGTCTATATACTCTGGGTCATTACGTTCTATGTCCCCTTTCCTGTCGTAAGAACATTTTGGTAAGGGACAACATCATTGTGACTACGTAATATGTATCTTCCCCACTAAGGACTGGTAGTGTTTAAATAACCTGTTACTGATCTGTAGATGTGAGATAGTCTATGATGACGACCCATATTCTGACGAGGACCGGGATTTGTAAGTCAGATTATTGGATTGTTCGACATACGTTTTCAGACAGTAGGATCTCACCCAGGAGGATGAAACTATATTTTTAGTTCTATCGGAAATCTTTTCGATGTTACTCTTTTCGATGTGTTAGATTTAACATTTCGGGTCCGGGAATTAACTGATCGATCACGAGGTTTTCGAGTGACTGTGTGAAGTAAAATAAAATAAGTACAATTATTATCTAAAATAAAAGATTCATGGTTAGGACCTACCCAGTGACCGGTCGAATTACGGGACTTCGTTCACTGAAGTGTACGGACTGGGACCAAACGAGTAACCCTTTTGTGACAGTGTTCCTAATCTCTATTAATACGTTACGTGGTTGTGTCCCGGAACGTAAATCTTCACGTTGTTTATATCGTTTGTAGTATCAGTGTCCTAAATATTTGGTTGTTATTTGACTGGTCNGTTCACTGAAGTGTACGGACTGGGACCAAACGAGTAACCCTTTTGTGACAGTGTTCCTAATCTCTATTAATACGTTACGTGGTTGTGTCCCGGAACGTAAATCTTCACGTTGTTTATATCGTTTGTAGTATCAGTGTCCTAAATATTTGGTTGTTATTTGACTGGTCTTTGTAGTTTAATCTTCGTTGCCCCCCACCCCCTGTCCTTGGTTTCTATCGAGATACATACTTAGTTATCGACTGTCCTTCATTTTTCAATTCTTTTGCTCCATCTATGTTTTAAAGTCTTTGTCGGTTGATCTCAGTGATCTGTTAATGTGAGTTATCGTCGACTCCCGTTGTGGTTACTAAAGTGTCCTACTTTGGTACTACCGAATTTCTACTGTATTCGGTAAATTTTGTGTACTTGATAATTCAGGTGTACAAATTTTTTTTTTGTCGATTCGTGTATTAATTTACTGAAACTTTTCTAAAGATAGTTTTCACTAAATCGTAGTGGTTGAATTGTAAAGTATACGGATTTGAAATTGACATTTTGAGATAAGTATTCGAAGACGAATTCATATCGTGTATGTTTCCTTAGAGAATTTAAAGTATCGTTAAAAAGATGATTTGTGACTTTTTCTACAAAAAAGTTTAATTGATACTTTAAAGTCAAGTTACCGAATTCTGTAGTAGTCGAGGACTTATCGATTTTATTCTATTTCAGAACCAGGGAAATAACGATTTACGACAATATAGTCGTTGTTTTGTGTTTGTACACGGTACGTCTAGAGAGAAGTGAACTTAAAAGACGGGTGTAAACCTTCCGTCATTCTTCTTTTTGTAGACAAGGAAAGACGTCTCGACTGTTAGGAGTAAGATACCAAATTTTTATTTTCTGCAAGTGCCTGCGAATATCTAGATTAATAGTGGACGAAGTTTCCCTCGACCGTTAATTGACTAGGTTTCTGAACGTTTAATTTCGGTCTTTTGTTAAAGGGACTCCTGTTACGATCAGGAACGGTCCCGAGATCATTAAAGGTTCTGTGGGTATTTTATGATCTCCTACCATTTCTTAGTTTTTTTTTTTTTTTTTTCCGTCTACTGTTCTTTTGTCTGTTGTCGACTCCTTGTCTCCGGACACAGTGAGACCTAAGGGACCTAAGTGTCCCTTCGAAGGTCCTCTCGACAGACCTCTTTCGGACGAAGTAAACAATACAGGTTCAGAGCTTCAGAGGGTTACTGGTGGTCCCTCGACCATAGGTTACGTTTTCGTTGTAATATTTTCTCAAAAATAATGGTTCGAGTTCGACCCCGAGGGTGAGAATGGTTGTGTCGAGGATTCCTCGGGGCGTAAAACCCAATGTGACGAACATATCCCTTATAAGTCCACTTTCCCATTGTTTCCCCCACAAGTCCGACTTCCTGATGACTAACCAATGGGAGAAGATATCCCAACACACACCTAAAGACTGACAAAAAAAAATGAAAGTAGCATCTAGTAATGAAAGTTCCATTTAGTGTTTAAGAACTTTAATTTTCAGTCCTCCAAATTGGATTCCCGACTAACCGAGTACGTGTCACCCCGTTCAAATCCGTTATAGGTTTCAGATTCAGACAAACGGGTCATGGAAACGTTTTACCTCAAGAAAATGTTCTACCTCATCGAGTCNCCAATGGGAGAAGATATCCCAACACACACCTAAAGACTAACAAAAAAAAATGAAAGTAGCATCTAGTAATGAAAGTTCCATTTAGTGTTTAAGAACTTTAATTTTCAGTCCTCCAAATTGGATTCCCGACTAACCGAGTACGTGTCACCCCGTTCAAATCCGTTATAGGTTTCAGATTCAGACAAACGGGTCATGGAAACGTTTTACCTCAAGAAAATGTTCTACCTCATCGAGTCCGAGAAGTGTAACTGGTCGTTAGTGGGACGTAGATCGGGTCCTTCCGGTCTACGAGTTGTTACTTTCCTCAAGCGGTATAATTGTTGTCTTTGACCTTTTATAACATTCACTTCTGGAATTTGTGGTATTATAAAAAAATTCAAAAAACAGATATACTACAGAATATCACGACTTGTAGGTTTTTACTGATTATTCGTTCTTGTAAGTCTGATCTTAGTCATCTGAGTCGATAAATACTGAGTCGGAGACTTTCTTAATCACACTGGAACTTTTTCAAAGTAGAGAAACAAATGGAGGTACACTGATGGTCGATGTTCTAATCCAATTTGGATGGTTAAGAAAAAAAATTCTTTCACTTACCCACTCTATTTATATGTTCTTTGAGGATATGTTTATTGGTTACCGATGACTGGTTGATATAGGTTCGTAGTTTATATTTCGTGACGGGGCATACATAGTGGAAGACACCTTAGATTATATACTGTGTCTACTTGAATGGACACTTTGGCCTTGTCTAAGTGTCTCTTGTCTAAACTCCAGCGGTTCGTGCTTCCCCAACTCTACCTCACTCTCCAACCCCGACCGTCTACATTCGATAATGTAGGTCTTACCTATTTATTCTTCCAGATGATGTATCGTGTCTCTTGGTATAAGTTATAGGACCATATTTAATATACCTTTTCTTATAAATTTTTATACATATATCACTGACTTGTTGTTTTGTATATATATACATATTGACTCAGTGAAACGACATACCGTCTTTAATTATGTTGTAATTTTTGGTTGATATAAAGTTAATTTTTTATTTTATTTCTACTACGGGTATAATTTCGTTGATTGGTGTGTCATTTTTTAACACGAACCTCCAGTTATTTTGGGTGAATGGAGGACTTGTCCTTAGGACGATTCTCAGGGTTTAAAGTTTAAACCTTTATGAATCTTTTGAATTTATTTTACGATCGAGGTTCTTATAGGGAAAATAAAAGGAATTCCTTTTGTTTTGAAATTGGCCCCCAACTTCCCAGGAGACTAGAAGTCCTGAGTTTAGTTAGGAGGATACTTAAAGAGAAAGAAGTAGGGAACGGTTCCACCATTCAGTGACGTGTGAACTACGTGTGTTTCATAATATAGAGACACACAAGAACACGAGAGTCAGTCACTCGGTACCTTTCCGTCTTCGTCCTAAATTACTAGAAACACATAGTGAGTTGTGAATTGTATAACAGACCGTGTTATACCGACGTACACATACACATGTATATATATATATAAACAATTTACTTCCTTTACATAAAGAGTAAATTATAAGTAAACCTTTACTTATAAAGGTTTAAGATTTAGACGAACCTTCTTGTTATAATTACTTACTAATTACTTACTATTAGAATTACTACCACAATGAAAGTAAAATCTTTTTGTTATATACTTTACTCACAATGGATGTCTTCATCCTTCAGTTCTTTGTGGACCTCATTGTCCGTTTAAACCGGAACCTTACACCTTCCCTCGTCCCGTTTCTAAATGTCTCAAAACGGTTCTTTTACGTGACCAGTATCTTTTGTGGGATAAGGTTGTTGTGTTCTCTTCTGAGATGTATACCTGTAGTGGTCTACCAGTTGTGACTTTAGTCTAACTAATATAGGAAACGTCGGTTTCTACCTCTTCGAGATATGTCAGTTGTTTATGTTCTGGTCCTCGACTGACACCGAGTCTAGTACTTGAGGAATAATGGTTTAAGTCTGAATTTAACTTCTTTCGTCCCTTTTGGCGATCTGGAAAGTCCATACTGGATTTAGTTTAGGGAATACTAATATGTCACCTTCACTCTTTATCTGAATTCCCGGATCTAGACTATCTATCTCACAGACTACTTGATACCTTACTTCAAACACTGTAACATGTCCTCTGTCCCTAGTTCTGGTAGGGGTACCTTTTCTTTACGTTTTTTTCGTTTTACCGACAGACTCCTCCGAAATGTTTATCGACACTTTTCTTCTCTCCGCTTTTCGTTTCCTCTTTTCCTTTCTATATTCGTAGACTTACGTCTCAAGGTCTCTTATCGTTCTTCTCTATTCTTTCGTAAAAAGTCGCTAGTTACGTTTCTTTATCTCCTTTTCTTGTCTTACCCTTTCTGATCTCTAGAGAAGTTCTTTTAATCTCTATGGTTCCCTTGTAAAGTACGTTTCTACCCGAGCTATTTCTTGTCTTTACCAGACCTGGATTGTCTTCGTCTTCTACAATTCTTCTCCACCGTTCTTATGTGTCTTCTTGACATGTTTTTTCTAGAAGTGCTGGGTCTATTAGTACTACCACACCAGTGATTAGATCTCGGTCTGTAGGACCTTACACTTCAGTTCACCCGGAATCTTTCGTAGTGATACTTGTTTCGATCACCTCACTACATTAAGGTCAACTCGAGAAAGTTTAGGACTTTCTACTACGACACTTTCACGACGTGAGTTGTACGGTCGTTTAAACCTTTTGAGTCGTCACCGGTGTCCTGACCTTTTCCAGTCAAAAGTAAGGTTAGGGTTTCTTTCCGTTACGATTTCTTACGAGTTTGATGGTGTGTTAACGTGAGTAGAGTGTACGATCATTTCATTACGAGTTTTAAGAGGTTCGGTCCGAAGTCGTTATGCACTTGACACTTGAAGGACTACGAGTTCGACCAAAATCTTTGCCATCTCCTTGGTCTCTAGTTTAACGGTTATAGGTGACCTAGTAGTTTTTTCGTTCTCTCAAGGTCTTTTTGTAGATAAAGACGAAATAACTGATACGNTTTTGTAGATAAAGACGAAATAACTGATACGGTTTCGGAAACTGACACACCTAGTGTTATTTGACACCTTTTAAGACTTTCTCTAACCTTATGGCCTGGTGAACTGGACGGAGAACTCTTTAGACATACGTCCAGTCATTCGTTGTCAATCTTGACCTGTACCTTGTTGTCTGACCAAGGTTTATCTTTTTCCTCATACAGTTCCGACATATAATAGTGGGACGAATAATAAAACCCCCCGAGGTTTTAGTGACATCTACCACTAACGTCGGTACTTTAATTTTCTGTGAAGAACCTTCTTTTCAATACTGGTTGGGTCTGTCATATAAGTTTTCGTCTCTGTAATGAAACGGCTGATTCCAGGTAGATCAGTTCCGATACCAAAAAGGACACCAGTACATACCTACACTCTCAACCTGACACTTCTTCCGACTCGTGGTTTCTTAACTACGAAAACTTGACACCACAACCTCTTCTGAGAACTCTCAGGGAACCTGACGTTCCTCTAGTCGGGACCCTAAAGAAACCTTCCTTACTACGATTTCGACTTTGAGGTCATGAAACCGGTTGAGTACGATTCTCAACTGAGTAACCTTTTCTGAGACTACAACCCTCCCTAACCACCGTCCTCCTCTTCCCCTGCTGTCTCCTACTCTACCGACCTACCGTAGTGACTGAGCTACCTGCACTCAGACTCACTTGAGACCCTCAACCACTACCTGTCCCTCCGGACCGCACGACGCTAAGTACCCCAGCGTCTCAGCCTGTGCTGACTCGCTGACTTGACTTGACTGTTATCCTCCTTTATTAAAGAGTGGTTGTAAGTTAAGTGTTTTTAATTTCTTGACAGGCTAGGAGAAGGAAATGTAAGTCGGAAAGGCCCGAAACACACGAACACAAAACAAAACATATGTTAAATAGATCACGTATACTCTGATATTTGTAAGGATTGAATTGGATGTTTCATTGTCCTAGTCTTTTGATTTATTCTCTCTCGTTCGTACATTCTGTATCTCCTCCGGTGACAGTTTATCTTCTGAGTTATTTATATTTTTATTCTCTCAGGTATCTTCTGAGAATTTGACACCGGAAGGGTCGGGGTTTGGGTCCGGGTGGTGGTCGGGGTGAGAGTGTGCGTCCGGATACGTGAGTGCGTTTGTTTGTGTGTGTCTGTGTGAGGAGGTGATTCTGTACAGTTCTTGGTCTTTGGTTTCTATTCCCTCTGACTCTTTCTCCCTCTCTCTCTGTCGTTCTTCTGGTTGTACCAAGGGTTGGGGGCCGACGGTGTGGGAGGGCGGAGGTAAGACCCATAGGTAGGCCGGGGGTCAGCAGGGCTGGTGTGAAAGCGGGAGGCCGTGTGAGTGTGTGTGTGAGAGTGTCAGTGGGAGACCGGACCCCCGCCCCCGACCCAGAGCGGAGTCCCTCGGTTCGGCTTCCCCTGGAAACTCTGGAGCCGACGCTCCTTCAGAACCCCAGGGGTGCCCACTAACGGTCGGGGTCCCGGGGCGCACGTCGGCCCCGAGCGGGCCGGGTTCCGACTGCGGCGGAGGGAACCCCTTCGACGACGAACGCGTGCCAGCGAGAGACGCCACACACTGCCAGACACGGTCCCCTAGCCTACGGTAGGAGAGAGGGCACAGACAGAGGGCGAAAGGCAGAGAGACAGTCAATGAGACACAAAGGGAGAGAGACTGAGACGGAGGCACAGACACACACACACACACACACACACACACACACACACGCGCGCACATGCGCGCGCGCACAGACAGACAGACGGACGGACGTAGAGGGAGAGCGGAAGAAGCTTCGACAGAGACTTGGAAGCAGAGAAAGACGGAGACAGAGAGGACTGGGGACCGGAAGGTAGGGGAGGAGACCGGGGCCGGAGAGTGTCCACGATACCGAGACCGAGACCGACTGTTCGATCGCGGCCGGCCGACAGAGTAAACCACACCACGCACGGTCACAGACACACAGACAGGTACACGGACGGACAGCGAGCAGACGAGAGATTCCTTCCAGGACACGAACCGCCCGCCGCACCCCCGTTCCCCGCGGATCTATCCCGCTTCCCCGCCCCGACTGCGCGAACCCAGCTGGCGCGACCACCGAGAGGAACGCAAACCCGTGGCCCTTCCTACCCGCGAGTCCCGGTGCCGACCCGACGCGGATCCGGGCGTCCTCCGAGTCTCCTGGCGCCCGTCGACCGGCTCCCGTCGCCGCGGGGCTTCGGTCTGTGGAGGCCTCTGTGCATCGGGACTCGTCGCTCGGCCTATCCCTCCCCCACGGCGGCTCGCCCCCGCCCGGACCTCTCCGGGTCCCGACCTCTCGCGTTTCTGGAGGCGCGGGGAGTGGGGTTAGGGGTCTGGGGCGTGAGTGCGGTCCGCCGGTGAGTCCCAGGGTCTTCGTGTGGTCCGGGGGTCTGTCCTACTTCGGTCACAACCGGGCCCCACCGCCACGCGCCCCCACCCCGACGCCGAGTTCATGTCGCGCGTCGGCCACCTCCCCATGGCGGCCGACCGGACTGTCCGTCCGTCCGTCCAGTCTCGCTTTCCTTCCGAGTCGGGTGCCGAGAATGGTACGGACCGCCGTCACTGGTGGTAGATACCGGTATGGTGGGACTTGCTCGAGCTAGAGGAGACTAGAGCCTTCGATTCGTCCCAGCCCGGACCAATCATGAACCTACGCTCTGACGGACCCTTATGGCCCACGACATCCGAAAAACGGAGGGGAGAGGAAATCGGGGGCCGGGGGACCGGACCGACCGCGGCGTTCGGGGTGGACGGGGACCGGGGAGTGTGGGGTGTCGCGAGTCTCGGTAGCGGACGGAAGGTCGGCCGGCCGGTTGGTCGACCGGGAGCGCCCGTCACCGCAGGGTTAAGAACCCAGGGGTGTCGGGGTTGGGGAGGGGCCCAACCACCGGCCCCGGGGCTGAGGGCGGCGTCTGGACCCAATGCACGTGCGCCGGACGCTCGGGGAGGCGTAAGGAGGCCCTTTGGTCTATTGGGACTCCAGAGCCAGACCCCGAAGGAACCGTCGGAGTCCGTTAGAGTCCTCGTCGGGGTGGGGGTCGGGGTGGGGATTGGGGTCGGGGTAGGAACGTGCACGCGAGAGAGAGAGAGACAGCGCGCGCGCGCGCGCGTGTGTGTGTGTGTGTGTGTGTGTTCTCCCGGTGTGTCTGAAGGGTTGGGGGCCGAAGGTGTGGGAGGGCGGAGGTAAGACCCATAGGTGGACCGGGGTCAGCAGGGCTGGTGTGAAAGCGGGTGGTTGTGTGAGTGTGTGTGTGAGAGTGTGTGAGTGGGAGACCGAACCCCCGCCCCCGACCCAGAGCGGAGTCCCTCGGTTCGGCTTCCCCTGGAAACTCTGGAGCCGATGCTTCGTCAGAACCCCAGGGGTGCCCACTGACGGTCGGGGTCCCGTGGCGCAGGTCGGCGACGGGCGGGCCGGGTTCCGACTGCGGGGGAGGGAACCCCTTCGACGACGAACGAGTGCCCGGCGAGAGACGCCACACAGTGCCAGACACGGTCTCACAGACAGAGCCTAGCCTACGGTAGGAGAGAGGGCACAGACAGAGGGCGAAAGGCAGAGAGACACAGAGGGAGAGAGACCGAGACGGAGGGACACACACACACACACACACACACACACACACGCACATGCGCGCGCGCACAGACAGACAGACGGACGGACGTAGAGGGAGAGCGGAAGAAGCTTCGACAGAGACTTGGAAGCAGAGAAAGACGGAGACAGAGAGGACTGGGGACCGGAAGGTAGGGGAGGAGACCGGGGCCGGAGAGTGTCCACGATACCGAGACCGAGACCGACTGTTTGATCGCGGCCGGCCGGCAGAGTGAACCGCACCCACGCACGCTTACAGACACACAGACAGGCACACGGACGGAGAGCGAACAGATTCCTTTCAGGACACGAACCGCCCGCCGCACCCCCGTTCCCCGGGGATCTATCCCGCTTCCCCGCCCCGACTGCGCGAGCTCAGCTGGCGCGACCACCCAGGCCCACCCAAACCCGTGTCCCGTCCTACCCGTGAGCCCTGGGGTCCAAGTCTCTGTCTGAGCTTCTCCCGCTCTTCCTCTACGTTTGTCTGTCTGTACGCGCGCGCGCGTGTGTGTGTGTGTGTGTGTGTGTGCCTCCGTCTCTGTCTGTCCTCTGTGTCTCGCTGACTGCCTGTCTTTCGCCGTCTGTCCGTGCCCTCTCTCCTACCGTAGGATAGGCTCTGTCTGTGAGACCGTGTCTGGCACTGTGTGGCGTCTCTCGCCGACACGCGTCCTTCGTCGAAGGGGTTCCCCTTCCTCGCAGTCGGAACCCGTCCCGGGGTCGACCTGACCTGCGCCACGGGACCCCGACCGTCAGTGGGTACCCCAGGGGTTCTGAAGAAACGTCTGTTCCAGAGTTTCCAGGAGAAACCGAACCGTTGGATTCCGCTCTGGGTCGGGGGTCCGGTTTCCCACTCACACACTCTCACACACACACTCACACAACCACCCGCTCCCCACAGCAGCCCTTCTGACCCCCGGCTCACCTATGGGTCTTACCTCCGCCCTCCCACACCTCCGGCCCCCAACCCTTCGGACACACCAGGAGAACGACAGAGAAAGAGGGAGAAAGAGGTAGAGTTAATGAACATCAAACGTAAGCTCTTTATAAAAAGTTACTTACAATTTAGAGTCAAACAATATGTCGCACAGACGACGACGATGTCGACGACACGGTCAGGCCTCTCTTTTTTACAAACGTCAAGGATGCCGAGAAGTTCAAAAGAAGATCAAAAGGGTGAGCACGAAACGGATGGGACTCAAGTTCCTTGTGACACGTGTCTCTCTATGTGTAGTCGTTCTGTCGTTCGTTCATTTGTTCGTTTTCTAAATACTTTCACGTGGACCCAGAGATTATGAATCACTCATTTTGTAATAGATCTTTCTCATTTACCACGTTTCTCTTTTCTGTGTCCTTCTCTACTCCTGTTTCTTCCGACCTTTACGTTCAACCTTCTTTTAATTACAGTAAGATTCCTCTTAGTAGATAAAGACGAAGTAACTGATGTGATTTCGGAGACTGACACACCTAGTGTTGTCTGACACCTTTTAAGAATTTCTCTACCCTTATAGTCTGGTGTAATGGACGGAGGACTCTTTAGACATACGTCCAGTTCTGCGTTGTCATTGTCCTGTTGTCACGAGACTCCACAGGACAACAAGTCTACAATCGGTGATCTACCGCCCGATCCTTCACTTTCACTTCAGCGAGTCTGCACAGGCTGAAAAACACTGGGGTACCTGATATTGTATGGTCCGAATAGGTAGGTACCGTAAAAGGTCCGTTCTTATGACCTCACCCAATGGTAAAGGAAGAGGTCCTCTAGAAGGATTGGGTCCCTAACTTGGGCCCAGAGGGCGTAACATCCGTCTGTGAAATGGTAGACCCGGTGGTCCTTTCAGGACTGGGTGGTCCCTTCAGACTCGGTGGTACCTTGTTACCTGACCAAGGTTTAACCCTTTCCTCATGCAGTTCCGACATATAACAGTGGAACGAATAAATTAAATATACGTTTCATACAGTATTCCTTACGACTCAACCTACTTCGTGTTCGACTTTAGTTCTAACGACCCTCTTTATAGTTATTGGAGTCTATGCACCTACTGTGGTGGGAATAAAGTCTTTCGTTTCTCCTTGATTTCTCGGATAACTACTTTCCCTTTCTCCTCTCACTTTTTCAACCGAATTTTGAGTTGTAAGTTTTTTGTTTCTAGTACCGTAGGTCAGGGTAGTAAAAGAACCAGAGGTTCCAGTGACATCTACCACTGACGGAACCTTCTTTCGATACTGGTTGGAACTGTCGTATAATTTTTCGTCTCTATAATGAACCGGTTGTTTCCAGGCAGATCAGTTCCGATACCAAAAAGGTCATCAGTACATACCTACACTCTCAACCGGGTATTTCTTTCGACTCACGGTATCTTAACTACGAAAACTTGACACCACAACGTCTTCTGAGAACTCTCAGGGAACCTGACGTTCCTCTGGTTTGGTCAGGAAGGATTTCCTTTAGTCAGGACTTATAAGTAACCTTCCTGACTACGACTTCGACTTTGAGGTTATGAAACCGGTGGACTACGCTTTGGACTGAGGAACCTTTTCTGGGACTACGACCCTTTCTAACTTCCGCTCTCCTCTTCCCCTACGGTCTCCTACTCTACCAACCCTCGACCACTACCTGTCCCTTCGGTACCCCAGTGTTTCTTAGCCTGGACTGCTCGCTGACCTGACTTGACTTGACTTCCTCCTAGGCGATTTCAGATAGTTGTTAATTTTGACTTTAGGTAACTTTCAAGACTCAACTCTTCGTTGTTCTATGACAAGATTCTCAGATGTCTCCTTAAACTCCCAAAATCTTCTATTTCATAAGTCTTTGTACTGTCACACTCAAGGTCAATTTAATTTGTCAAAAAATTCAGTTTACATTGGAAAAGTTGTATATAAGATAAAGGTTTTTTGTGAAACCAAAAGAAAACACTTTCGGAATTAATCGTCGTAAACTGTGTAGTCCCGACAAAGAGATAAGAAAGAGAAGAACTCTTAACTAGAACACGTTGGGAGTTAATGAGGGATCTCAATAATAATTTTCTTAGAAATTTATCTTTACAATATTTTCGATTCTTTGATTTAGTAAAGTAATTTTGGTCTCAAACATTCTAGTCTCGAAAATGCAAAACCATAGAATGACATATTTCTATTTTAAATTGATAATGTTCTTTTGTGTTATATTTAATTACTAGTTTGAACATATAGTCAGGTAACTAGAGTTTAGAGAGAACAAATCACAACACATCTACATGGTTACAAAATTAATACTATAATACTGAACAATCTAAATCTCCTTAATCAATTTAGGGGGAATAGGAGTTAAAGGATTAGTTATTTTATTTTTATCGATAAAGTACTCCAAAGAAACTACAAAGTTACTCTGGTATAGACAAATCGTGAAACATCAATGAACTTACGTGAATTGATCATTATAATATTATGTCTCAAAGACAAAACCTAATAATTTTTTAAACCTTTATCACCATTACATGAATTACGGTGACTTAACATGTGATGTCTACTCATTTTACCATTGAAAAAACAAAATATATATATTATATATTTATTTTCTACATAATCCGAAGGGACCACCGAGTCTACCATTTTGCAGACGGACGTTACACCCTCTGGACCCAAGCTAAGGACCCAGTCCTTCTAGGGGACCTCTTCCTTTACCGTTATGTGAGGTCGTCAGAACGGACCTTTTAGGGTACCTGCCTCCTTTGACTATCCGATGTCAGGTACCCCAACGTTTCTCAGTCTGTACTGACTCGCTGAAGTGAAAGTATAGTTAATATATATTATACACAAATATATATTATATTTATTTTTACTTTATATATCAATATGTATAAGGTCCACCACAATCACCATTTTCTTGGACGGACGGTTATTCTCTGTAACCAACCCAGGAACCCAGTCCTTCTAGGGGACCTCCTCTCATACCGTCAGGTAAGGTCAAAAGAAAGGACCTCTTAGGGTACTCGTCTCCTCGGACCGGCTGACGTCAGGTACCCCAGTGTTTCTCAGGCTGTGTTGACTTCGCTGAATCGTACGTGTGTGTATGATTTATAATCAGTCAAGTCAACGAGTCAACACAGGTTGAAACACTGGGGTACCTGACGTCGTGTGGTCCGGAGGGACAGGAAGTGGTTGGTCGAGGGTGTCGAACGAGTTTGAGTACAGGTAGGTCAGTCACTACGGTAAGTTGGTAGAGTAGGAGACAAAGGAAGGGGAACTTAGAAAGTAGTCCCAGAAAAGGTCACTCAGGCAAGAAGTGTAATCCACCGGATTCATAATCTCAAAGTCGTAGTCAGGAAGGTTACTTATAAGTCCTGACTAAAGGAAATCCTATGTGACCAAACCAGAGGAACTTCAGATTCCCTGAGAGTTCTCAGAAGAGGTTGTGGTGTCAAGTTTTCGTAGTTAAGATACCGTAAGTCGACAGAAATATCAGGTTGAGAGTGTAGGTATGTACTGATGACCTTTTTGGTATCGGAACTGATCTGTCTAGAAACAACCGATTCATTACAGAGACGAAAAATTATACGACAGATCCAACCAGTATTGAAAAGAAGGTTCCTCGTTCGTAGAAAATTAAAGTACCGACGTCAGTGGTAGACGTCATTAAAACCTCGGGTTCTCTTTGTCTTTTTGTAGACAGTGACAAAGGTAACAAAGGGGTAGATAAAAGGTACTTCACTACCCTGGCCTACTTTACTAGAATCAAACCTTGACAGAACGAAAAAGCTACTAGGTCGACTACAACCGTTAATCTAGAGACGGAAAAGATTTAGGTCGAACTTGTAGACCTTCAAGTACCAAGTATATGACAACTTCGGACCGAACCTCTTAAAACTCGTAATGAAAATGATCACACACTCTACTCACATTAACACGTCATGAAACTTGTAAGAAACCGTAACGGAAAGAAACCCTAACCTTACTTTTGACTGGAAAAGGTCAGGACACCGGTGACGACTCAAAAGGTTCAAACGACCGTATAACTCACGTCGTGAAATTGTTGTATATTTGTTTTTTACTTTCTGTTGAAGTATAAATATCAAATATGATGTAAATCTTTACAAAGACTTAAAGACAAAGTCTCGACGTAATCTGTGAAATGAGGTAGTAATACACTGTCGACATTACAAATCATTAGGTCGGTGCAACCCGTGGTCAAGTAAAAGTCGTCCACCCTGACAAAGGGACCTTGACACTCTTACCACGGGAGATTACCACTCGTACACCGTAACGTTGGTGACTCCGTAATAGTTTCGGTCGTAAACCATGGTCCTGGTTGAAAACGTTAGGGGTTAAAGATTAAAAAAAATTTACGAAACTAGTAATCTACTTAATTTTTTCTACTTAAATTCCTTATTACCACTCGATTGATCATTTTCCCTTACTTACATTGAGGAAATTATATTCACCCGGCAACAAACGAATAGTCCTTCGACCCTTCGTATTCTTCCCTCTTCAGGAGCCTCCAGACGAGGGAGGGCCCGTGATACGTCTACTTTGTACTCCTTCCTGTACTAAATGTAGTCAGTGATCATTTTCGGACCAGCACTTCCTTCGATTTGAATGACACTTCTAAGTCCCATACTAAAAAAATTTCTACTAAAAATTATCGTTAAAATCCAAGAGTCGTTTTAACTCGTCTTTTATGTCTCAAAGTTAGATGGGAGACGGGGGTCCGTACGAGTCGGTAGGGGTGATAGTTATAAGAGCGGTCCGTCCTGTAAACAACGTTACCTGCTTGGATATGACTATGTAATAGTAGTGGGTTGAAGTTGTGGGTCTCAAATGCAATGTCAGTAGAAACCACGACCCGTAAGAAGTCAAACGATTCACATATTACTGTGTATAGGTGGTACTACGATAGTATGTCTTATAGAGTAACAGGACTATAGAACACGATACGGAAGGTGATGAAGGAAGGAAATTGGAGACCGTTGGTGACGAGAATGACAGAGGTATCAAACTAGAAAAGGTCTTACTGTATATCAATCTTAGTATATCATTCATCGGAAAAGTCTGACTGAAAAAATTTTAGACTAGTATATGTAAACAACCCCTAAGGGTCCACCACGATCGCCATTTCTTGAACGGACGATTACGTCCTCTGTATTCTCTTCGTCCCAGGTAGGGACCCAACCCTTCTGGGAGAGCTCCTCCCGTGTCGTTAGGTCAGGTCATAAGAACGGACCTCTTAGGGTACCTGTCTCCTCGGACTATCCGATGTCAGGTATCCCAACGTGTCTCAGTCTATGTTGACTTTGTTGGATCGTGTATACGTACGTATGTAAATAATTATCCAAGGAATTACAGTAAAGTACAGAGTTATCGAATGAAGAAAATTTACCGTTGGGTGAGGTCACAAGAACGGACCTCTTAGGGTCTCTGCCCCCTCGGACCACCCGACGGCAGATACCCCAACGTGTCTCAGCCTGTGCTGACTTCACTGAATCGTTAGATCACAAACCTTCTTGGTCAAATAGGCATAACTTTCTGTAGAGTCTACGAAGGTTTAAACCGTTCATGTAACTTCGACGACATTTTTTAGGTAAACATCAAAAAAACACCGGTATATAAAAGATCCAATACTAGAAAATAGTAATCAGGAGTCATAGACTCTTGTCACTTATGTACCAACCTGGGTTCGTCACGTCGATAATTAGATCAAAGACGATACGAAGGAGTGGTTCGTTCGTAGATTTCTCGTTGTTATGTTTCCAACTTTCTTGGTGTGGTCTTCATATATTAGTATAGTAGGTCTCAAATAACATCAACCCTTACTAATCTGGTGTCATACGTTAGTCATATATGATTCTTGTTAATGTCTGAAGGAAAACTAAATTATACTGGAAATTTGTACGATACCAACGAGAACTGGTATTTTTCGAAATCCGACATTGATACTTCTTCAACACACATTTACAGAAGGTGTCGTGAAATATTTTCGGTACTTTCGACCCTACATACCACGGGTTCTATTCAAAGTAAGTCTAGGACCACTGTTCACTCGGGACTTCCGGACTGAAATCATCTACACATCTTAATTTCAAGTGTCTATGGGTCTTTTCTTTTAGGTTACACATAAAGTTACTTCATATATTTAAGAATTTTTGATTAGAATATTTCCATTAATAAAACAAAAAAAGAAGTTTCTTAATATTTGATACGTTTTAAAAAAAATAAAGAGAGGGACTGAAACCTTAAGAAAGAATAACTCCTACCTAGTATTGTTTTCGTTCCCTTAAGGTCTTTTTTGTATATAAAGACGAAGTGACTAATACGATTTTGAAAACTAACACACCTAGTTTTGTATAACACTTTTAAGAATTTCTTTACTCTTATGGTCTGGTAGAATGGGTAGAGGACTCTTTGGATATACCCCTAGTTCTTCACTGTCAATCTTGGAATGTACCTTGTTACCTGACCAAGTTTCAACCCTTTCCTAAAGTTGTTTGGACATATAGTAGTGGGACAAATAAACTGAATGTACGTAGTATGTTTTACTACCCGATCTACTTAGTGTTCGACCTTAGTTCTAACGACCCTCTTTACAGTTGTTGAAGTCTATACGTCTACTATGGTGAGATTGTCGTCTTTCGTTTCTCCTTTATTTCTCGGAGAACTACTCCCACTTTCTCCTCTCACTTTTTCGACCGAATTTTGAGTTGTAAGTTTTTTGAATCTATTACCGTAGATCGGAGCAGTGAAGTACCGTTTATCTTCCCCCTTTTCATCTTTGTCACTGTCTGAAATAAAAGAACCCGAAGTTTTAATGACACCTACCACTGACGTCGGTACTTTAATTTTCTACGAACGAGGAACCTTCTTTTCGATACTGTTTGTATCTGTCTCATTATTATTTCATTTCTTCAGTGAAACGACTGTTTCCAGACATATCAGTTTCGATATTAAAAAGGTCATTATTACATACCTACACTCTCAACCTGGCATTTCTTCCAACTCGTGGTTTGTTAATTACGAAAGTTTAACACTACGACCTCTTCTGAGAACTCTCAGGGGACCTGTGTTCTAGTTTGGTCAGTCAAGATTTCTCTTAGTTGGGACTTCCAAACTACGACCTCGACTTCGAGGTTATCAAACCGAAGTACTACATTTCTTGATTGAGTGACCTTTTCTGGGACTACGACCCTTTCTAACTTCCGTTTTACTCTTCCCCCACTTTCTCCTACTCTACCAATCTATCGTAGTGGATGAGTTACCTGTGCTCAAACTCGTTTGAGACCTTCTATCACTTCTTGTCCTTTCGGACTGGAAAATCATACTGAGAAAATCATACAACTATACAAACGAAAGGATTGTAAAACGACTTCCAAAAACGGACAAACCGTCTCTATAATCAGATATTGATAGAAAAAAACAACAACAAAAAAGGACCAAAATCATAGTCCCATTGCAACCGGAACATCTCCTTGTAGGGGATGAGAAGTTACAAACCCTTCTCAGACTCTCTCTATTAATAATGTAGAAGAGACTTTCAAACCATCTTAAGTGGTCACTTCGGTAAAGTAGGACATGATAACAAAAAACTTTCCGAAAACTAATGACAAAGTTATAGAAATGACGACGACGACGACGATTCAGCGAAGTCAACACAGACTGAGACACGCTGGGGTATCTGTCGTCGGGTGGTCCGAAGGGGTAGGGACCCTAAGACGTCCGTTCTTGTGACCTCACCCAACGGTAAAGGAAGAGGTTACGTACTTTCACTTTTTACTTTCACTTAAACAGGTCAGCACAGGCTGAGAAGTGGTGGAGTACCTGACGTCGGGTGGTCCGAGGAGACAGGTACCCTAACAGGTCCGTTCTCATGATCTCATCCCACGGTAACGGAAGAGACAGTTATAGAAATGATCACTAGTCGGATAAGTCTAAAAGGTAAAGAAGTACTAAGTCATAACATTACAACGTACACAGATTCTTAAATAAGTGAAGAAAATCCAACAGGATAATCACATATTGACAAGTATCGTAAGAGGATTTTAGGAAACATAAAGAAACCATAGAGAATACTAAAGAGAAGAAAATAAAGACTAAAATAAATAGACTCGGTAGAGAAGAAAGGAATCCGATCGATTTTCAAACGGTCAAAACAAAGAAAAAGTTTCTTGGTCAAGGATTAAAGTAACTAGAGAAGATAACAATAAAATTAGAGATAGACGGAGAAGGACAGACTAAAAACAATAAAGGATAGAAAATGACTGAAACCTAAAACAAAAAGTAAAAGATTAAGTAAAACCATATGTTAAACTGACAAATAAACTCTAAGAAGAACAAAGAACTCGATCCGGGCATAACGATATTTGACGGGAGAACGATGACGAACACAATGTAGGGTGTTAAAACCATATAGTATAAAAGTAAAAGGAAATAGAAAACCATAAAAATTTTAAAGAGGAAAGTCAAGAAGTATCCCGGTTATCAACTAGTCATCGTACAACAAATTAAAGGTACATAAACACTAAGTAGATCAAAAGAAAAACGCTAACTAAAGATTACAGTATGTTGACACCGACCTTTTCTACGAACTATACTAAAATTAGAATTTAAATAACTCTGAAAACACAGGGTTGTATACCAGATGGGAACTCTTACAAGGTACACGGCAACTTTTCTTACACATAAGACGATGTAAACCTACCTTACAAGACATACTAAGAAAATTCAGATGGACCAGATTATAAAGTTAATTCCGACGACAAAGGAACAACTGAAAGAAAGACCTAATGGATAAGTGACTAGATTCACCCCACAATTTCAAGGGATGATACTAAAAGAACTATGTTCAAGAGGGAAATCCAGAACATTATCAACATATATAAGACCACGAGGATACAAGTCAAGTGAAGTCAAGTCAGTGAGTCAGTACAGGTTCAGAAACGTTGTGACACCTGACGTCGTGCGGTCCGGAGAGACAGGTAGTAGTTGAGGACGTCAAATGAGTTTGAGTACAGGTAACTCAGCCACTACGGTAGAGTAGGAGACAGGTAGGAGACAGGAAGAGATTGGTAGAGTAGGAGACAGCAGGGGAAGAGGAGGACGGAAGTTAGAAGACGTCGTAGTGCCAGAAAAGGTCACTCAGTCGAGAAGCGTAGTCACCGGTTTCAAACCTCAAAGTCGAAGTCGTAGTCAGGAAGGTTACTTGTGGGTCCCGACTGGAGGAAATCTCACTTGACCAACCTAGAAGAACGTCAGGTTCCCTGGACGTTATCAGAAGAGGTTGTGGTGTCAAGTTTTGTTTTCGTAGTTAAGAAGCCACGAGTCGAAAGAAATATCAGGTTGTGAGTGTAGACATGCTGATAATTTTTTTAGTATCGAAACTGATCTACCTGGAAACAACCGGTTCATTACAGAGACGAAGAATTATACGACAGATCCAACCAGTATTGAAAAGAAGGTTCCTCATTCGCAGAAAATTAAAGTACCGACGTCAGTGGTAGACGTCACTAAAACATCGGAGGGGGTTTTTTCAGACGGTGATAAAGGTGACAAAGAGGTAGATAAAGGGTACTTCACTACCCTGGTCTACGGTACTAGAAGCAAAAAACTTAAAACTCGAAATTCGAGTTTAAAAAAGGGAGAGGAGAAAGTGAAAGTAATTCTCCGAGAAATCAAGAAGAAGTGAAAGACGGTATTTCCACCATAGTAGACGTATAAACTTCAATAACGATAAAGAGGGTCATTAGAACTAAGGTCGAACACGAAGAAGGTCGGGTCACAAAGAGTACTACATAAGACGTATCTTCAACTTATTCGTACCACTGTTATATGTCGGAACTACATCAGGAAGATAAACCTTGGTCAGACAACAAAGTACAGGTCAAGATTGACAACGAAGGATTGGACATGTGTCTAAAGAGTTCTCCCTTCAGTCCACCAGACCATTAGGGTAGAGAAAGTCTTAAGAGGTCAAATAACACTGGGTGTGTCATGAGTATACAATCCATGACGATGACGATTCAACGAAGTCAGTACAGGTTGAGACACACTGGGGTATCTGCCTTCGGGTGTTCCGAGGGACCAGGGACCCTAAGAGGTCCGTTTTTATGACCTTACCCAACGGTAAAGGAAGAGAGAGAGAGAGAGAGAGAGAGAGATATATATATATATATATATATATATATATATATATATATATATATTACAATCCATGTATATATAATTTTTGACAACACAGAAAAACTACCCAACCGGGAAAATAGTAATGTGTTACAGGTAGAAACAGAGCACAATGGAAAAAACTCTAGTTTTGGTAGGGGTTCTTTTTCTTTTACGTTTTCCGTTTTACCAACAGACTCCTCCAGAATGTTTATCGGCTCTTTTCTTCTCTTCACTTTCCGTTCCCTTTTTTCCTCTCTATATAGGTAGACTTACGTCTCAAGACTTCTTATCGTTCCTCTCTAATTTTTTTTATTTTATTTTTCGGAAGGATTCACTACTTACGTTTCTTTATCTACTTTCGTTATCTTACCCTTTCTGATCTCTAGAGAAGTTCTTTTAATCTCTATGGATCCCTTTTAAAGGATGTTCTCTCCGTGTTATTTCCTGTCTTTGTCATACCTGGATTGTCTTCGTCTTCTATAACTCTTCTCCACGTTCTTATGTGTCTTGAATGTGTGTTTTCTAGAATTATTTAGTATATTGGTACTACCACACTAGTGAATGGATCTCGGTCTGTAGGACCTCACACTTCAGTTCACCCGGAATCCTTCGAAGTGACTCCTGTTCCGATCACCTCCACTACCTTAAGGTCAACTCGATAAAGTTTAGGATTTTCTACTACGACACTTTCACGACGTGAGTTATACGGTCGTTTAAACCTTTTGAGTCGTCACCGGGGTCCTGACCTTTTCTAGTGTAAAATAAGGTTAGGGTTTGTTTCCGTTACGGTTTCTTGCAAGTTTGATGGTGTCTTAAAGTGGGTAGAGTGTGCGATCGTTTCATTACGAGTTTTAAGAGGTTCGATCCGAACCTCGATCCGAAGTTGTCATGTACTTGACACTTTAAGGTCTACAAGTTCGACGTAAATCTTTTCCGTCTCCTTGGTCTCTAGTTTAACGGTGGTAGACAACCTAGTATCTTTTTCGTTCTCTTAAGGTCTTTTTGTAGATCAAAACGAAATGACTGATGCGATCTCGGAAACTGACACAACTTGTGTTGTTTGACACCTTTTAAGAATTTCTCTGCCCTTATGGTCTGGTGGACAGGACGGAGGACTCTTTAGTCATACGTCCAGTTCTTCGTTGTCAATCTTGACTTGTACCCTGTCGTCTGACCAAGGTTTATCCCTTTCCTCATACAGTTCGGACATATAACAGTGAGAGGATAAATTGAATATACGTCTCATGTAGTACACTTTACGGTCCGACCTACTTCGTGTTCGACCTTAGTTCTAAAGACCCTCTTTATAGTTATTGTAGTCTATACGTCTACTATGGTGCGAATACCGTCTTTCGTTTCTTCTTGATTTCTCGGAGAACTACTTTCACTTTGTTCTCTCACTTTTTCAACTGAATTTTGAGTTGTAAGTTTTTTGCTTCTAGTACCGTGGACACAGGGTAGTGCAACTCTCACATTGTCCGTCCTTCCGGTCCCCAGAGGTTTACCTCCTTTATCGGATGTTCACAGTCTGTAAAAATAGAGAGAATTCACCGTCCTCCTTTGTTTGATCGCTATAAAAAAGGAAGAGATATGTTTAAATTTTCCTCCAAAGAGAATTTTAAGACACAACGGTATTACTCTATTGGTTACGTAAAAAAATACCTTTACAAACAGAATTCGATACAATTACATTATACATACATAAATGGGGGTCTGAGACAGAAGTTCAGCCAAGACGGGTTACCCAGTCTTGGATGAACTGTTTGGTTATACAATATGAGTCTATAACAAAGGGATTAGATACATTTGTTTTGATAAACATACCATTAGACAGGAAGATGTTCTAAGTTCAATTAGTAAATACCGGGTCCTACTTAGTAGACCACGGTTCTAATAGGGTTTTATGTAGAATACCCACTCCCCGGACCACGGTAAGACTCAAAATTCTGTAAGGTAAGAAAGTAATTGTCTGACGACCACTGATACATTGTAGGTCGACTTCTGATCGTGAGAAAGACGGGGGAAGACTACGGATACAGTCTTCGAAAGAGATAGAGGAAATATGAAATTATTTTGAAATGATGTGTTTTTGAGACTGGCTAGTTCGGAACAGAGACCGGGGCTTAACTTAAGAAGAGGAGGCCCCCAGTTCTTAGGACCGTAGAAAAGTAAGTCGTTGTTCGAAAGTAGAAGTACCGTTTATTTACCCCTTTGTTACCTTTGTCACCATCTGAAATAAAAGAACCTGAGGTTTTAGTGACGTCTATCACTGACGTCGGTACTTCAATTTTCTGCGAACGAGGACCCTTCTTTTCGATACTGGTTGGATCTGTCGTATAATTTTTCGTCTCTGTATGAAATGGTTGTTTCTAGACAGATCAGTTTCGACACCAAAAAGGTCATCAGTACATACCTACACTCTCAACCTGATATTTCTTTCGACTCACAGTATCTTAACTACGAAAACGTGACACCACAACCTCTTCTGAGAACTCTCAGGAAACCTGACATTCCTCTAGGTTGGACAGGTATGATTTCCTTTAGTCAGGACTTATAAGTAACCTTCCTGACTCCGACTTCGACTTTGAGGTTATGAAACCGGTGGACTACGTTTCTCGACTGAGTAACCTTTTCTGGGACTACGACCCCTTCTAACTTCCACCCTTCTCTTCCCCTGTCGTCTCCCACTCTATCAACCTACCGTAGTGACTGACCAACCTGTACTCAAGCTCGTTCGACGTCCTCAACAACTACCTGTCCCTTCGGACCACACGACGTCAAGTACCCCACCGTCTCAGCCTGTACTGACTCACTGACTTGACTCGACTTGGAAAAAAAAAATTCGGAGTTGAGATAAACAGAATATATTCAAACCGATGTGGGTGAAAGAGAACCAACGGTAAGTAAACCTCATAGTAGAAAGTGAGGAAGTGAAACTTAGATACAAACAGAAATCTTGACTCTACCCAGAGGACCTTTTACATCCACCCACCCAGAATAAGAAACTAAGTAGGTCGGTGAGACAGAAAACTGACTACTTAAGTCAGATAAATGTAGATCCTACTAGTGACTATCTACTCCTGGACCAGGAATGTGAAATAGAAAATGAAAGACCGACGAGAGAGAGAGGTAACGAACAAAAAGACACACAGAGACAGACGGTAAACCGAAGTACCAAAAGCTGTTACAGAAGGAGTCAACAAAGAAACACGAAGTACAGAGACAGGATCTAAACACAAAACACCAAGAGTGTTCCAAACACACTTTCCAGAGTGTCTAATTTACCGGGAAAAAGACTACTGTCGTAAAGTAGAAGTAGTCGGAGATTCCCAAGTCAAGAAAAAGAGAAGGGGAAAACACAAAACAAAAGAGTCAGGTAGGGAAAAATACAACACTCAAGTGATGGTTTACATTACTGAAAGAAAAAAAAAAAAAAAAAAAATCGTCTTTTGAAAATAATGTCACAGTCCGTAATTAAGAGTAATTGTGGTTGTAACAATAAACGTAAGGGAAAGAAAACGAAGGTAACGAGTCAAGTCAAGTCAAGTCAGCCAGTCAGTACAGGTTGAGAAACATTGAGGTACTTGGCGTCGTGCGATCCGGAGGGACAGGTAGTGGTTGAGGGCCTCAGGTGGGTTTGGGTTCGGGTGACTCAACCACTACGGTAGGTTGGAAATGAAATGACGGAGAAGGGGCAAATTGGAAATACGAGATTCACGAAGTGTTAAGTAAGAATACATCTCAACACTAAAAGACTAGAAGAGACAAATAGTGGAATGAGTTTCAAATACACGAAAAATCAAAAGTAAAGTCTATATCTCAAGTAAAGTTGTAAAGAATATTCCGTCGAAACCACTATTGTTTGAGAGAGCCGAAAACAAACACACCCTCTCGGACATAAGAGGAAATATAGACTTCCTATTGAAGGGACCCATCTCATAAGAAACGACTGTCAAAACTTATAAAATAATAAACTCATACAGTAGGGTGAGAGAGAGCACCTCAAATACGAGTCTTTAGACGGCTATCGGATTACCATCAATGAAAGAAAAAAAGAGACCGACGGAAATATTAAGAAAAGTTTTAACATTGAAAACTGTTGAAATTATATTGTACAGAACCTATTACAGAAAAATGTGACTCCATGGATCCCCAAGAGAATTGAAGTAACTGTACATATAGGTCAAGGAAGGGGTCAAACCCTTCAAGAGTTGATAAAAAAAAGTTATTCGAGAGTCGAGGGAAGAGGGAGAGAAGAGAAAGTAATCCTATGGGTAATCGGATTACAACGGAAAGAACTACCTCAGTTTATCAAGAATAGCTTAAAGAAGTAATTTTTTTTTAGAAATAAAAGACAGTAGAAGATGGACTTAGTAAAGATATAAAGACAAAAGTTCCAGTGACTAAGATAGAAGACATACTAGAAGAGATAAAGGTTATTAAATATTACGAAGGAAGTAGAATAATTCAAGAAACCGAGGTCTTAAAGATAAACTAAGAAAAATCTCAAGATTAGAGAGACCAATTCATAGGGAAGACAAGTAATTAAAATAAGGACTCAAGTGACTTGTAGGAAAGACTGAAAAGAACATTGAACAATTCAAAGAAGTATTGTCGATAAAACGTAAGAGATAGTCAATATAGTGTTTGAAGACACTAAAATTCAAATAAAAGACCTCTTAACAGTAAAAGAAAAACACTATAACACAATGGTACCAAAAAGTACCACTAACTACTTAACAAGGAGACTCCCACGGAAACTTTATCGGTTTTGGAAAGGATAAATCCATTAGAAAATTTTTATACGTACATAAATAAACCGACATAATCCAGAATCACCGTCGTGACCCCGAAGAACACCGACACCTGAGAAATCAACTCCTTGGACCCGTGCCATCAACACCACGTCCTTAAGTCGACGTAAGACCGTACACCCTAGAATCAAGGGGGTGGTCCCTAGACGCAGGGGATGTAACCTTCTACCTAAAAATTAGTGACCTGGTGGCCCCACTTTCACTTTCACTTCGGCGAGTAGGTACCCTAAGAGGTCCGTTCTTATGACCTCACTCAACGGTAAAGGAGGAGGTCCCCTAGAAGAGCTGGGTCCCTAGTTTGGGTCCAGAGGGTGTAACGTGCGTCTGTGAAATTGGAGACGTGGTGGTCCCTTCGGGAATTTATGTTCTGAGGTTCATGATTGTAATTTCCAAAGTTTCCTCCTTTCCTTTGGTCCAACTTTCTTCTTCCTCCTCCTCCGCCCTCTCCCCCACGTTTTCCCCACCGGAATGTCTACAGAGGACGGTGGATGTCTACGGGTCCGCAATACCCTGAAAAGGGACCCGGAGGTCTCTTCCCTCCTGACCTTGAGCCGGGACGGTCTTTAGTCTGGTCTAGTCTTGGTCTTAAGCTCAAGAGACGGTTCTCCTCCATAGTCAGAGGTTAGGAGTCGAGTCCGACTCCCGGGAAGTTGGCCTAAGGACGTAGGTCCTGGTCCCCTGATCTTTTTGTCCCTTCCTATCCTTCCCAATTCCTCTCCTTTCTCTCTCCCCTCCCCTCCCTCCAGTTATTTCAGAGAACAAGGAATGGACAGCCCCGTGAGACCGGTCAACAGGCGTAGTCCTCCTCTGGTCCCTGTTTTCCCAGGGTCAACGCCGGCGACCCAGACCAGGTAACCGTCCGTTCGACCGGGGACTCATAGGGCTCACCAGTCCTAGGAAAAAGTGTAACTAAAAGTGTTAACTTCACTTCACTTCACTTAAGTGAGTCAGCACAGGCTGAGAAACGCTGGGGTACCTGCCATCGGGTGGTCCGAGGAGGGAGGTACCGTAAGAGGTCCGTTCTCATGACCTCACACAACGGTAAAGGAAGAGGTCCCCTAGAAGGGCTGGGTCCCTAGCTTGGACCCAGAGGACTTAAGGTCCGTCTGCGAAATTGGAGACTCAGTGGTCCCTTCGTTAAGCTCCAGAAAGAAACTAAAAGGTCATCCACCACGATCTCGTGTTCCAAAGCCAAAGGGATGGACACGTCGGAGAGTAATGTAAACTCTTAACCGTGAACCGTGGGAGGCACTGGAGACGGTCTCCACAACGTCCACGGGAACCACGACGACCATGGAGGTCCCAGCGACCACGGGACACGACGACCACGGTGACAATAGTGACCGTAACGACGACTCCCGTACCCTACCGTCACAGGAGACGGTATGTACCCAGTGACCTCCGTCCGTGAAGTGGTGTCCCACTCATCACCCCAACGTCTGCGGAAGAGGTACCCACCCCCTGACCCAACCATCCACGACGACTTCGAACTCCCTGACCCCGGGCGTGTTGACCCCGGGACGCCGGTGGTGACGTGTCACGGGACACCGGTAACAACACCGACATCGACCCCGTCTCCCACGTGGAAGTCTACGCTTCCACACTCCTTGAGAGGTCTCAGAACCACACGACCCGTCTCCGTGGAAACAACTCAACACCTACAAAATGATCAACATCCAACTTCCTCACTCTGTTTCCCTCGAAGAGTACTTCGGTACTACGACTGGGGTGATTGTGTCACCAATACTAATTTCCATTTTTACAAAATTTGATGAGTTTCCGAAATACTTTAGAAAATAAAAGATTAATAGGTGCCATAAGAATGGACGATAGTACGACACAGAGGCTAAGAAACACTGTACCTGTCAGGTACCCCTAAGAGATCCGTTCATATAATCTCACCTAACGGTAAAGGAGAAAGTCCCCTAGAAGGGTTGAGTTCGTAGTTTGGGTCCAGAGACCGTACGTCCACCTCTGAAATGGCTGACTCGGTGGTCCCTTCCGACCGTTATGACCTCACCGGTCGGATAGGGAAGAGGTTCCCTAGTATGACTGGGTCCTTAGTTTGGTCCCAGAGAACGTAACGTCCGCATAAAATAAAAATTGTTGACTTGATGGTCCTTCGTGGAGGTGGAGATGGGGTCCCGTTTTATAGTGTCTTCTGGAACGGAAAGTGGACGATGGACGAGCGTAGGGAGAGGTCATGGGCTCCTTCTTAGATAGTCCCGTGTCTCTAATCTCTAAAATCAAAGAACTAATGTCAGACACCAAAGAACAAAACGTCTACAAGGGAGAGAGAAAAAAAACGGACCACTAAGACTTTAGTCACAAATGTAAACACCTACACGGGACTAAATCCTTTTAGACTATAGAAATTTTTACCTTTGAAGTTTTCTTTTCATTAATCCCCGTACTCACAAATGAATTGTTTTCTCACAAAAATTACAAGAATAACTTGTTGAGAATTTTATAGTTCGAGAGGACCGTGACGATACACAACCCTTCGGGTACCTACTGGACCTTTCTGCGGTTTTCAACGGTTCAACGGAGACACAGTGAGAGAAGGAGGAAAGGTGATTTTTTATGGTGAAAATTACTTTTTTTTTAGTTCGAAAGGTTTACGTAATATTATTGACTTTTCAACTTAAATAATAAAAATAAATAAAAAATAAATGTTTTTAACTTTAATATATGTTGAAACGTCTTCGTGGGTATTGGGTGTAAGTCACCCCGGAGGTTGATGAGTACATCTAAAGTGAGTCACAAGTCATTCCACCCGAGTTCCGAAAAATTTATTCCTTTCAACTCGTTCTATTTGTTAGTAACGGAAGTCATTATTAATTTGGATACTCAATAATTAGGTACAGAATTAATTTAGTTATTTCGTTATTTAGTTTCGAAAAGTCATTGTTGTTAATACTTTTATCTAAATTCGTTTCCACAAAAACAAATGTTAAACTTAAGTGTGTACTGAACCTTATGTACCGTACCGAACAAGACAGTAACACTTGACCGGAGTCGAGTAGGTAGACGGTAGTTGTTATTCAAAGGTCCGACCATTTGAAGTTCGGAGACTCTTAAAATCAAAACAAACCAGGGTTCTATCCTAAATTAACTGAACGTCACACAATTTCCTTTCACATAACTTTCTATAAGTTCCTTTTCTTCTAACTATTAACCGAGTTGATATCTTCAGTGTAGTAGTAAAGTTCAATTATTAATTGAACTCCGATTAACTGTTGACACATTCGATTTGTTTCGACTAAAAACTTAATAAAAATAACTCCGTATTAACTGTATATTGTAACTCAATCAAAGTCTACATATCGTAATACTAAACTATAAATGTATGTGACTCTTTACTGGTGGTGTCACATGGATCAATTAGAGAAAGTCGTATACATTAATGCCATAAAAAAGAACCCTACTCTTGAAAATTCTAGACAAGAGAGTCGTCAAGAGTTCACACGTCGTGTCATAGTAATTGAGATCAGTGGTACGATACGTAGTGTGGGGGTCCTGAATAAATAAAATAGTTCAACCAATCGATCTATTATCGAAAACGGGTAGAAGTGGATAAAATGAGTTGGGTAGAGGTGGAGATCCTCGGTGGTTAGATAAGATACAGACACTCAAGTGTAAAAAAAAATTTTTATAAGGTACATTTTCACTCTACTAGTTTTTACTAAAAAAGATAAAAGGAAATAAATAAATTTAACTTCCATACCATCCGACGTCAGGTACCCCAGCGATTCTCAACCTGTGCTGACTCGCTGAAGAAAGGGAAAAGGGAAAGTACGTAACCTCTTCCTGTGTCGTTGGGTGAGGTCACAAGAACGGACCTCTTAGGGTCCCTGCCCCCTCGGACCACCCGACGGCAGATACCCCAGCGTGTCTCAGCCTGTGCTGACTTCGCTGAGTCGTCGTCGTCAATTAAATGTTACATAATTAAAGTTTTCATGTCTTGTCACTAAGTCAATATATTCACATGGTTACATATATATAAGAAAAAGTCTAAAAAAGTAATCAAATAATGTTCCTTAACTCATATCAAGGGACACGATATATCATCCTGGAATAACAAGTAGTTTCTACTAAAAAGTTCAATTGTATTGGATAATGTTCCATACCTCTTCCACTACCGTGGGGTGAGGTCATGAGAAAGGACCTTTTAGGGTACCTACCTCCTCGGACCACCCGACGTCAAGTACCCCAGCGCTTCTCAGCCTGTGTTGACTCGCTGAAGGGAAAGTGAAAAGTGAAAGTACGTGACCTCTTCCTTTACCGTTGGGTGAAGTCACAAGAACGGACCTCTTAGGGTCCCTGCCCCCTCGGACCACCCGACGGTAGATACCCCAGCGTGTCTCAGCTTGTGCTGACTACCCTGAATCGTCGTCGTCGTAATGTCCCATTATAAAAAAAGGAGGTTTTTAACCACTATATACTTTCGTAATCTTATTATCCTAAAATCTCGACTTCCCTTTTTTTTTTTTCTGAAAAGAGGTACTTTCAAGTTTCCAAGGAGGGTAGATCACAGACACAAGGTGTTCAGTCAAATCCGTTCTGGTATTTAGACGAATCACGGTCTGGTATAGAGTCTTAAACCTCAAAACACAAAAAAGGTAACGAGGTGTGGGTAAATTCTGACGGTCCTACTTATAGAGGAAGGTCTTTGACAAACGAGTCGAGGAGTCGACCCTCCTGTGGGAGAGGAACGTCAAGACACGACCCAGAGAAGGGTGTGCGACTGAAGTCGTTGACTCACCTATGAGAATGGTGTTCGAAGACGTCGTTAGGCCGGTTCTTAAGACCTGGATGTACACCTATGTCCTCTGGTAAAATAAGGACTAAACAGAATACTAATCCTATCACCGGACAAAAAACAGAATGAACGATTCACGTCGTAATCCTTTTAATAAACCGTGGAGTTAAAGAGTTCTATGCTTATCTTCGTTTTACTCCTTATATTCAACGTTATTTATTTTCGTTCCCTTATACCGTTCTCGTCCATAAACCTTAAATTCTTTTATCATTAGTTCTTCGGGCAAAACTTTTTCGCTTGTCAATATTTCAACGTTAAACCCAATTACGAAAGGGGACGAACAGAAATAAAAAGTCTTAAAGACGTAATAACGTACATAAAATATACTTTTGAATTTTTGTACGAAAGTTTTTTCGTGTTAGGGAACGTTTGTAAATGAGACTCTGACGAAGTACAGATTCCTTTAATTGAATACGAGTCGCCTCTCAAGGTTTATAATCTAGGATACAGAGAAAAAAAGGATAATGAATTAGTAAGCGTCTTCTTAATTTGATGTCTCTTTTAAGGATAATGTACAAAAAATAAAAAGAGGGGAAGGTTCTTTCCACGAAAAATATAAATTTTTGTGAAAGTCAACCGAACAGAAGAAAAGACAAAGAGAAGAAAGGACAGAAAGAGGAGAATTATCAAATGACAGACTGTGTGTGTGTTCAAACATCTAAAATAGAAAGTAGTAAGGGTGTTAACGATTTTTACTACAGACTGTAATGACTACTCAAATTCATTTCCTTCAACCGTTCATTCTTTATTATCGGCAAAAAAAATTTCAAATACATAAAATTAACTTTTTAGTAACTAAACGTTACGACACAACGTCCACGTGTCGTCACTAAGTGAATATGTATATATATATAAGAAATTAATATAATAAAAGTATAAGAAAAGGTAATACCAAATAGTGTCTTACAACTTATATTAAGGAATATCTCGGTCTGGAACAACAAATAAGTAGGAAAGATATTACCAATCGTAAACGATTGGGGTTGGAGAATAAGGTAGAAAGGGGGTTGGGACAGGGATGGTCCGGTGGTGTTCCGACAGGAGACACGGACATCAGACAAAGACAAAACATTTATTCAAAGTCAAGTCAAGTCAAGTCAAGTCAGTGAGTCAGTACAGGTTGAGAAACGCTGGGGTACTTAATGTCGTGGGGTCCGGAGGGACAGGTAGTGGTTGAGGGTCTCAAGTGAGTCTAAGTACAGGTAGTTCAGTCACTACGGTAGGTCGGTAGAGTAGGAGACAGCAGGGGAAGAGGAGGACGGGGGTCAGGGTGGGTCGTAGTCTCAGAAAAGGTTACTCAGTTGAGAAACGTACTCCACCGGTTTCATGACCTCAAAGTCGAAATCGTAGTAAGGAACGTTTCTTATGGGTCCTGACAAGAGGAAATCTTACCTGACTAACTTAGAAGAACGTCAGGTTCCCTGAGAGTTTAAAAGAGGTTGTGGTGTCAAGTTTTCGTAGTTAAGAAGCCGTGAGTCGAAAGAAGTGTCAGGTTGAGAGTGTAGGTATGCACTGGTATCGGATCTGATCTGTCTGAAATCAGACGTTTCATTACAGAGACGAAAACTTATACGATAGATCCAACCAGTATTGAAAATAAGATTTCTCATTCGCAGAAAATTAAAGTACCAACGTTAGTGGTAGACGTCACTAAAACCTCGGGGGTTTTTATTTCAGACTGTGACAAAGGCGACAAAGGGGTAGATAAAGGGTACTTCACTACCCTGGTCTACGGTACTAGAAGCAAAAGACTTACAACTCGAAATTCGGTCGAAAAAGTGAGAGGAGAAAGTGAAAGTAGTTCTTCGNATTAAAGTACCGACGTTAGTGGTAGACGTCACTAAAACCTCGGGGGTTTTTATTTCAGACTGTGACAAAGGCGACAAAGGGGTAGATAAAGGGTACTTCACTACCCTGGTCTACGGTACTAGAAGCAAAAGACTTACAACTCGAAATTCGGTCGAAAAAGTGAGAGGAGAAACTGAAAGTAGTTCTTCGAAAAATCAAGGAAAAGTGAAAGACGGTATTCCCAACACAGTAGACGGATAGACTCCACTAACTATAAAGAGGGCCGTTAGAACTAAGGTCGAATACGAAGTAGATCGTATAAAACACACTACATGGTACGTATTTTCAATGTATTCGTCCCACCGTTATACGTCGGAAATGCATGAGGAAAGGGATAAACCTTCGTCAGACAATAAGGTACAGACCAAGATTGACAACGAAAAACTGGACGTATGTCTAAAGAGTCCTCCGTCCAGTCTACCAGACCATAAGGGTAGAGAAATTCTTAAGAGGTGTCAAACAACACTAGGTGTGTCAGATTCCAAAACCGTATCAGTTATTTCGTCTTCATCTACAAAAAGACCTCGAGAGAACGAAAAAGCTACTAGGTTACCTACAACCGTCAAACTAAAGACCAAAGAGACGGAAAAGATTTAGGTCGAACTTGTAGACCTTCAAGTACCAAGTGTATGACAACTGCGAACCGAATCTCCTAAAACTCATAATGAAACGATCGGACACTCTACTTATGTCAACACGTCATCAAACTTGTAAGAAGTCGTAACGGAAATAAACCCTAACCTTACTTTTGACTGCAAAAGGTCAGGACACCGGTGACAACTCAAAAGGTTTAAATGACCGTAAAACTTACGTCGTGAAAGTGTCGTAGTAGAAAGTCCTAAACTTTGTCGAATCGACCTTAAGGTAGTGGAGATGATCGAAACAAGCATCACTACGAAGGATTCCGGGTGAACTGAAACATAAGGTCCTACAGACCGAGATCCACTTACTAGTGTGGTAGAACCAATAGACCCAGTACTAGAAAAAATATATTTAAGAAGACACATAAGAACGGTGGAGAAGAATTATAGAAAACGAAGATAATATAGGTATGGTAAAGACAGGAAATAGCTCGGGTAGAAACGTACTTTACAAGGGAACCATAGAGATTAAAAGAACTCCTCTAGAGATCAGAAAGGGTAAGACAACAAAAGGAGATAAAGAAACGTAACTAGTGACTCCTTCCGAAAGAATAGAGAGGAACGAGAAGAAACCTTGAGACGTAAGTCTACCTATATAGAAAGGAAAAGAGGAAACGGAAATCGAAGAGAAGAAAAGTGTCGATAAATATTCCGGAGGAGTCTGTGGTAACAGTCCTTCGTAAATTGTCCTCCGAAGGACACACGACAAAACCTAGACAGTACTTAGGAGACAGGGAATAATTAAGGATTTATAAGTCCTCATCGTTTGATGAAGGTCCCCGACTTCTTGCGTACGTAAAGGAAGCAATCGAAAAGGTATGCCACAATTTATTGATAAATGTTGGGAGAACGAAAATACTTGGTGTACCATTCTCACTAATAAATGTTGGGAGAGAGAAACTATACCTAACGGAATACTATTAAACATTCAGACCTGAAAACTAAAAATAGAAACGACTTTTATCAATGGAAAATTCTGTCATATTTATGGGTGTGATACAACTTTATTTGTGGAAACGAGGTAGTCTCGAACCCAGGGGAACAGCAAAGAGAGAGAGCGAGAGAGCGAGAGAGAGAGAGAGAGAGAGAGAGAGTCCGATTAAGAGACCTCGCGTCTCCGAGTGACTAGAGTGAAAGAACGTCCCCGAAGATTCTGGGAGACCACTTCCACGTGACACGGAAGTGGGGGAGTTCACCCGCGGACCACGGATGCACATCGTCACGTTCGGAAAACAGTTTCCGAAATAACCGAAAGACACATTTGGTTCCTTATAGTCGGAGAAAGAGAGAAAATGAAAAAATAGTAACTGAGGTCGAGTGGTCCAAGGTCAGGTAATTTCCTGAAGTTGTTTGGTAAAACGGAAAAACGTAAAGAAAAAGAGCTTCTACCAGAACTAGTGACGGAGGACATGTTACAGTACTTGGAGGGAGGTAGGTATCAAGAAGTCCGTGAAACAGATAGTCTAGATTAGGAAACTTAGATAAACAGTGAAGGTGACATATTAATATTCCCTAAACTAAATCCAGTATGGACTTACCAGATCACTAAAAGGGATAAAAGAAGTTAAATTCAGACTTTATCGTTATTCCTCAAGTACTAGACTCGGTGCCAGTCGAAGGCTAGAACAAAAATGACTGATATATCTCGAAGAGGTAGAAACCGACGTTTCTTATATTAGTTATACTAAAACGAAACTGGTAGACCACTACAGGTACACATCTCAGAAGAGAACACAACAACCTTCTCCTTTCAACATTTTGTTAATATGAGGGTATTTTTAATCAACTTTTTCTGTAAAAAAACGAAGATTTCTAACAGAAGAGTTAAAACTATGTATAGACCTTAAAATAAATCTACATAATACCATCCTTCGTTATCTCTCTTATCCTACTCTTGGACTGTTTAAGATAAAGATCTCTAAAAGGTACTGACCAGGTCCTCCGACAACAACTCGTATTCGGGGTCATGGTACATACCGTCCAAGAACGAGACTCCAACGAGAGGAAAGAAACTGTGAGGAACCGAGTGGAACAGGGATGTCTGTGAGAGACGTTTCTCTTTCTAGTAGGTCCACATCCCACCGGTGGTCCTTCCGTTCCTTTATCCTAACACTAGTTGTTCCTCATTTGTAGGACCCAATTCAACCACCCGTTCCAACACGAAGATTGTCGAGGACATCTCTTCGTCTGTCTTCATAAAGGAGACTAAGTCGGGACCGAAAAACTCTTGAACTTTGAGGTCGGGTCGTCAGGAAAGAGACTGGGTGATGACAAAGTCAGGTCCATTATGGGTCACGTCGGACCGGAGGGTGGGGTGACCCCGACTCGTTCGTCTCTGGCATAATTCCGGTGCTCCCGGTCCACGTGGTTTCAATCCAGTCACTCCTGTCCATTTCTCGTTTAGAGTGGACTACGGTTAAAAGACGTCTGGACCTCAGACCCACGCTGGGTGACTCGCTCCACACAAGAGACGCAAACGAGAAAAGAAGACCCGAAGACGTGTCGGTACAGTCCGTCCTACATCACTACATTGGATGAACCCCAAGGTTTAGGTGTACCATCTGGTGAAACCATCTTTTTAGTAAAAGAAAAATAAAATTATCTTTTTTTTTATCTGACTAATCTTTATAATAAAATGTTCATTCTTGACATTTCAAATCGATCAAGAACCTCCACTCCAAACACCAGTGTACTTTTAAACAAGGGTCCAGGTCATTTCTAAACCCTTCTCTCTCAGATACAAATTATATAAAATAAAAAAAGAGTTTAGAATTTACACTTTTACAGTATAAATGGGTTCCGAGATATTTTTATTTACACAGTGAATTTTTCGTACATATTATAGTACACACTTTGTTTAGTGGTCAGGTCCAAGCTATGTACTGTGTCCTACAAGTTCCGACCACGTGACTCTACTGGGTCTCCCTACCATACACCTCCCTCCCTCCCCCCAAGTCCTACCGTTTGTGCACATGTGGGCACCGTCTAAGTACAACTACATACCGTTTTGGTTGTGTTATAACATTTCATTAATTGGAGGTTAATTTTATTTATTTACATATAAAATTTTTTGTCGGATTATTTTACTCGTATACATAGAGTTCTAAGTTCAATTCTACTGTTTCTAATGGCAGTAGAGTCTTCAAGGAATGTACGAGGACAGTTTCCGAAAGGAAGTAGGGAGGTGTCGCCCCATTGATATAGGATTAGGGTACAATTATTAAGAAAAAAAAGGAGTGTTACAAAATGGTGAGTACATACTCGGAGTCATTATTTACCAAGTCAAAACTTTTTAGTTCAACGTCCTCCTACCGTAACAGGAATAATATACTTCCTAGGGTCCTCTCCTTTTCGACTTGTTCCAGAGACTCAGTATTAATCCAAGAAGAAAAGATAAAAGAATTCCACCTTCGAATCTATGCAATCAAAAGATGATCTCCACAAAGACATACTCTTGCGATGGTTAAAGAGGGTGTCACACCGAATCCAACGTGGGATGTCTAAAAATATACAACACAAAAGTAAAAGTGAATCAAGTTTTATACTCCGTAGCTCGAGTACTCAATAATTCTTTACTGGAACATCTGACATCCAGTCCAAGGAGACAGGTACCTTAAGAGGTCCGTTCTTATAACCTCACCCAACGGTAAAGGAAGAAGTCCCCTAGAAGGGTTGGGTCCCCAACTTGGGTCCAGAGGGTGTAACGTCCGTCTAAGAAAACCAGACTCAGTGGTCCCTTCGGGATAATTCTTAACTCGACGAATTAAAAGTGTATTAACCCCATAAAAGATCTAACGTGATAATAGTTAAAGAAAAATTAAGTAATACCAGTCTTTGGTTTACGTGACTTAACACCAAAGTTAGGACAATTTAACCTATGTCAAATAAAATACCGAGTCTTATACCAGATAGAACAATTTATTAAATACAAGTGAACTTTTCTTACACAAGACGACCACAACTCACCTTACAAGGTATTTACAATAAATCTAAGTTAACTAACTACTTATAGTAAGTCCAAAAGATGTGGAAACGACTAAAAGATCAATGAGATAGTTAATGACTCTCTTTTCTTAAATTTATAGTTAATATTAGTTATAGTACATATATTAGTTCACATTATAGTTCATATTCATACCTGTACAACATAAAAGGAAAGTCAAAAAAATCAAAAGAGGACAAAAGGAAAGGTAATCATAAAACTTTACGAAATTAATCCGTGTAATAACATAGAAGAACCGCTTGGTTAATGAAAATAACAATCCATGACAAGAAAAAATAAGGACCATTAAAAGGAACAACACCTCAGACGAAACAGACTACAATTAAATCGGTGAGACTGAAAGAAAAGTAAATATACTTTAGAAAAAGGTGGGAAAATAAACTGAGAGTCTAATCAAAAACCGAACGTAAAGAGAATATTAACCACTCAACTTATAGAAAAACATATAAATTTCTGACATAAATGCAGAAACACACTTGACGGTTTGAGTATAACGGATAAAAAAAAGTCTAAAAAGTAGCAAACAAGAAAGGTAAAAATTTGTCACAAAACGTATACTCCTTCTAATCGAAAGAACGACACTGTATATAATGTTTATAAAAGAGGGTCAAACGGTCAACATAAAATTGAAATTGAAACTCATAAAACAAAGGTACAATTTCAAAAGTAAATAAATAAAATACATCAATGTAAACGGAAAAACAACAACAACAACAATAACGTAGACCCAAAACTCAGTATCAATCTTTCGGAAAAATGTAATAAACACAAGTTTTCAATGAATCCAATCATGACAGGAGGACACATATTCCATTACCGTGGGGTGAGGTCATGAGAACGGACCTTTTAGGGTACCTACCTCCTCGGACCATCCGACGTCAGGTACCCCAGTGTCTCTCAGCCTGTACTGATTCGTTGAAGTGAAACTGAAAAGTGAAAGTACGTAACCTCTTCCTTTACCGGTGGGTGAGGTCACAAGAACGGACCTCTTAGGGTCCCTACCCCCTCTGACCACCCGACGGTAGATGCCCCAGCGTGTCTCAGTCTATTTTGACTTCGCTGAATCGTCGTCATCGTTCTTGTATATAAGATTTATAACACAAGTTTTCAATGAATCCAATCATCACAGGAAGACACACACACGCGCGCGCACACACACACACACACACACACACATATAGAGGTCCAATTTCTTCTTAAGTGAGTACAAAAGAAGAGTACAAACAAGAACAACAAGTGAGTGGTTCAGTACAGGCTGAGAAACACTGGACTACCTGACGTCGTGTGATCCGAAGAGACAGGAAGTGGTAGAGAGTCTCGAACGAGTTTGAGTACAGGTACTCAGCCGTTACGGTAGGTTGGTAGAGCAGAGACAACAGGGGAAGAGGACGGAAGTTAGAAAGGGTCGTAGTCCCAGAAAGAGTTACTCAGTCAAGAAGTGTAGTCCCCCTATTTGATAACCTCGAAGTCAAAGTCGTAGTCGGGAAGGTTACTCATAAGTCCCAACTAAAGGAAATCCTGACTGACTAAACTAGAGGAACAACAGGTTCCCTCAGAGTTGTCAGAAGAGGTCGTGGTGTCAAGTTTCGTAGTTAAAAGACCGGGAGTCGGAAGAAATACCAGGTTGAGAATGTAGGCATGTACTGATGACCCTTTTGGTATCGAAACTAATATCCCCGGAAACAACCGTTTGACTACAGAGACGAAAAATTATACGAAAGATCCAAACAATGTTGAAAAGAAGGTTCCTCGGTCGTAGAAGAGTAAAGTACCGACGTCAGTGGTAGACGACACTAAAACCTCGGGTTCCCTTCTTTCAGACAGTGACAAAGGTAACAAAGGAGTAGATAAACGGTACTTTACTACCCTGGTCTACGGTACTAGAAGTAAAAAATTTACAAGTCAAAGTTGAGTCGAAAAAGTGAGAGGAGAAAGTGAAAGTAGTTCTCCCAGAAATCAAGAAGAAACGAAAGACGGTATTCCCACCACAGTAGTCGTATAGACTCCAATAACTATGAAGAGGGTCGTTAGAACTAAGGTCGAACACGAAGAAGGTCAGACCGTAAAACGTACTACATGGGACGTATATTCAATTTATTCGTCCCACTGTTATATGTCGGAACTACATGAGGAAAAGACTAAACCTTGGTTAGAAAACAAGGTACAGACCAAGATTGCCAACGAAGAACTGGACGTTTGTCCAAAGTGTCCTCCGTCCAGTCCACCAGACTATAAGGGTAACGAACTTCTTAAAGGGTGTCAAACAACACTAGGTGTGTCAGTCTACAAAGTCACATCAGTTACTTCGTCTACAAAAAGATCACTAGGTCGTCTACAACCGTTAAACTAGAGACCAAGGAGACGGAAAAGATGTAGGTCGAACATGTAGACCTTCAAGAACAAAGTCCATGACGACTTCGGATCGAACTTCTTAAAACTTGTAATGGAACGATAGTTCACGTTACTCGTGTTGACACGTCATCAAACTCGTAAGAAACTGTAACGGGAAGAAACCCTAACCTTACTTTGGACTGGAGAAGGTCAGAACACCGGTGACGACTTAAGAGGTTCAAACGACTGTGTACCTCACGTTTAGGTGAAAGTGTCGTAGTAGAAAATCCTAAACTTTATCGAGTTGACCTTACGGTAGTGGAGGTGATCGAAACATATATCACTATGAAGGCTTCTGGGTGAACTGAAGTGTGAGGTCCTACAAACCGACATCCTCTTACTGGTGGGGTAACACCAAATAGGCCCAGTAACTCTGGAAAAGACATGTCAAAAAGACACAGAAGAACGGTGGTTCATAAACCGAAGAATTTAGATACTAAGTAAACCTTAAATAAGAATACATACCATATTCTATACCTGAATTAAAATAGAAAAGGATTCCCTCACAGGTCAGAGTCATGGTAAATGATTTTTCGGGTAAAAACGAGACCACTCAACTACGTATGTAAGCAGTATGAGGTGTCAAGACACACCTACACACACACCAGTCAACAGGTCAACACAGACTAAGAGACAGCGGGGTAACTGACCTCGAGTGGTCCTGGGAGACAGGTACTTTGAAAGGTCCCTTCTTATGACCTCACCCATCGGTAAAGGAGTAGGTCCCCTAGAAGGTCTGGGTCCTTAGCTTGGGAACAGAGAACACAGAAGACGTAACTATCCGTCTAAGGAATGGTGACCGTGGTGACCGTTCGGGGACATACATACTCCCAGATAAAGAACCGAAAGACAAGATGAGATGAAAAGTCAGACACGGTTCTCCGAAATCTTATATAAAATTATAAACCGTCTCGATTAGAAGGTACATCTAATTTTTTACATGAGGAGAAATAAGAACCAAGAAAAAGATATACTTCGAAATCGTATTTGAAAGATTGAGTAAAAAAAATATTTTTTTTCCATATAAAGAAAAAGTCACTTCGTGTCAACTAAATGATATAATATGTCAAAGTCCATACGTTGTATCACTAAGTGTAAAATTTTATAATATGAGGTAACTATCGATAACATTTTGTGACTAACGTAAGGGACACAACATGTCATATAGGAACATCGAAAAAATAAAATATGTGTCATCAAACATGGAGAATTAGGAGAGAGGGTAGAACGGAGTGGAAGGAAGGAGAGGGGTGATCATTGGTGATCAAACAAGAGACATAGACACTCAGACACAGAAACAACAACAACAACAACAATATAAGTGATCTAGAAAAAATCTAAGGTGAATATTCACTATAATATATCATAGACAGAAAGAGGTAGACGGGATAAAGTGAGTCGTATTCTGGAAGGTTCACATAGACATAACCTCTTCCGTTACCGTGGGGTGAGGTCATGAGAACGGACCTTTTAAGGTTCCTGCCTCTTCAGGTACCCTAGTGTTTTTCAGCCTGTGTTGACTCACTGAAGTGAAATTGAAAAGTGAAAGTATGTAACCTCTTCCTTTACCGTTGGGTAAGGTCACAAGAACCGACCTCTTAGGGTCCTTGCCCCCTCGGACCACCCGACGGTAGATACCCCAACGTGTCTCACCTTGTGCTGACTCCGCTGAATCGTCGTCGTCGTCGTCCAATGAAATAGAAGAACCAACGACAACATTTACTCAAAAAGGGAGGTTAAAATGGTCGATGGAAAAATCCTTTCGGTTACCAAAGATGTACGATGACAATCTTGGATAATGAAATGACTTAATAAAAATAAAATTAGTAACTAATAGAACTCAAAATGTCAACGGACTAGTCGGAGAGACGTTTATCTTTACGAAAACTAAGAAAAGTCAAGAATGGACGGGTTAGACAGTAACGAAAGGAGAACGGATTAACGTAACGAAAATTATGGAGGTCATAATTTTCACAGAATCAAGGGGATGGTCCCTAGTGTGTGTGTGGGACGGAACCGTCTATCATAATTGGTAACCTGGTGGTCTTTCAGGGTAATCTACCTATGTGAAAATACATAGGTAGATTACAATTAGAAATACAATTAGATCGACACTAATTGTTTTACAGTCACTTAAGAATAAAAGTAAATAAAAATGGGGTTTACTTACAACTGAAAACTATTTTTCAAAACGTCGTAGATACGTCCATTAGTAAACTAAAAAGAGGAATCTACAAAATTATCCAAAATAATGTAATTATTTAAAAATCCTCACTGGGGCAGAACTTAAAGACATTATCAGGGGTAGAACAGTACTACATAATAAAAGAATGGAACGACAATTTAAGACAAATAGTTATAAAATAAAACTTTAACCTGGATTAAAAGTATATAGTATAACCAACGATTAAAATGAAAAGAGACGGGATAGAAATTGTCCACGTCCGTAGTCTCGATATAAACGAAGTCTTTTATTAATCCTTTTGAAAGAAGGAAAAATGACGGGACTCTCTTAAATCCCCGATAGAATAAAAACTTTCAAATCATCATGAAAGCGGACCTTAGCAGATCCGGAGTGTGTAAAACTCCGACATCAAGGAACCAATTAAAAAAGTATGTAAGGTATTTGTAATCAGACTCGAAAGATTTAGATTTTTCACGTCAAAACGAATTTATATAAAGGGATCCTTTAATAGGTAAAGTGGATAAAAAAGTTTAACTAAACGTATCCACTGACGTTTTATGATTTAAAAAAAGACAAAATTATCAATAAAAAGGAAACAGTAAAAAATAAAACATAAAAACACGGAAGAGGGTGAAAAAAATCCAATCGTTCACCGAATAAATAAAACAATAAATAAAAATTTTTGGTCTTTAAACTAAAGCACCAATCTTGATGATAAAAAGATGGGTGGATTAAAGAAGATAGAAATTAAAAAGGTATAAACATAAAAGGAAATCAATCAAAAAACAACAACAACAACAAGATCAACTTGTTTTTTCGGAACCAAGTTTTTCTAAAAACTCGACCCTTAAATTAAGTAAATAAGTTTTAGAAAATAACAACAACTGTTTACACAAATTCCGGTACTTAAAAGGATACCAGTGACGAAAGTTACACAGGATAGAGGAGAAGACTATATAGCACAAAGATAATAGTAATACGAAATCTTTAAAATGAAATATGAAAAGGTAAGTAGATTCTCAGGAGTCATCTTTGAAAATATACAGGTCTACTTTGTCACAAAAAACAAAAAAATAAAAAACAACAATTATTAAAAATCAAAATGAAGTAACGTTTGTCTCCCACAACAAGCATTATCGAGATGAAATATCTTGAAATGACTATAAAAGAAACACTGGACTATATACTGGAACAAGGCATACTTACTAGAAACATGGAACTCTCCTTCAACATAAAAGATAATAGTCCTACTTTTCAACACACTATGGAAAAACTAATACAACGAATCGAGAACATAAGAGTAAATAAAACCCAAGTGATGTAAACAGAATAAGACTCACCACACAACTTAGAAGAGTAAAAACGACCCAAAAAATGGAAACAGAGAAATGTAGAGAACGTTAACGGTGAAACATTCACACCTTAAGACAACGTAATAAAGTAGGACACCATACATCCAGAAATATTATTTTTAGTGAAGTAACACTAAACACTGAAAATCGAAATTTTGTGTGTCTGTAAAAAATTTCGGGTATAATGAAAGAAGGACTTTACGAAAAGACGTTGGGTGGGTGAAGTACACTCACTAAGGACGAATAGAAAGGGTAACCACAAATATACAGTACGGAAAGAGACTGAAGAGTGTTAAATTCAACAGGAAAGTAATGTTAAAGAGTACTACTTAGATATTTAAGTCGTTCAGAGAGAGATGTACAGTCCAAGAAGAATACACGCTCCGTCCTAAGGTCCATAACTCCTTCCTCAACACTTATTCCTTCGTTCTTACATGGGAGTCTGTCGAGTGTCTGTAATAACTGAAAAAAAGATTGTAAATTATTTAAATAATAATTCATCAAATTGTCACGGACAGACAAACAACAGACATCCAGAGTACTGTTTTTCCCGTCACAAAACAAGTGACAACTATGCCATCCGTGTAACCACCTATGAGTCATACATAATCTACTTAAGTACCGAGTCTACCATTTCTTAGACGGACGTTACGTCCTTTGGACCCAAACTAGGGACCCGACCCTTCTCTGGGACCTCCTTCCGTACCGTTCGGTGAGGTCATAAGAACGGACCTCTTAGGGGTACCTGTCCCCTCACACTACCCGATGTCAGGTACCCCAGTGTTTCTCAACCTGTGCTGACATACTGATTCGTGTGTGTCGTGTGTACTTAAATATCTAGATACAAATAAAAATATAAAGTGTACAAGTAAAAGGTCCGATCATCTTTGATCAGTCTTAATGTGTGCGTGTTAAAAAAAAAGACAATTTGACGTGTAAAAAGAGTAAGTCCACGTTAGACTTTGTAGATTGTTTCTTTAAAGTGACTCTTTGTCAGATCCGAAGGGAAAGTTAAGTCGTTTGTAAGGGGAGTGAAAGTGGAAACTTTTTTACCCACTTAATTAAAAGAATAGGTCCCTGATCTTCGGCCCTTGGTCAACCGAGAGGCCATCTACAGGGTTTTACTTACCCGACACCAGGTACTCCTCCTACGTGATAAGACTACCCATTGTTTCGACTTCCTTGACTTCAATCCTCAGTCAGTGACTTTGGTTTCAAGACAGAAAGGGTCCTCTCAAAATGACAAAAATAATAATAATTTAAAAAAACCGACGTGTCACACCGAACACCCTGAAATCAAGGGACTGATCCCTAACTTGGACCCGAGAGTCGTCACTCCCACTACAGGATTGGGTGACCTGGTAGTCGTATAAGGACTCCTCTCAAAATCTTCTCGTTTCTTAAAGTATAGAAAATTTTGGGTTTTCTACGGAAACCCTGTCCAGTTCAAACTTTTCTATGGACTAGACACCACTACGAGACACCAACTGTATTCGTGTCTCGTGTTATATTCGTCTCGTGGTCGTTCCAAACCTTGTGTTTATTAAGTACTCGTTGTCACAAGGGTCCTGACCTCACTGAAGGGAGATGAAGATCCAGGGTACACAAGTATAGTGAAATCTCCTCCCTAAGAGTCTACAGTCCCTCTTATAGGTTCAGTGACACTTGACATCTCGGGGAAGTTTACATAAATCAACGTGGTACCTCCCCGTCCACCCAACCCCTCATCTGTGTCAATGGTGGATGGTGGGTCCGGGCAGTCACACCTTTGGTGACGGACCCACTCCCCGACGACGTCTCGGCCCAACCTACGTACGTACGACCGCAGAACCACGTCCTCTTTCGACTCCTGTTCGTTCCCCGAAGGGTACACCGAGATCGTTACTTCTTCGACGGATGGTCACGTCCTCTATATTCTCTATACCTAAGTTAGGGACCCATCCCTTCTAGGAGACCTCCTGTCGTACCGTTGAGAGAGAGCTTAAGAACGGACCTTTTAGGGTAACTGTCCCCTCGGACCGTCCGATGTCAGGTATCCTAGTGTTTCTCGACCTGTACTGACTTCATTGAATCGTGTGTGCGTGTGTGTAAATAACGTTACCAGAATAGTCTCTACTGTGAACTAATCAATCACTCTCACCACAGGATCAGGAAGAGTCATGTAGGTTAAGACACAAGAATCTGGAAACTTATGTCAGTTTCGAATAAGTTATCGAATAAGTCCTAGTCTTCTACCATGTTAACTTCCCTAGTCCCACTAAGGTACGGGAATAAACGTGTACACTAAATGTCCCACACCGTACATATGTCATGTATGTGTAGCAAAGGGGACCGATTGAAGGAAATACTTTTCATACAGACAATAATAAGATATGTATCTTATATCTGAGATACGATTTCTATTAGACTATAATTCTTCATCCTAAGGTCCTCTGGAAAGGAACCCCCTGTGACGTTACTTTAGTTTCACTCCTATACCTCTTCACTCCCTTTCGTACTGTGGGGCTCAGGGAAGTCGGAGGTGTTTTTGACGAAGAGGTGGACAATCAAGGATCACCTACCCGACTCTCCTTTCTCCTGAAACTTGTCTTTCTGGTTCTCAAGTGAAGATCCGTACTCCCTTTCTACAAGCCTTCTACGTTTATTCGAAACTCCTATCTTCTTAGGTAATAGTTCTAAAACCCACGAACCCTCCAAATGAGCAAAAATACCGGTGGATTTTTCAAGACGATTTAAGTCTGACTTTAACTCCTTTCATCCCTTTTTGTGATCTGGAAAGTCCATACTGGATTTAGTTTAGGGAAGACTAATATGTCACCTTCACTCTTTATCTGAATTCCCGGATCTAGACTATCTACCTCACGGACTACTTGATACCTACCTCCAAGCACTGTAACATGTCCTCTGTCCCTAGTTCTAGTAGGGGTACCTTTTCTTTACGTTTTTTCGTTTTACCGACAGACCCCTCCGGAATGTTTATCGACACTTTTCTTCTCTCCACTTTTCGTTTCCTCTGTTCCTTTCTATATTCGTAGACTTACGTCTCAAGGTCTCTTATCGTTCTTCTCTATTCTTTCGGAAGAAGTTGCTAGTTACGTTTCTTTATCTCCTTTTCTTGTCTTACCCTTTCTGGTCTCTAGAGAAGTTCTTTTAATCTCTATGGTTCCCTTTTAAAGTACGTTTCTACCCGAGCTATTTCCTGTCTTTACCATACCTGGATTGTCTTCGTCTTCTATAATTGTTCTCCACCGTTCTTATGTGTCTTCTTGACATGTTTTTTCTAGAAGTACTGGTTCTATTAGTGTTACCACACTAGCGAGTGGATCTCGGTCTGTAGGACCTTACACTTCAGTTCACCCGGAATCTTTCGTAGTGATACTTGTTTCGATCACCTCCACTACCTTAAGGTCAACTCGATAAAGTTTAGGACTTTCTCCTACGACACTTTCACGACGTGAGTTATACGGTCGTGTAAACCTTTTGAGTCGTCACTGGTGTCCTGACCTTTTCCAGTCAAAAGTAAGGTTAAGGTTTCTTTCCGTTACGGTTTTTTACGAGTCTGATGGTGTGTTAACGAGAGTAGAGTGTGCGATCATTTCATTACGAGTTTTAAGAGGTTCGGTCCGAAGTCGTTATGCACTTGGCACTTGAAGGACAACAAGTTCCGCCAAAATCTTTTCTGTCTCCTTGGTCTCTAGTTTAACGGTTGTAGGCGACCTAGTACCTTTTTCGTTCTCTCAGGGTCTTTTTGTAGATAAAGACGAAATAACTGATACGGTTTCGGAAACTGACACACCTAGTGTTATTTGACACCTTTTAAGACTCTTTCTACCCTTATGGTCTGGTGGACTGGACGGAGAACTCTTTAGACATACGTCCAGTCCTTCGTTGTCAATCTTGATCTGCGCTTTGTTGTCTGACCAAGGTTTATCCTTTTCCTCATGTAGTTCCGACATATAACAGTGCGACGAATAAATTGAATATACGTGTCATGTAGTACTATTTGCGATCTGACCTTCTTTNCTCAGGGAACCTGACGTTCCTCTAGGTTGGTCAGGTAAGACTTCCTCTAGTCGGGACCCTAAAGAAACTTTCCTTACTACGATTTCGACTTTGTGGTCATGAAACCGGTGGAGTACGCTTCTCAACTGAGTAACCTTTTCTGAGACTATGACCCTCCCTGACCCTCCCTGACCCCCGTCCTCCTCTTCCCCTGCTGTCTCCTACTCTACTGACCTACCGTAGTGATTGAGCTACCTGCACTCAGACTCACTTGGGACCCTCAACCACTACCTGTCCCTCCGGACCGCACGACGCTAAGTACCCCAACGTTTCTCAGTCTGTACTGACTTGTTGACTTGACTTGACTTGACTTGATCGACCCACCAAGATCGAGAACTGTAACACCAGTACCATAACCAACCCGACGTCAGAAGGTTCCTGAACAGAAGTTCTACAACGTGAGTGTACCGACGACAATAAAGATCTTATGAAATATCCACTATACTCAGTGGGGATGAGTCTTACTCTCCCCTGATGTCTCCCACGTTTAGGACCCTCCACCTCAGTGAGTCCCGTCGGTGATATCAGTCAGTACGGACTACAGTCGTATCTTCCCACATTTTTGGACGTTAAGTAATTTCCATTCTTATCGGAGTAGTTCACCTATCTCCTTACCCAACCTTGTTCGTGACCTGTTGTCCTCGGGTCTTAGAATCCCTTGAACCCTCTTCTTCCTCCCCTTCTTATACGTTTCATTAAAGTTCCACAAGAGTTCGAATCTTCATCTTACAAACCTCCTACAATCTTTTAACACAAAGAGGAGATATTTGGACCCGTGATACCACACTTGACTCTTCTAACCCTACCGTTACCTCACTACACTTATGGACATACGTTCTGTACTAGGCCTCCTCCAGGTAAGACGTCCACTGGGTCCTACAACTGGTACACCCCGAAAACTCTTGATCGCTCCTAGTGTACTCTGAACTACCGTCGTGATTTGGTTTGTCGGAACCGCTGTACCAACTACCTCGTTCTCCACCGTTCCGAAATTTCGTCTCTATATTGGACAGTGTCGTCGATGAGGTGACGTGGATGGAACTCTCTCGTCGTTCCGGTGTTCATCCTCACTCTGAAGGAAAACCTAAGTGGTCGGCGTCGGTACAGTTATAAATCGACCTCTGGTTCACTTTAAGTTTTTTATCAGGAGTATACAAAGACAATAAAACGAAAGGGTAGGTAGGTAGGGTACAAATAACCAAAAAAATGAAACACGAAACTAAGTGATCTGTTTTTTGTTTTGTCAACTTAAAAGTTAAGTATTTAGACACAAAAAGGGTTTAGTTCTGGTGCCATAAGACAGAGCTCACACATTGGTGTCATTGGTTCCTCTTCCCTCGATCATAAACAACTTCCACCTTCAGTGTGTTAATTGTTTACGTTCACTCATTCACTCACTCACTTCAGCAAGTCAACATAGGTTGAGAAACACTGGGGTACCTGACATCGGATTGGTCCAAGGAGGTAGGTACCCTAAAAGGTCCGTTCTTATGACATCAACCAATGGTAAAGGAAGAGGTCCTCTAGAAGGACTGGGTCCCTAACTTCGGTCCAGAGGGCGTAACATCCGTATACGAAATGACAGACTCGGTGGTCCGTTTGGACTTTGATTTAAGTCCAATCAGTCAGACAGATACGGGAAACCTAGTGTAGTGGCTTTTACTAAATAAAAAAATGAATCCAGTCGTCGAGAGACAGAGGAATAGGAGTAACAACAACGAAGAAAACTCTTCAGAGGAACGGGGGTCCGTATGGACTTTATTGAGGTTTCTTTTAATGTACTGTTATAGAGGTAAGGAATTTCTTTTCAATCTACATTCATTGGAAACCATTTGTAGAGATAACCAGAGTGTGTATTAACATTTCTAAGGATAATTTAATACCTGTTAGTTCGTTTTAAGAAGAACCACACGCATGTTTTCTTTATGAATATTTGTCTTGAAACCAATTATCTATATTAAGAGTTGTCTATTATAGAAATATTATGAGTTATATGTTATATTCGTATTATATTATGAGAGATGTTCAACACAAAGGTGTAAACTTTTTTAAAATAAAATATAACATCATATCAACTAATTATTACACAATCAAAGTCCACGTATCATTTCAATAAGTCAATATCTATATATGTATATATATATAAGAAGAAATTTAAGAAAAGGGTAAATCCAACAATGTATTATAACTCGTTTCAAGGGACACGACACGTCATCGTAATAGGTATAACAATACTCGACTAAACGCAGGGGGGTTTTAAGTACATGACTTCGAGATTGAGAGTATGAAGTCTGACACACTGTTATAAACCTCTGCCCTAGAAATTTCTCCATTGATTTAACTTTACTCCCCGAACTCCACCCGGGATTAATTTTTTTTTTTTTTTTTGATCACTGGAATATTCTTCTCCTCTAATCCTATGTTTGTTCGTGTCTCCCTTCGAGTATCCTCCTAGTGCCCTTCTGTGTCCCTCTTCCACCGGTGACTGTCCTGTTCCACTCTCTCGAGTCTTTCTTGGTGGGGACGGCTTTGGCATTAGAACCTGAAGGTGGGATTTACAGAACAACAAATTTGACGGGTGAAACACCATAAAACAATATTGTTGGAGTCGTTTAATTATGTGTACAAAATGTCTACTCCCCTAAGTGGTCAACTCTTCACTTTACGGTGTGTCCATACTCGAGGAGAGTCCGAGTCTACACCCGGGTGGGCTGGTCCTTCGGTACAGGACGTGGGGTGGTTGTCTTGTACGAGGTCCCTTTACTATTTACGATCGATACTAAAATGTGGGGAGGGACCCAAGAGAGTGGTCGGGAGAAGTGCTCTTCGGGAAGAGTCCAAACGTCTCATCTGGTACGGCTCGGAGACACGAATAAACGACCGACCTGAGGGTGACACGTGAAACTCTTAAGTTGACGGTGGAATTAAAAATTATAATAGATATTTTCGAAGAACTTATTAAGACTTCTAGGTTCTCTTATAAAAAGAAGGATTCTGTACGAACAGTATTTGTTCCATAAAATGACAAAAATTTTTCCTTTAACTACCGACCTCAAAGTAAATAATCAGTGTCGTTTCGGACTCTTGGGGACACCGGTGGGGAAGTTCGGACTTTCGAATCTTATGTGTGCCCGAAGTAGACCGTCTTGGTCGAGACCAGTCGAGATCAATGACTGTGTTGGTCACAGGTATGGGTGTCCCACACGACACGTTTCTTTTGGCCGGACAACCCAAGTCCTGACACGGTTTCTGTGTTGGAGTACGAGGGGGTCTAAAGAAAACGAGGTTAGAACCAGTGCGGGAGGAAGTGACTTTAAGTTGGTCTTGGTCTTTGGTCACGTCGTTGGCCAAACGTGTCTCCCACCGAGATCTCGGTGTACCCCAAATAATAACCGGTGGAACATTTGTTTCCTCGGCTCCTGACAAAAGTCAAGTTCTCCCCAGACTACCGATTCACACGTCAGTCCACGGACCACCGACACATCCGTTCGAACGAGAGTGAGACCGACACGGGACCCGTCCGTAGATCAGTGACGACGGAGGGGTCGAAGACTATAAACCGGAATCATAAAGATCGAAATTTTTTTTTAAATAAAATAAAATAAGTTCATATCAACTAAATGTTGTGACAATCAAAGACGACATGTCACTACACTAAGTCAATATTTACGCACACATGATTCAACCAAGTCAGTACAGGCTGAGACACTACGACACCTGACAACGGACTGACCGAGGAGACAAGTACCCTAAGAGGTCCGTTCTTACGACCTCACCCAACGGTACGGGAGGGGGTCCCCTAGAAGGACTGGGTCTCTAGTTCGGGTACAGAGGGCACAGAGGACGTAACCGTCCGTCTAAGAAACGGTGATCGTGATGGTATATATATACACCCGAAGGGACCACCGAGTCTACCCTTTCTTAGACGGACGTTACTTCCTGCGAGGTCATAAGAACAGACCTCTTAAGGTACCCGTCTCCTTGGACCACCGATGTCAGGTACCCCAGAGTTTCTCTGTACTGACTCCCTGAATATGTATCCATGTGTGTGTGTGTGTGTGTGTGTGTGTGTGTAAGAAGAAGTATAAGAAAAGGTAATGCTAAAATGTGTCCTATAACTTATATCTATGGACATTATAAAGATGGAAACATTACAACTACGAAACAACCTGGGATCTCAGAGTCTTGAGTCGCGGACCGGAGAGGAAAGGACCCAGACGCGTGGAGAACGGACTTTACAGACGGGGTGCTCCTCGCGAACGTGGGGAACACGAGTGGGTGTCTCAGGTTGGTCGTGTCAGGAGTTACGTCACGAATTGTTATCGTAAAGAGGGTGTACCAAAAGAGATAAATAAAAAAGTCTACAATTAGACGTGTCGCACACTAGAATTAAGGGACTGGTCCCTAGTTCGGACGTGGGGACGTAATCCTCACACCTCTGAATTGGAGACCTGGTGGTCCCTGCCGGAAAGTCAGAGGTGATAAATATAACTCTTCACGTGACAGACTCCTCCTTCCTGTTCCCACATCTCAAAGGAAACATAATGAGATTTGGACCACCTCCAACAAAAAAACTCAAGAGGGACCACTGGTCGCGTCAAAATTGAAAGTAATTTAGACACATTGAACCCAAGAAGGAGAAAGTAATACGAGTAAAGTAGGATAGTAAATTTGTGGAGGAAACTGAGTGTCTCTGTAAGTTGTCAATTCCCGAGTTCGTTCAGTCCAGTTTGGTCCGTTGAGGATGAGGAAAGGTCCTTGTCTTGTTTCGGTGGACTCCACGAACCGACAGGAGCTCAGGAAAAAGAAGACTGTCAGAAAGACACAGAAAAGTAAAGAAGACATATAAAAAATTTGAGAGTCCTGAGATAATATCCTTAATTTACTTTTCTTTTGATTATAAACATCGTAGTGTTTTGGAAAGAACGACGAGTAAAAGTAAATGCTTCAATAAAGTTTACTTGTGTAAACTTCCGTAAGGAAACCTCATGTCCTTAAGACAGACACTCTAGCTTCCCGTCTCAAGTTTTAAATATCTTAGATCTAAGGTCACCGATGGTCTGTGTCAGATATAACGATCCCTTCTTGTCAAGTCTTCTTGAGTCGGACTTCAAGGCTATAGACCAAAGGACGGGAACGAACACTCCAGGTCTCGAGGTCCGAGTCAGGGTCCGGACGCACCCACGTCGTTGAGTCCCTCAGTAACGATTCTCCGGACGGATATTTGACGTAGAGAGAAGTGGAAGGTCGGGATGTCTCGGGGTGCCTCTCCCAGACCCTCCGTTGTGGCATCCCAGACTCCTAGTGTCCCTCCCGAGAAGGGTCCCGCTCACTACCGGTATGGAGACCGGTCTGGGTGTTTCTGGGAACACTACATCAAGTCATTTCCGCTACCTTTTCCCAGAGGTCTGTCATTATTGTGATATTTTATAAAACTCACACACACGATTCACCGAAATCAGTACAGGTTGAGAAATGTTGGGGTCACTGACATCCGGTGGTCGGAGGAGACAGGTACCCTAAAAGGTCCGTTCTTGTGACCTCGTCCGACAGTACGGGAGGAGGTCCCGTAGAAGGACTGGGTCCCTAGAATACAGAGGACACAACCGTCTGTTCAAGGTATGGTGATCGTGATGGACCTTTCGCGTATTTTATAAAGTATTACTCTTAATTTTGAAAGGTTAAAAATGACAAATCCTTTGGTAGATTTACTTGTTTGGAAATGTTAATGTATTTTGTAAAATTTGTATTTTATAAACTAATAATTGTTCAGGAATACAATTGTTTCCTTGAGTTAGTGACAAATACCTTAACTACATTACTTACCTGTTTTACTGAAATCGTTATATGTCCATACTTCTATGATAAAATCACCCTGTACTTACGGTGAAGACTTTAATATTTTGGAAAGGAGATACTAGGTGGATTATAGACTTATTTGTATTTTTTTCGAATGTTTCCCTATTAAAATGGAGTCAGAAATTTTTTTTTATGAAGGTTTGACAACACCCAAAAGATAAGAGAAAAAAAGAAGAATTAAGAGTCCAAAATAATAGAATGCGTGTAAACGTTAGGAGAGGTGAACTATCGTGTTCTGCAATCTCCGGACGAAGAAGACAGAAAGGACTTACTAGTCCTAGAGGAACACATCAGACACGTTGGGTCTGGCTCAGTCACTAGTTCCTGACGAGACACTGTACGACGACTTCCGAACGAAAAACAATTCACAGTAATAATTTTAATGGTGGAACGAAACGACAGAGCGCATGCACACTAACAAACGGCCGTCCAATATTCCATGTCACTTTTGGAAAGTAAGAACTCTCAACGGTCGACCCACTGAAAGTCAGGGAGTCTTGACAACAAAGGATTAGATATTTCGACCCCTTTATTATCACGTGCAAAGTTAAAAAACTCATAATTTATACTGTTGTGTATGGTTTACGAATCCTTTGACACTCGAAGTATTCACACCGTGATTACACAACTTCAAAACACTAGTTTTCTTCCCCCTTGTCCCTCCTCTCAGAAAACCCCCGTGTTCCAACGAGACTTGGTAGGAGACTAAGAAGAGCTTCCTACCCCCAACTGCAAGAGGTTAGGTCTTCGAGCAGGAGTCCGTGGGGACTGAACGATAACATGAAACGTGTAGGACAATGAGGTGGGAGTCCGAAACAAATAAAAAGGGGACTTCAGGGTGGTGGTGGTGGTGGGGCGGTCAGGGAACGGAGGGGATGGGAGGTTGGGTGCGGGGAGCACGGGATAAGAAGGGTTGACAACGACTAGGGGGAATTCCCCTTTGTGGGGATAAAGGTAAGGACATTACCTTTACTTCATTACCTCTCCTCGATGTGAGGTGGGGGTAATATCAATAAAATATCTATAAATGACAGAACGACCCTAATATTTGAGGACGTTTAGGTCTAGGACGAGATTCGGATAGACATGTGTATAACGGTGACAAGAACGAACCCTAACGAGGTGGGTTACTGACCCGGTTATTAACATAGGGAAGGGGAGATTTTAGTTTGATTACTGTGTTAAAGTGACACGGTTCCCGTCATAGGTGGAAAATTGTGAAAGATCCACGTGTACTGTCTCTTTCGCTCGGAGGGCAATATCGTAGGGAAGAGTTTCTCCCTGAACCCGTAGTAACCGGAAACCTACACGTGTGTAAGTAGGTTTCGTAATGTGTCGGTGACGTTTGGGTCCTCGTCTAACATTCGGGATAAACTTACATACTTTTCAGGAAAGAGAAGGGGTAACATCCTAACACCCGTTAGGAAGGGAGTCGACCTTTCTAGATCTTTCCTCTCCACTAACGTCAAAGATCTTCCCTTCTTCTGTTAAGACAGTAAAGTCTTAATGACCGGGTCCGCTAATGTCGACGATCTTTTCCTAACACACCATTCAAGAATAGAAGTCCCACCGACTTTTTGATCTCCTCCAGTCCCAAAACGTTATCGATTCTCCCTAAAGATTTCTCAAGAATAGTAGACGCTCCTACACCCGTCGACCCTTTACAGACCGGACCCCTCAAAGACACTACACATAAACCCCTCCCTTCAACCTTTGTATACTCAACGATGTTCCCGGATCCCTCCTCTTAAAAAATACCCTTCCCAGTCTTGTCGACCCTCCCGTGCAGTAGTAACCCTCCGACGTCGTCGAGACTCCCTTACCTTTACCTCGATAAAGGGGAATTCCCCCTAGTCGTTGTCGATCCTTCTCTCCCAGTGGTCCCCTCACCTAACCTCCCATCCCCTCAGTCTCCTGACCGTCTCACCACCACCACCCCCACCCTGAAGTCCCCTTTTTATTTGTTTCTGACTCCTGCCTTTCCCAGGGAGTTACAACGAGTCGGAACGTATCGTAGCCAGGAGTCGTAAGTATCACCAAGGTCAAAAAGACGGGGTCTCTCGAGGGTCACGTTTAAATGGACGATAGGAAGATTGTCGAGAGGGTCCCGTCACCCCACTCCCCCCTACAGTAAAAAGAGGTCCCCGAACACATATATATTTAGTGATAAGTGAGAAAAGACAACATTATTAGGACGATCTGGTCAAATTAAACGATTTTTATAAATTTATAGATAGTTATTGTAAACACGTTCTACTATGGAAATGATTTTTATTTATAATTTCTACATTTTTTTACGTGTCAGTATGAAGTACTATACACAAGGACCCTTTCAAGACATCTTTTTCCTAAACTCGGTTAGTTCATTGTAAATTCAAAATGAAGTATTCGAACAATAAATTGAGTTTTACACGTGTGTCTAGTGGTCGTGATACGATCCAAAATCGTTTATCGAGTAATTCTACGTTTATTGGTACTCAGACTAAATTATTTAAATATCTACACTGATGAAAATGGGTAGTATTAAAACTTTATATTACGTTAAGGAATTTTGTTTACTTTGTTTGTATACCGTATTATTTAATTTTACTTATGGATACATTGGTAGTAAATCCAGTTCTTTATCTTGTAGACTTGGTTGTGGTGTCAAGTTTTCGTAGTTAAGAAGTCACGAGTCGAAAGAAGTGTCAGGTTGAGAGTGTAGGTGTGTACTGGTGACCTTTTTGGTAACAGATCTGACCGACCTGGAAACAACCGTTTCATTACAGAGACGAAAACTTATACGATAGATCCAACCAGTATTGAAAGGAAGGTTCCTCATTTGCAGAAAATTAAAGTACCGACGTTAGTGGTAGACGTCACTAAAACCTCGGGGGGTTTTATTTCAGTCGGTGACAAAGGTAACAAAGGGGTACATAAAGGGCACTTCACTACCCTGGTCTACAGTACTAGAATCAAAAGACTTGTGACTCGAAATTCAGTTGAAAAAGTGAGAGGAGAAAGTGAAAGTAGTTCTCCGAAAAATCAAGGAAAAGTGAAATACACTTCTTTTGACTCGTGGCTTCTTAACTACGAAAACCTGATACCACAACCTCTTCTGTGAACTCTCAGGGAACCTGACGTCCTTCTAGTTTGGTCAGGTAGGATTTCCTTTAGTCAGGACCCACAAGTAACCTTCCTGACTACGACTTCGACTTCAAGGTTATGAAACCGGTGGAGTACGCTTCTCAACTGAGTAACCTTTTCTGGGACTACGACCCTCCCTAACCCTCGTTCTCCTCTTCCCCTGCTGTCTCTTACTCTACCGACCTACCGTAGTGACTGAGTTACCTATACTCAAACCCATTTGAGACCCTCAACGACTACCTGTCCCTCCGGACCGTACGACGCTAAGTGCCCCAACGTTTCTCAGCCTGTACTGACTCGCTGACTTGACTTCACTTAACTTGTACTCTTCGGGGTATACCGGGGAGAGGAAGGGTTTACATTGTTAATAGGAGTTAATGAAACGATAGATTGTGACAAATGAAGACGGGTAAAGAAATCTTTACGTCAAATAACGTATATGTAGTTCAAGTTATCAAATGTGAAAAAAACCACAGACCGAAGAAAGTGAAGAGAAAGATAAACACTTCAAGTAATAACAGGAACATAAATAGACATCAAGTGAGTAAAAGAAATGATTCATCATTATCGTATTTAATGTTTTAATTGGGTACGTAAATGACAAAAGCTGTAAATCTATTAAAGGTCAAAACTCGAGAATATTTTGACGACAACTTGTATACCCGTGTACGTGTCTTTGTGTACCACGTGTACGTCTCGACACTCGTCCTTAGTAAAGGCTGTGCTTCGTAAAGTATCAACCATCTACTGGAAGGTGTGAGAAAGGACCTTTGGGACACACAGGTCCTTCGGGACACACAGGACCCGACGGATCTGCGGTTTATGTTCGTTGAACCTAGGGACCCGGTGGTGAACCTTCCCGCGACGGAACCTCTCGGTAAACTAGACGTCACCTAAAACGCACTGATTTCTAAGTGAGGATACAAAGATCTGTAGTTCTAAAACTCAAATAAATAGTGAGATCGTGTCGGACCGGATTAGACTGGTTATCTTTGTTATATTTGTAAAGAAAAGTCTTCATAGAAAATGTTAGTTTTAATTACTAACTAAAAGTGTAGACTTTAAAAGTAGTTCAATTACCCTTGAGAACAACTCAATTTTTTTTTTAGTAAGTAAGATCAGTGGTTGTTCGTTCACTGTTTTCTTGTAGACCTCTGTTCCGTGATTAAAGTTATACACCCTGGTGCAGACACCAGGGAATGGTATCATCATCGACTACCCTCTTAGACCCCAGTCACTAAGTACTGTTTCGACCACCAGACCACTGTCAATATACTAAGAGAGTAGAAGAGATCACTCTTTGCGGTGTAATAAAAGAAACAGTTAATAAAAGGGGATCCGACCGTAGGGACCACCCTTTTTTTTCGTGACGCCTACCCATGTGAGTCCCGAGTCAGTCCTTTTGTCGGGAAGGTTCCATATCCCACTTCCTTCCTTCTAAAGTGTTCGGAATCTTAACGTCCTCTCTCCCTTTGTCGGTGATTCGGACAGGTCGACTTAGACCCTGTCCCGAGGTCGACGTCGAAAGCTCTGTTGGGTCAACAGGACTTCTACACCCGTGGTCGCCTCGGTACTTTCCCTTGAATCCCATACGACTTAACCCCCGCATGGGAGATACCAAGGACACTCGAATCCGACGACACTCGTGTTGTTCCGCCCGTGTCTCGACCTCCTCTTACTTCCGAGCAGCCCGGGAGACTCGGACAGACGGTGGTGCACGTCGGGATACTACCAGGAGGTGAAGGGTCAGGGGACCTACCAGGATAGTGACATGTCGGTATCGGACCTTGTGTGTCTCGTCCTACGAGACCCCTTGTACTCGGGTTGGAGTCTACCTTTGTCCCCCGGGAAAACCGTAATCTGTTGGGTCGATTCTTAGAAATCAACTACTCTTCATTAAAAGAAAAAGAAGAAAACACCGAAAAGTCTAGGATTAAGGAGTTGGGTCCTAACTTGGACCCGGGAGCCGTCACTTACAAATCTTAGGGTTGGTTACCTGGTGGTCCCTTGAGACCTCTTTATTAAAAGATTGATCGTCAGAGAATGTTCTATAAATTTTTCATCCCGTCACGACTTCCTTTCTTCAAAGGAAGTCTCTACTTGTGCAGGATCCAGTTGTCACTACCGAACCTCTTTCCCGTTTGTGAATATCGATGTGTTGGGAGATTGTACTTTCTAGGTCATTGATGTCCGAAGACTAAACCAAGAAACGACAATAAATAAATACCTTCTACCCATTCATCACTTTTCAATGTTTGTCATTTTTGTTGTTGTTGTTGTTTTTTGGGAAATATAACTCAAACTATTACCTTTAATATGGGACCGGTCCTTACATAATTAGTTTTTCAATAAAATTGAATAAAGAATTTATGTAATTTTCTACCCACTTTCCATATGTCATATTTCAAATAACCGTGTCAAAGATGATATAATCATGGTTTTATTTTTAAATACTATAATCGTGTAAACTTTTCAACGATCATCTTGTCCATTTTCTCGAAATAAATTTTTTTTTTATGTTCTTTTACACCACCCCTATTTCTCAAATCACTTCGTTCCCAGGACGAAAAATCCGCTAATTCTCGTTCACACTCATCCAATGAAGTTGTTTCACGATACTGTCCCTAATTCGTATTTACGTGGAAGGATTCCCGTAACCCAGTGTGAGGGGTCTCCTCCATAGTAAACTTGACTCTGGGTACACCAGTTGTAATCGTCCACTCTCCTTCTCGTCCTCCGAACGTCCGAGAGTTCGTAACCTCTCCACGGGTCCAGGGACCTCGGCGCCCCCCACCCCCTCCACCCCCACCTACCCACAGTCACCCCTACCCCACCTACGACCTTCTGGGTCTCCTCCTCGAGGTCACACCACCCACTTACGTATGTCGACCCGACCTCTCGATGCATCCGTGGTCTAGAATTCTCACCTTTTTTTAAAAAAAAAGGGTGTTTACTGTCGTAAAGGGTTTGAATGGTCTATGTTTCCTTTGTAACGTGTTTGACTCGGTAGGACCATCTATGTCTACCCTCATGGCCTCCCCATTCCGCAGGAGTCTCTCACCTCTTTACCAGAAAGAATAATTAACGACGTCCTGAGTACACAAGAGTTTTATAAAATATTTTCGTATTTTGTCTTTTGTCATAGGATGATAAAAGGAACGTACTACATTTAACACCCCATATTTCTACTTGTTTTATTTCAAGGACTGGAGAACCCCGAACTTTCCCTCTATCTGTCATTTGTTTGTTCTTTTATGTAACCTACTAGATAACTAAATAACGTCCTAAGTGACTAACTGACATGTGAACCTCCCCGGAGGGTGTCGGGACCAGAGTCAGTCGTGACTCAAGATCGTGGGGGGGGGTGGAAACCTGAACTATGGTACCCGACGTCTTCTCGGATGATTATCACTTGTTAATCAAGACCCTTAAAATCCATTCCGACGTCCCCCAACTAATTTAACCTAGATCTTTCTACCCGGTTTTGTTCACCTTACCCTGTTATGCACTGTATTTTTTCCCTTGTTTAGTTTCAGACACCGATGCCCTATGTTTTTGATGGTATACCGACTTCCGTCCCCTCTGGGTGTAAAACATCCCGGACTTCGACTAGTGTAAACCCCGGAATAAATTCTCTTTCCTATTTGTAAATTCTTATCTTTTAATCCATGTTTTTATAACTAAATTTTACTCTGTACGTAGTGTTGTTCGATACGTTAAATTTTCCGGTTGTCTGTGGTATTTGAAATTTTCGTAGGTCTTCTTTTGTAAATTATTTGGAGGACTGTGTGTACCTAGTGTGACAAAAAAGGGTGTAAAAAACCGACGTGTAGGAGGGGGTTTGAAATGACTCCCAGATCTAATGTCACTTTTTAACATGTATAAATTCCACATGTTGAACTACTAAACTACATATATATATATATATATATCACTTTATCAGTGGACACACACACACACAAAACTCTTGTGAGTCTTAGGTGTGAATCATCTACATTCCCATGTTATGTTATAACGATTGAGATCAGTGTACCCACACGTAATCTAGAGGACTTACATAAGTAGAACGTATTGACTTTGAAACCCAAAGACCTTGTGGTGGAGGGGGTGTAGGGGGACGACGTACGGGAAACTGATGAAAGAGTTAGGATATTAAAACATTATACATCTCTTGTTACTTTTGGATAAAGTGAACGACCATTTGAACGACAAACACCAGGACTCTATCCAAACGTAGGAGTGTTTGTGTCCTTAGGTGTAATTAAGATACAGTACACTAAAGGAAGTTTTTGTATACCACGGACTTATTTACATGTACGACGTAAATCTTAAATGAGGACGGTCCTTGAAGGTAAAACTGGTCGTCTAGAAGGGTTGCGTCCCTAACTCGACCTTAGAGAATGTAGAGGACGTAACCGTCCGTCCAAGAAATGGTGACTCGGTGGTCACTTCGGGGAATATTGTTATGACACATGAAAAACTACCTTTCTTATCGGTGTTTGATCAAAAACCGAAGTTCTTTGATGTCGGGTTTGAGGTCTTTTGGAGCACAAAAGATGACCTTGGTCACGACCCCTTTCACCCTTTCAGGTCTACCTTTGGACATCCGTGTAATGACCGGTGGTAAAGATACGGGTCTACCGTTCTTTGTTCCATTGATGTGTCCCCTTATTTTTTAGTGTGTTTATGTGGGGTAGTCACAGTCCCGACACCTCTCCGTCCGGTCCACGAGTAAGAGACCCAGTCCATTAACGTTACAACCACGGAACTTAAAACGAGGGAACGGAGGAAGGAACAGACTGAAATCACGGTCGAGACATAGGTAATTTGGGTTTACTTTACAGATTCAAGTGAAAGGAACCGAACTACTCGTACTATAGGGGACGGTGTAGTTTCGGTAAGTTATACTCTTCAATCTTAACTTTGTTGTAACCCGAATCAACCATCACTAATTTTATATACTAAAAAAAGTATATTTAAAAACAGTTAAAACGTTTTAACTGTTTTTACATTGGTACACAAGTGTGACGATCCCGCGGGTCCCTCCAAGAGGCGTTTACTCCCGGGACTTAAGTTCAGAAGTCGGAGAACTATTTAGGTGAAGACGTAAGGGTGGTGTCGGTGTGAAGGTTCCGAGTCGAATAACGAGACCGAACTAAAACGAAATTCCTGTGACCCATTCTTTCTTGAGTCCGAGACCTCGGCCTGACGAACTTAGGACCGTGACGGTGAGGGATCGAACACTCTGGAGTCGTAAAATAGACCATGGAGACACGGAGTCTAAAAGAGTAAGACATGGGTATTTTACCCGAAAGGGTTACCGAGTCTCCAATTCTTAGACGGACATTACGTCCTCTAGTCCCAAGTTAGGGACCCAGTCCTTCTAGGGGACCTCTTCCTTTACCGTTGGGTGAGGTCATAAGAACGGAGTCTTTAGGGTACCTGTTCTCCTCGGAACACCCGAAACCAGGTACCGCAACCTTTTTCTCAGTCCGTACTGACTTTCTGATTGTGAAAGTGGGTATTTTACCATATTGATTACTACTCTACTGTCATTGATCGAGTACGTCACCTCTTTCGTTACCGTTGGGTGAGGTCATGAGAACGGACCTTTTAGGGTACCCGTCTCCTCGGACCATCCGACGTCAGGTACCCCAGCGATTCTCAGTCTGTGTGACTCGCTGAAGTGAAAGTGAAAAGTGAAAGTACGTAACCTCTTCCTTTACCGGTGGGTGAGGTCACAAGAACGGACCTCTTAGGGTCCCTGACCACCCGACGGCAGATACCCCAGCGTGTCTCAGTCTGTGCTGACTTCGTTAAATCGTCGTCGTCGTCGTCGAGTACGTCTCATGAATGGTCACGAATATAGTCTCTCCGAGTTGTAAATAATCAACGACACTAAAAATAATAGTCATAGTGATAAGGATGAGTGTCATACTCGGATAAGAGTATGGTGTTGTATTTAGAGACCCCTTGAAACGCAGATCTGATACGGGTCTTTCCAAAGGACAGAAAGGCTACCTAACAACTGATTTATATCCTCCTTCCTCAGTCGCTTTTTGCCTAAAAGGGGGGATTTATTATAGTTACAGTGGTTTAATGTAAATGCATCTACTTTCTTAACCCCGATATCTGTAGACAACCAAGTCCCGTATGAGTTCTCTTTCAGTGTGATCGTAATTGTCACCTGGACGCAAGGAAACGAGGGTTTACTATCTTCTTATGCAATCTTCCTGGTTTTAGTGTGCTACCTGAAGCCGATGTATTTTCAACGGATAATTGAGACGGAGGAAGGCTGCTGACGGGGGAGCCCACCTCGCGACACCGGACGCTCCGTCCCTGGCGACCCTCCTCCCCCGCGTCCCGGCCCTCCCCGTCGCGTCAGCCGGCGCACCCGCGTCCTCCGCCCTGCCGCTCGGGGAGCCGCCACCGCCGTCACAGCCGCGGCCCTTCGGCGGGAGGCAACCGGACCAAGGAGCCGTGACGGGTCTAACCCGTAGACCCCAAGGGGGCATCCACAGCTCCAGGGACGGAGGCCAGCGCCAGGGCGGGGTCGCGCGCGCCGAGGCCGAGATCGCGTGGCGCGCCGCGAGTCTGCCCCCGCGACACCCGGGCTGCGGGCCTGGATCGCCGGCGAGGCGGAAGAGGGGCGCGGGCGGGGGGCGCGCGGCCCGGCGGCCCTTCGTCCTCCTCTGTCGCGGCCCGGGGCGCGGCGAGCCAGGCGTCAGGAGTCGGCGCCTTGCCTCGGCCGCGGCGGACGCGGACTCGGGGCGGCCTGGATGGGCTGGCGGAAACAGACGCGGCGCGTCGGCCTCGGCGCCGGGAGCTCAGCCCCTGCCGAGGGGGGCGCCGAGCGCGCCCGGCTACGGGGGCGTCGTCCCCCTGGGGCGCAAGGGCCCGGCGACGCTCCGCGGCGGGCACGGCGGGGCGGCCCTCGCGCCCCCGGCACCCGGGCCCCGCGGCCCCCCGGCCCCCGCGCGCCCGCCGCGGCTCCCGGCGCCGCAGTTCACGCACGACCAGCCGCTGCCGCGGCACCCGTTCTGGTCGAACCACCACTCGATGTGGTGGTTGCCGATGGGGTGGCTCATGTAGGGGTGGCGGAAGCTATTGAAGAGCCCACTCGCCCCGGCGCCCCCAACCCCGCCCCCCCCCGGGCCCCCTGTGTCCCGGCGGCCCTCGCCCCAGGATTGGGCCCGCGCCCCTCGGCTCCCGCGGAGCGTCGAGCCCTCGCCTGCCGCCCCAGCGTGTCCAGCGCGGGTCCACCGGCCCAGCCAAAGGACGCATCTCGCCAACGCAGTCCGGCTGCAACGACCGCGGCGACGACCGAAAGCTAGCCTTCCCCTGCGCGTCCACGGTAATGGACACCGGGCTCCCAGCCAGAAAAGGTCAGTCGCCGAGGAGAAGGCTCCCGCAGAGGTGAAAGTTCTCGGCGCCTCTCGTCCCTGTTCTCACCTAAATCACTTTTACCGTGACCTCCGCGACCCCTTCCGACTCAAAACCTAATTTGGGCCTATCATTTCTACTGAAGAACGGAGACTCAGGGTGGCGGGGGCACCCGAGACAAAAACTAAGAATCGCAGCAAAGGCATAGAGAATTCGAGGACTTTCGAGAATACATACGCTACGACACAGTAAACCAAACATCGGTGGTTCTATTTCATTAGAAAGGAGAACTAAAAAGTTCCGAAGAACTTTAAATACTTTTTCAATTTTAGGTACCTTCGATCTCACTTTACGAAAGAGAACAAGAATTTTTTTTTTAGCACCAGAAAGTCTTTCAAAACTACCGATCCTGAACGAAAGTAGATAGACCTTCCGTGGGATCTATTTCGTCACGACACGACCACCCAAAGGGTGGATTTGCTATAACACACACACACACACACATATACACAGACACATAAAATTAGCGGAAGAAGTTGACTCATCATGTTTGTAAATATTTGTTATATCTTTCAAATAACTCTGTTTTGACTCACGAAGTAGTTTATCTCGTGAGACTCGTCGTGAGACTACGTCCGGGGAGGGGTCTATGGGGTTGGATCACCTTTCCACCTGTGGCAAAGGAAAAGAGGAAATTACGAGAGAAACTCGACTGTACGCCTCTATTCGTCACGGGAGAAAATATTTCTCCTGTTATGACCGTCGGACACAAATGTGCAAGAGTTTTATTCGATGCAAAAACACTGTCTGGGGCTTCAGTGGTTTGTAAAGGGTTCCCTTTTGTCTCAATAAACACTCCAAAAGGACACTAAATTTTGGTACTCCAAGCAAGGGCGAAATTGGGGGGCGGGGTCACAACAAGAACGCAAAAAACTTTGTACATGGTATCCTTTTACTTAGCAGACCCCAACCCTCTTTTGAGTCTGGGAAGGTCCCACGGTAGTTTCCGGGACCCGGAGAGACGGAGGAGAGTCCCGTACCTCACTTAACGACCGGGTCGTCCAAACGTAATTTTTTCTTTTTTTTACGAAGGTACCTCAGAGGAACAAAATCCGTTCAGAACTAAAACAACCCCTGAGTCTTATCCTCGACTTCCCAAACCTCACTCTCACCAGTATGTTTGATTTTAATAACAAGAAGACCTTTCCCAATTTTCTCTGGGAGGGGTGATGACTGTCAGGAGAACCAGAATAAAAATTCGACACCAAAGGCACCTACCTGCCGGACACTTTGAGGTCGAGACACTGTGACGTCCTGTCCAGTCATAGTGTAGTGACGAGTCACGACCCGTTCTTGTCACGGAAAATTTCCGGAATTCTATGACGGGGGAGAGGAAATGACCCGGTAAGATCTCGGGGTGGGGGTGGAGTGTCTCCCACCTACACCGCCCCTCTCTCGAGGTGGGGTTATTTTGTCCCAAACCGTGACGAGGAACACCCGTCCTGTTCCCTTTGTCCCAGTTCTCGCCAAGAATAGAAGACCCTCAAAGACTAGAATAAATGAAAGACCAAAAATAATTTTTAACAGTTACTACGAAACATGAGTAAAGAGTCTCATTCAACCGTTACGGAATATTAGTAAAATAATTTCTAGTTGTTTGGTTTAAGAATTCTATAACTGAGTTCTTTTTCTACCTCAAGTACAGTCATTCACAATTATAAAGGAAAGGATTGGACCTCCTTACTTACTTGACCCTGAACCAGGAAGTCTTAGCACTTGTAAATAAAAACAGAACTCCCGTCCGTGAACCTACTCTGTCGGTCCGTACTCCTCCCGAGTCATACTTCAGGGGAGACCCCACAGAGCCTTCTCGGCCCCCCGAGGTCAGGGGGACGTACCACGATTGTAGTGACTTAAGAGCGACACGGGAGACTCTCGGGTCCCAGACAGAAACAACAACAAATCAGCAATTACAACAACAAATCAGCAACAAATCAGGCTGAGAAAACACTGGACAACCTGACATCGGGTGGTCCGAGGAGACAGGTACCTTAAAGGATCCGTTGTTATGACCTCACCTAACGGTAAAGGAAGAGGTGTCCTAGAAGGGATGGGTCCCTAGTTTGGACGTAGAGGACGTAACGTCTACCTCAGAAGGGGTGACTCGGTAGTGTCTTCGGGGATCCCAGACAGAAATCTCGAACGGTTTCGGTGTCAATTATTCGTCCATCAAAGAGGTCACGAACGATCTCAAACTCTTTCACTTTGCCATTAAATAGTTGTCTATTTTCACAGGTGAAGGAAAGATTCTACAGTATACTGGTGGATGTGAATTCTTCATAGACTGAAAGGTCACAGGGATTCTCGGAGGAGGTTTGGTCCCGAAGAATCAGTGAACGGGTGACGCCCTGTCGTTCAAGTCGCGAAACAAAAAGTTTGAAGTTCCACTGTGTTCTGACCCGTCGGAGCTAGGGGTCGACTTGTAACCAAACCGTCACCGGTGTCCCGCGTACAGTATCGGGTCTAAGGAGACGACAGAGGAACGGGAAGATGACCTCGTCCTTTTTTTACTTCTTAGCTGGTTAGAGATAAAATAACGTATACCTTCTCTTTTTAGTTTCTTGTGTATAGGAAGATTATTAGAAAGACCTACGCGATGATGATAAATATTAATTTCGAATTAACGAAACACATTTAGTTCTTATAAAAAGCATGGAACCCAGTGTAAAAGACTAGAAATGTTACTCCCAACCCATCGGGGAGTCATTTGTCTCCGGAGGGACGACTTCGTTCTTCACCGTCAATTTCTCAGGCTCTTATTCTTCTTCCGTCCTTTTGAGTTCTTTGGTTTCCCGTACGGATACACCCCGGGAAATCCCTCCTCATCTGTCGGGTCACGACCGTCGAGGGGTGGCGACCGAGTGGACAGTCGAGACTACCGTCTGTGTCGAAGGACCCGACCTCAAGGGACGGAGTACGGACCAACCACGGACCGGGTATCACCTGAAACGAACACATACATCTGACCTAACTATTTATTTACCTCACGACCCAGGACGTCCTACGTTCGAATTCAGTACCGAACGGGGAACTGCCTGAGATCAGACACCCCCTTCTGTTTGGTGAATCAGAACCTAACCGGTTTTTCAAGTAAACCTAAAAGGTTATCCGTGAATATCTTTTTGGGTTTACTTGAAGAATCGGTTGGGTTATCTTGAACACTTCTTTAGTTGCTCCAATGTCCTCCTCCTTCCGTTGTAGCCAAACTCCCTGTCCTACCCATCTGGTCCTCTTTTTGGAGACTCTTCAAAACCTTCTCCTAATCCTGAAAATGGTCCTTGTGAAACATCTTTACTAGGACTTAATAGTTCCTTCTTAAACTAAAAAAAAGAAATTATCCTAGACAAAGTTTCAATTCCTTAGTGTTCTTAGTAAAATCTTTACCAAAGTACTTTTTCGAATATTAAACCCTTTACTTTTCCAAAGTCACGTTCAACCATGTGAAACCAAATAAACCTTTAAAAGGAAGACCAGAGAGTCGTCACAAAAACAACTCTAAGTGACATAAAGAATGGACTACCTCACCAATCATACGGATTATCACATTACACATTCCAGTGGTAGATGTCTAAATACCTTTTGGAGTAGAAGTTTTTTAGTAGAAGTTTTGATACTTTTTATGTGTCGGTGCCGAAAGGACCACCAGGTCACCAAATTCTGAGACACGAGGGGTACCTTGAAACGAGTCACAATACATAGTCGAACCTACCCTCCGCCCAACCTCCCTCTTAACTATGTGTATATACATACCGACTCAGGGAAACGACAAATGAACTTTGACAGTGTTGTAACAAATAGTCGATATGGGGTTATGTTTTTTTTTGTTTTTTTAAATTTCAAACGCCTTTTTTTTCTGAAACACGAGGGTTACGTCCCCCGGATGTAAACTAGGGACCAGCCCCTTGATATAGGGTGTACGTTGATTTCTAGGACGTACGGTGTCGATTTTGGGTCTCATCGGTTTATTTATGTTTATTTAAATTTTTTTTTATGTGTTGACCACTCTATTTCAGTCAAAAGAGGGCCGAGGGGTCGATAGTCAATCATAAACAAACCTAACAATCATTTTGACCCGTTCCACTATCAGAAAAGGATAGGAGGGATAAGGTCTAGACTATTGGAGGGAAAAATTCCCTGAACTAAACTGTGGACGGTATAAAGGAATCACAACGGGGTCGGACACCACCGTGTAGGGGGGTTCGCCAGTAGTACCATCGAAGGACCCCTATTTCACTGAGTTCGACGGAGGAAAGGTTTGTGGTCCTCTTACACCTGTGTCCAACGGACCCCTAGTCTGTATTCAAAATGTATCGTTGACTCTCGACCTTTTTATTGATCTTTAACGAAGAATACGGAACCCCGGAAAAACAACCCCCGGACCATACGTATATTTTACAATTTTCAAAAATTGTGACCTGAGTAATACCTTTAAAGTGACACTAGTTAAAGTGAGGTCACCTTTAACTAGTCTGACGTACTCGGACAGGTTATCGTCCACTTTTGAGAAGTCGGAAGACTGAGAGCTCCGTGGACCCTTTTAGAAATATGAATTTTTTTTTCTGTTTGTGGCCAACGACGATCTGGTCGCGCCGACAGGTCGTTGGACAGTCGGGGTGGGTCGGGATGGGATTTGGGGTCCGTTTAGAGACCCAGAGTCTTGATCAAAGAGATTCCCAGGTAAGGTTAACCTGAGCAGTGTGCATGCACACGCCGTAAATAAAGAGGTTTATCGATTCCAAAGACCAGTCCGTCACTCGTCGTCCCAAATCAAAGACGAAACGAAGGACTCAGGCAGTCGGTCTTGGAGGTGTTCAGACCTTCGGTCCAATGGCTTCGGTACAGGGTTCCAGGTCCCGACACAAACGAAAAGAAAAATAACTATTACGTTGGGGTCTAGGTCCCGGACCGGTCCGTACTACGGACGGTCGTCACTCCCATCTCTGACAGGACACGACGAAAGAACGTCAAGAGATCCTTGTCTCCCTCACAGAGTAATCTTCTAGGAGCCCCGACCCGACAACCGGTGGACCAACCCAAAGACACAAAGAAGAAAGTCGTGTTTCAACCGTGACTCTTTAGGTCCTGAAAAAAAAAAGAAGAAGAAGAAGAAGAAAAATTGAAAACGTATATCTTCCACCTCTTAACCGTCACTGTACCACTCTACGGTATAAGGAAGGATTCCTAAATCGACCAGTTGAAGTTATAACAGTGAACCAACAACGGGATATTTGACTTTATGTCCCGGAATCTACTCCGTGCATTTGAGTTTTCTAGGTCCAAAAGAAGTAGGGATCTTTTTCAGCTGTCTATGTTGTTTTGTACGTACATTTATTACCAAACATTTATTAGGATTCTCGAAGGGTACACCGAGTCACTATTTCTTAGACGGACGGTTACTACTCGGTGTCCTCTACATCCAAGTTAGGGACTGAACCCTTCTAGGGGACCTCCTCCCGTACCGTTGGGTGAGGTTATAAGAACGGACCTCTTGGAGTACCTGTCTCCTCGGATACCCGACGTCAGGTATCACAACGGGTCTAAGTCTATGTCGACTTCGGTCCATCGTACGTGTGTACGCACAGGGCTATTCCTGACTCCGGTACACACAGACAAGGGTTGGTTTAGGGGATCCAGACCAAAGATCACAGGTCTCAGGACACACGTAGAGACAATCACTTACTCGTGTCACTCCGTGAGTCGTCCCACTACCAACCAAATATATTAGTTGAGACTGAATAGGTAAGTCAAGAAATAGGAAACCTTCATCCTACCCATACGGAAAAGAAACCAGGAAATAGAAGGGTTTCGTAGTAAGGACCTCCGGAGGACCCCAAACACCTCTCTTTTCCCCTCTCTTTCATTCTCTTTTTCTTCCTCCCTCCTTTTCTATTTCACTCTATTTTCCACGTAAGTCGTTTACACTCTTGTATAAGTGAACACAAAAAAAAAAAATTAAAAAATAAAAAAAATTTAAAATTTTAGAAATTAAGAATGTACGCAAGGGTTTGTACTTGGGGGGAGGGTGGAGGGAGGGGTGTTGTAGAGAGACCCAGTAGGGGTACGTGGTCGGGGTTCGTTCGACGTGGGATGCAGTCTGTACCTGACCGCTAAGTTAAGAATGTACTGTCATATGTACAATCTTAAGGGTAAGAGGGTTTAGTAGGGTGGGAGAGGGAGAGGGAGACTCAGGTTTTCAGACCATATGTGTAGACACAGAAAAAAGGACAGAACGTATGTCCCAGCAGTAACGGTAGAAGGATTTAAGGTATATATACACAATCATATGACATAACCACAAAAAGAAAGACCGAATGAAGTGAGACATATTAACCGAGGTCAAAGTGGGTAGAGTAGTCTTGACTAAGTTTACTTAAGAAAAATTGCCGACTTATTATGAGGTAACACATATACATGGTGTCGAAAGAATAGGTAAGTAGACGACTACCTGTAGATCCAACAAAGGTACAGGACCGATAACATTTGTCACGACGCTACTTGTAACCCCATGTACACAGAGAAAGTTAAGACCAAAGGAGCCACACATACGGGTCTTCACCCTAACGACCCAGTATTCCATCACTTTCTGTTATTGGATGTCGGGTCTTATGACATGGGTCGTTCCTAGAGTAAGTTTATGCTTCCTCTTTAGTGAACACAAAATTCACTGTAACTCTCCGTGTGTAAGAGACCCAGTGACACTCTCACAGGCACGGATCCAGGAGTTAAGGTCAGGACACAGACTCAGAGTACTAAGACGTGGTTCACACGGGACTCACACGGGACCCATACGTACCGTGTCGACCCTACTTTACTCGGTCCGAGTGTCGACGGTACTCCTACCCGTCTCGACGACTCAAGTGTCTGACACCAAAGGACCCCAGACCCACTTCGGGGCTCCTAGTCACACCCATGGTAGACGTAAAATTTTCGTACCGATTCACGGTCTCAACTTCGGCATTCAGACTCAATGAGATCGGACTTCCGATCTCTTTCATTTAAAATAAAACTTTTAGGTAGATTATATTCCTGAAAAAGATGTCATTGAACGTTCATCCAGGACTCGTCACTCCTTCCAAAAACCCGTTCAAAACGTCTGGACCCTCACTCCGGGGTGAACCGTCGTCCCCGGAAATATCCCGAGACCAAGAAGGAAGATGGTGGACACCCGAAAGACAATGGACGGTCTGGGAAAGGTCTTTTTACAAGTTTACCAGAGACACGACTACTCTTGACTACATTTTCTATTGTAAACCCACGAACTGAGGGAACATCCTACTCAAACTGTTCGAGGCCGGAAACACGATGTGGTTGCGACTGTAGAAGGAGGACACGAAGTCACAGCACCCAGGGAGGAGGAAGGTCTTGCAGTCACTCTTTACCCACGGTCTCTAAGCCACGGTGACAGGGTTTCGGGGGTAGTAGGAGCACCCCTGTGTCAGCCTGGAGTCTCTTCTGCAGTTTCAGGAGTAGCTCGACCTGTTTACGTTTCTCTTCGGCCATGGACTCCTCCGCCGGTCCAACACACGGCTCCTCTAGTTTCGGTGGAGGATGTAACTCACGAGTCGGAACTGAGTCTTCTTGGAGTTTCTCCAGAAACTACGTCGGTAACACCGGCCGTAAGTCATGAGCCTGAGGGTCGTCGTCGGTTTCTTCAGGTTCTCGTCCTGAGGGCTGTTCTACTTCTGGAACAGGTTCAGGACCACCTTCTTCATGACGACAAAGCATACTACGACTACCCCTGGGGTCACCCGACACAAGACTGTTTTGGGTGTGATCTCCGATATAATCGACTGCACTGAGAAACTGACACATCCTGGACACATCGCTCACACACATATATACCTAATATCATCCACGAGGTTAAATACAATAAGAAAGAACGGAAACTGGAAGAACAAACAAACTCGACTCCCTACTGTATGCATACGTTCTATAGAACTTCATTCAATTCTTAAAAAGTATTGAGACCTTTACCTCTTGAAATCTGTAAAACTAATTAAATATAGATTATACTTTTTCCGTGTGGAGTCTAGACCCACAGGTCCCACTTTCAAACGATACTCTGTTGTGTGTCTTCTTGTTTCTCCTTTACCACACCAATCGGTAGGGAAGTGACTTCCGACCAGTCGCATTGAGTCGAAACTTTGGAATATGAAAAAAGGGGACACAAAATTCCTTTTTTTTAGTCTCCTTTTTTTTTCCAAAGACGGACATTTTGGAGTTTAGTCTGTGAAACCAATATAAGAATATGGGGCAACGAATTCTAAATTTTTGTTGGTTGTTTTTTGTAGGGTGACTGTTACCACGACACATCTGGTTCTTCCTTTTTAACAACTACCCCCAAAAAGTAGGACTCTAGTACACTTGTCGGTCTTACGGTACTCCTCATGTCACCATCGGACGTCGAGAGAAAAGAAATCCCTTGCTGAGTGTAACTCTAGTCTCACACTACAAACGACAGTACGTGTACTCGGTTCGACGGACTTGGAGATACTACTGTCGCGAGTCCTCTGGACGGACCTAACCAAGATTTGAAGACCCGGAAGGGACGGGGTAGACGTCCCTTTACTTGTCAGATCGTCCCGACATCGTCCGTCCACAAAACCCTTTACTTTGTTTTACAGAAACAAAAAATAAAAATTCAGTCAGGTTTCCATGAAGAAACACATGTGTGTACTTGTGTCTATATATACACCGACAAGAACGACGGCTAAGTCTGAAAATTGATACCTTTTTTTTTGCACCGGTGTCCTTGTCGACACTACCTTCGGACCGAAGGAGAAAATTGTGAAAAACCTTGTCTTGAGAAAAATTACTATATACTCTACACTAAGATTCACATAGAAGTGTGTAAAACCTCGGGTACAATTTTGTACATGTAGAGAAACTTGGATAAAATTTTAATTACGGAGAACTTTGGATGATTTAGGCGTCTGTGGAGAGTCCCTCGACCGTCGTCTCTGACGTCCAGTCCCCGGTACCTCAACCGCCACCGTCCCTAGTGTCACGGGAACGAGTCGTGAAAGATGTGACATCTTGTCAGTCTTTTGGTGTCTAACACTGTATAAACACAACAAGGTCTACCACCGAAAATCCCGAAATACAAGACCTCCTTTTTTTCACGGTGTAGGTCTCTCGTCAAAATGAGACCGTACCCCAACGAAGACTCAACGACTCTTCATCGGCTTACGTAACTCAACACTACAGTCCGAACGTGACCACTATTTCTAGATGGTTTTAGTCGGTCGTTGACCCCTTTAAAGAGATCACGGTTGTCCATCTCCTCAAATAGAAAGACACCTAGAAGAGGAAAAATATAATTTTTTTTAGGTGAAACACAAAGAAGTATATTTTTCATTTACTAGTCCGATATGAAATCCAATCCCCGAAGAAAAAAAGACAATCATGTATTTTAATTGATTAAAGAAGTAAATTTTTGACTTTAAATATGACAAATGATAAATAAAAAGTCATGTAACTTTAACTATAGTATCAAAGGACTTCGTAAATCAATGTTGGACTCACTTATTTTAATGAGGTAAACACCTTTACGGTATTTGTCTGGATTACTTCACGTAATCTTCGAACCCCGAACAGAGTGGTTGAGCACTTGGAGGGTCCACCCCGAGACGGACGGTATCACCCCTCACCTCACTTCCTCCCGAGAGACTGACGATTCACTAAAGTTTGTCATAAATATATAATTTCGTTTACAGTACCTCATGTTACGTTCAATTAAAAATTCTGACTTGTGTTTTGGACTCTCTTTAAAATGCGGACACTGCCTTATACCCCGGTAAGAACCAGGGGACCTCACGTCTTGGAAACGGTGGGAGACGGAAATCCTGGTGACTACCGGTCACCAAACACTCCTCGTAGGAACACCGGATCCAAAATCTCGAAAAGAGTTCACAAAATAAGAATTGAATCGAACTACGTCGGACAGGGTAATCTCGATTTTTAGATCTTCCAATTGTAACTTTACGTTGTCCAAAATTATACAACGGTTTAAACATTCTCATTTCCACCCTAACATTAACTACAAAAGGAGGTAAAAATGGAGTACTACTTTTACCTTTGAACCCGTCTTTTTAAAAAAAACCGACGAGAAACGTCATACGTCCTAGAATCAAGAGGTTGGTCCCTAGCTTGGGTAGGGGAGACGTAACCCTCACGTCTCAGAATTGGGGACTTGACGGTCCCTTCAGGGGTCTTAAAAATTTTGACACACGAACTCAAAAACTAAATGAAGGTTCGAGTTCGTAGTAATTTAAATGTCGAACTATAATAACGTATCCTCTGATAGTCTCAACACGAAACCCTTTACGAATCGTAATTCAACCCGTCCGGTCAGTATTACATTGTTATGTCCCAGGTGGAAAAAGTGGTTCACATACCTTTACTTGGAAAACATTACAATTAACGACACGGACTGTCTGAATTTCTCTTTAGAGGCTCGCGAGAATGTTCCCGTCCAGTAGAGGGGATTCAGCACGAAAAGAAAAAAATTCGTATTTACTACAACTCGTCTTGTGAGAGAAACTTCTGTGAGAGGTCCACCATCGTTCGTTTAAGACTGGATGTCGAGAATCCCGTGGACGGAAAAGGTGGTTTCTTAAAGAGACCCTCACTTCTCTTGTATTCTGCGCACCTCTGCGTCCGGGGTCTCCACAGGACCCTTACACATGGACCGGTTGTAATCCACGGACAAGTCCCACCCCCCACTCTTAAGGTCCCGATGCAGACTGTGCGCGTCGGAAACCTGGAAGTACACACTCCCCGGTTCACGACCGGAGGCAGGGATAATCTCGACTCAGGTCCGAGTCTCGTCGCGACTCACACCCCACTGCGACTCCCGTGTCTCCTCGGAACCAAAGAAGGACACACCTGTCCCGACGGGACAAGTGACCCGACAACCACAGGACCTACTGTCGTACACACGTGTACACCCCACTTGTGGGTTCCCAACGTCACCGGTACCCCCCCACGGGGCTCGGGTGGTCGAAGTATCACTTCCGGTCGTCCCGAGTCCTAGGGAGTAGAGGTCCCCAACCTGTCGTGAGGACCAGTGGATCACTTCCTGTCAAGGAAACAACAGGCACACCGGAGACTAGGGTCCCATACCAAGAAAACATAGGGGACTGGTCAGTTGGTGTTACCTGACCTTTTGACCCGTCTCTCGTTTATTTGGGTGACGGGTAGACGTACACAAGGTCTTACGACTTTCCGTCGATCGGAGGACCGGAGGTACCCGTTGTACTGGGAACGGTCTCATCGGACCTTCAAAGAGGAGGGGGTCAGGGTCAGGGGGAATAGACCCTGTCCGGAAGGGCCCTATGTTCCTCTCTCAAGGGTCAGGGAGTCTCCTCAAGTCTTACAGAAGTGTCTCTACTGGACTTTCCTGCCCTCTTTTTGAAAGATTTTACTTATAATCGACGTTTCCGGGACTCCGGCTCGTTACAGACCGGACAGGACCCCGGACATGTCCGTCCCCCAACCCCTACGGTACTAGAGACCCTCTCCGTTACCCGGTCTCCCCTCTCCTCCCGACCCGGGACGCCAGTCCGACAAACCCGAACTTAGGACCAAGACAACGAAGGACCAACACCAAGGAATTCATCGAATTGGAGGATTGGAGAGACACGGATTGGACAGTGCAGTCATGTCCCTGTTCACACCGTGGACGGGGCCACCGACTACCCAACAACTTATATTTCCAAAGTCCCCGGGTATTCGGGGTCCTTCCTGGGTGAGTAAAAAAAAAATTACAGAAGACCCGTTCTGTGTGTCAACTAAGTTGAACCGTTGACCGGGGATTTCCGAAAATAGAAATAGAGACAATTTAAAATCCTCCGAATGTGAAAAATACGAATTATTGTTTAAGTAAAAAGTCAAAGGTGAGTAAAAATATCTTCTCTCTTTATGAAGTCAATGAGGTCCGTGTACCGTGTCCCACTTAACCCCCGCCCCCCGTTTACACGACCGAGGAGTGGGGACCGACCTTCCACCGTTCTGAGTTCTGATGCTAGTGTCGTGACTCCATCGGACCCCGCAGCCCGCTCCGACCGCTCACCCACACCCCGGGACGTAAGGGTTAGTCCGACCCGAAGGGAGGTAGGCGAAGTGAACCTTTCCGGAACGAGTCGGTTTGTGTGAGAACAAAAACACCAGAAAACTTGGTAAAAATCTTGGAAACAAATAACCTCAATGGTTGACGTTGTAAGGGACAGTGGGGTCCCTCGTGGGTGGGGATTGTTACTTTGGTCTAGGACTTCTCCACCCAGACGTATACTGTCTCCACGTACCCACCTTTGTTTACGAGCAGGATTTTCCTCCGTGTAAGGACCTATCGTAGAGGAGAGTCAGGGGGGATTACGGGGTACCGATGAAGTCTTAATTGAGTGAAATCCCCAACAATACAATGTTTACTAATGTTTGAGTCACCGAATTTTCTTTTACGTCTAAAGAATGGAGACGAAGACCTCCATTCTAAGACTTGACCCAGAAGGACCGACTTCGGTTCATTACCGGCCCCGATCCCAGGATACACGCCCATGTCCCCCTGAGTAGGAGAGAGAATAACCTCGAGACCCGAGTGGACACAAGGAACTGAACCCCCGAAGGAGGTGGAAGTTTCGTCACTACTGGGTAGTTCAGGAGGAGTACACCTTAGGGCGACTGCGAGGCTGGAGGGGAAGGTGTAGAAAAACACAACTCAACTGCGTCTCCCAGGTCCCACTAGAGTAGAGTCCCAGTCCTACCCACTAGGATTAAGGTAGACGTTGAAATTAGAGGGAAACACACACTGGGTGGACCAGTGTCTTTGGTTCCGAATCCCACACCTATAAAGACCCCCGGTAAGTCGACTGGTGTCAATAGGAGACAGAGTACCGAGGGGTCGTGGGGTAGGAGACTCGGGGACACGAGTGTTGTGTGGTTGTATCGGTGAGTGACCAGGTTTGTTCTTTAGCCAGTAGTCGGGTCTGAGGGAATGGACGTACAAGAGTGGACTACCCAGTGGTCCAGGACAGACAACCTACAGTAGGAGAAACAGGAGGGGAAAGACGGTGGTCCCACGACGGTGAGTCGTGGGAGGACTGACGACGGAGGACAGAGAAGGAGATCGGGTCGGGTAAACCAAAGAGAGGTACCGTGGACACCCGGTCGTCCCTGAAAAAAAAAAAAATACTCTTNTCGTCCCTGAAAAAAAAAAAAAAAAAAAATTACTCTTCGAAAAGTACTGTGAGGTGAAGATCGTAAGTAGAGGTTTGTAAAATAATACGGAAGCTTAAAACGGTTAGTGTACTATTATCGACGTGAAAATGTTAAAGATGGTTTTATGTATCACTTTTTCTTGAGTACAGTATTAAAAGTCCCGAACCACTTAATTTTTTACTGAAAGTAAAGTAAAACACAAATCATTGTGAAAGTCATCCATAGTGTAATTAGTACTTCGCAGATGTATATTGACTTTTCGTCCTCTTGTATATCCACGAACCTCACAGACACCTGGGAGGGTAGGGTAGTACTTACGGTGTCGAAGGGGTCCGAAACACCGGGAGTCCACCGTTGGTGTCCGGACTTCTCAGAGGACGAGTCCTAGAGTTGAGAATAGACGGACCATACAGGACGGGGACGGGGTGGACGAAGTGTGGGGTCGCGGGACGACGACGACGACGACGATTCAGCGTAGTCAGTACAGGTTAAGACACGTTGGGGTATCTACCGTCGGGTGGTCCGAGGAGGTAGGGACCCTAAGAGATCCGTTCTTGTGACCTCATCAACGGTAAAGGAAGAGGTCACGTACGTTCACTTTTCACTTTCGCTTCAGCTCGTCAACACAGGTCGAGAAGCGATGGGGTACCTGACGTCGGATGGTCTGAGGAGGTGGGTACCCTAAAAGGTCCGTTCTCATGACCTCACCCCACGGTAACGGAAGAGGATCGACTTGGGATATGAGAATACACGGACCTGAAGTCACGTAAGTGGAGGTGTCACACCTTCGGGGGAGTTTGTACAGACATTTTAGTCAGGGAGGAGCCACAGTCCCAACTATGGTGGAAAAGACTCCTCGTAAGACTACGGGGGACGTCTGATCGAAGATGACAGAGAGGCGTTTCATCTGTATGAAAACCCTTTTGTATAGTTAGTGTACATCGAACGAGATCGGAAGTCTCTTCCAGGGGAGGTGTACGAAAATGAGGAGTCTAATCCCGAGGGTCTGTGACCTGTGTACCGGGAAGGAGGAGGAAACGGGAGAAGAGGGACAATTAACCATACACCTACTATGGACAAAAGGAAAACGACTTGTATCTGTGTTCTTACTCTGTTTTCGTTTTGGGTTATTTCCTGTCAGTACACACACACGTACACAAGTCCACAATCCCTACGATACTAGACAGTGACCATCAACTTCCGGTTGCACTTCTACCAGAGGTTCCTACACTTCCCGTCCCGGAAGTCCTACAGCAGAAGTATGAGTTTATTTAACTATTCACTTGTGTTTCACCTTGATCCGTCTCTCTGACCGAGGTTCCGGTTGTCTTGAACCCCTTGTCGACGTACTTAAGTGTCGGTGTACCTCTCCCGAGGACCGTCCACAACTAACGTCAGAACGAGGTCTACCCTCTTCCCCAGGGGCCCGTTACACCCGTCCTACGAGGAACCGAAATGGTCAACTGTTTCCTACCTAAACGTCCAGTAGGGATCAACCCACTCTCGACGACTCCCCTCACCAGTTTCTGACACTTATAAAGACCAGGGTGACCGTTTTCCCGTAGAGTCCTCCAGAGGTCTACCTCCCCTGACGTGGGTGGTATGGTTGATGAATTGAATGGTTCTGTCACGAAACAGCATAATGAAGTCAACTCAGTGAAGACTGGACTTGAACCCTCTTTTACATAACTTTCACGACTACATTTATACAAAACAGAAACGGATCAAAGTGTCTTCCACCTCTTTGTAAGAGGTATTCCGGGTAAGATCCTGAAGGAGAGTCAGTTTGTCGACCGACACATTGTAATTAAATCGTCAGTCACCATCAGTGAGGTCTTCGTAGGGACTCCCGTGTACCGGAAGGACAGGACGACGAGACCTCGGAAATACGAAGGTCGTGTTACTCTTGAATCTGCGAACACACCTGGGGAACCACGGATTTAACAGAAGTATCAGACTCGTAGTCATTGTGAGACTGTCCACGACCCATTATTGGCCAAGTCCACAATTAAAATTCTACCCTTCGTTATACACCGACTACCTTTCCCTGACACCACGAACCTTCGTTTATGGTGTGTACTATAAAATGGTACCCTTAGTCCTTCGGACTACGATGACCTAAATATAAAATGGTCTAGGACGACCGATCCGGACTCAAGGTAAAACTCAGACGACTTCATAGCTCTCTCCATGAACACCCCTGAATCTTGGGATGACAGATTTCACAGTGGTTGACATCGTTACTGTTGTCTTTATCAAACCAAACCCAAATAAATAGTTTCTAAATTAAATAGTTTCGTGTGTGTGTGTGTGTGTTAGTGGGTCTTGGGGGTCTGTCACGGGAGGTGAGACCGAAGGGGTGTGGGAGAGGAGTAGAGAGACTCAAGGACGAAAAGTAAGACCTACTTGAGAGTCAGGTCTGGTACCTCGGTCCTCTTGACATATACCCGAACAGAACAAGTACTTACTACCTTTGGTCTAGACCACTGAGTATTCACCTAAAAATTTCGTAAATAAACTAGTTGTGTTAAACGGAGGAGACAGTAAAATAAAGTCCTAGACTCCCTACTTCTACCCACACCCCTCACGGACGGTAACCCTGTTGGAGGACACCAACAATTCTGACCAGGAATGGGTCCAATCGACCAGAAACACAACCGTTCTTGGTCCGGGAACGGACGTGGTGGAGTGTTAGTGGAGGTGTGACTACCCACGACTCGTAGTTCACACAGATAAAGTTTTACCCCTTTTCATCTTCCCCCAGTTAATGACTAATCTATTTGTTGACAAATCCACTTTGTTCATTAAAAAAAAAAAAAAAAACATAGTTTATCACCATCTCCTCTGGTCCCTTTTCTCTCCCAACTATTCTCCTCTTTTACAAACCCACTATAATATTATAGACTGTTAATACTTCCCGTAAGTAAAGAACTCGTACTTCTTATAAAATGAATAAAGGTATTGGACAGATTTAGAAGAGATTTAGTGTGACACTATATTTACTTATGTCTGTATATTATGTTACAGAGAGGATTGGAGTGTAGTGGGTACTACCCGTGTGTAATCTAATCGACAATAATAAAAATCTCTTTGTTTTTCCGATTAAACGATTCCTTCCTAGAGATCCTGAATCACCATCTTGACAATGAGTCGTTCCCATAAAATCCGGACTTGAAGGAAAAAGGGAAGGACGAGAATATGTCTTCTATATCTACTTGGAAATTTTTGGAGCCACCCCTACATGATTAAGTTCCTAGATAAAGACATATCGTTCGGCGGGGGAGTGAATCGAAGTCCCGAGTTTGTTATCGACGAATAAGGCGAACACACTAGGTCACCCAACTGACCCGTGTCGACCCGTAAAGACGATTCCAGTGTACGTTGACACTAGAAGGAGTCCCTCTAACAGATCTCTTGGGAGTCCAGAGAGCGACAGGGAGTTTAGAAGGTTTGACTCAAAGAAACGTCGCACCTCTGACTGAAGTCGTTTGCACACACGTTCCCGAATGGTTCCGACAAACGTGACACGAAAAAGTACAGAAACCCAGGTTCGTTCAGGGTTCCGGTTCAGGTCTGTGTCAAACCCACCCTCTCCATTCACGACGTGTTCATACACTTGCGACCCTCCCCCAAAAGAACCCCGGGTGGCTGATATGACTACTCCCCCGTCCCCCCGAGACTCCGATGGTCCCGACCACGTCGGGTAACGAGTACAGACAGGACCCACTTCACACCACCTCTTAGGTTGACCAGTCCGTCGATCCTGAAGCCACCTATTTTCTATATGAACGGTGAGTGCAACAAACGAAACCCCAGTCAAGTTTACCCGTAGTGTTACACAACGGATGTTGAGAGTGACTTAGAAGGAGGAGACCCTCCTCTCCTGGACGGAATTTACCCACTTTTAAACGTGGACCGGTTCACACACCGCACGACCTACTGTTACTTCTACAAAGGTGAGAAAGGGACACGGGGGAAAGGTCGGTTTCCCTCTCTAAGGTCAACGTGACCCTGTTTACATCTCGTGTCCCATTTAGTTCGTGAAAAAATTTGGAACACAATTCTGACAGTGGTACTACCCTGAAGGGACCACCAGGGCACCAATTCTTAGACGGAAGGGTACGTCCCCTGTACCCGAGGTCGGAACCAAGTCCTTCTAGGGTGTACGGCGTTTCGTTGATTTGGACCCACGGTGTTGATGACTCGGGTGTGAGATCTCGAGTACAAGACGTTGTAATCTCTTCGACGACGTCACTCTCCGGGTGTGTGACGTTGATCTCTTTCTTCTCGGTCGTGTCGGATTTATTTATTTCTTCATTTATTTCGGTCTGATAACGGTACTACTCGTACTAAATGTCACGACTTCAGATGTGTCTTGACTCTGGTGGGACGTGGGTCAGGGTCCCCTCGGCTCGACCCGGGGTCTCCTGGACGAGGGGACAGAGGGAGAGGACTCGTGGCAATAGTCACCAGTACGGGCCCCAGGGTAGACCCATCTTTAACTGACTCGAACCTCAGTCTAGACTGAGACTCAACTGAAGACAACAACAAGAGGACGACTCGGGACAGGTGTGAAACTCTGTAATCAAACGAAGATAGAACGTACGTCAGACGTCATACGGGGGTAAACCCTAAATTTCCTCTCACTTCGGGACACTCTCCTCGGTACCGTTCCGGTAAGATCCTGTGTCTCAATCCCCAGTCCCTACGGGTCACACTGGTCCTAAGGACCCCGGAGTGGAACGGAAACGGCAACTGGTCGAGAGCTACAAATTGAAGAAACTCGAAATTAAAGAAGTCGAACTGTTCCTTGATTTCGATACTTGAGAGGTGACAGGGAACGGACATATTAAAATTCTATTAGTGTGAAGAAAAGTCGGAACTAGACATAGTCGAATCCTCAACAGTAGAATTGATTTTGGTTACAGTTCAATTCTTTAGTAATTAAGAGAAGTTGGAGGTGTACGTCTTTTACTACGGAACTCTGATGACTCTAATCATCCGACCCCCGATGAGGGACACAGGAGATACGCCTCTGCACCTCCCTTCTCCGTTGACACGAAGAATACTCGTACCGTTCGACTGAGACCCCTTTATATTCGAAAAGGTCCTTCTGTCTTTTAGAGAGTGAAAGACTTCGTACTAGACCAGTCGTACACTGAAATGTAATTAGTTTTGAACACTGGTCGAGTTGGTGTCTCCATACCTATTTTCTTCTACCCATGTATATATGTTACCCTATGATGAGATGGTAATTTTCCTTACTATTGCGGTAAACTTCGTTATACCTACCTGGATCTCCAACAGTATGACTCACTTTATTCAGTCTGTCTTTTCCTCTTTATAGTATTGTAAGGAATATATACCTTAGATTTTCCTTTACTATGTTTACTTGAATAAAAGTTGTGTCTTTGTCTAAGTGTCTGAATCTCTTACTATGTCAACGATCCCTCCTTCCTACCCCCCTTCATACAATCCGTCAAACCTTAACTACACATGAATGACGATATAAATTTTACCTGTTGGTCGTTCCAGCATGACATATATCGTGTCCCTTGATACGAATTACAATACCCCGTCAGACCTACCCTCCCCTCAAACCCCCTCTTACCTATGTACATATACACACTGACTCAGGGAAACGACAGGTACACTTTAATAGTGTTGTAACAATTAGTCGATACACACCACGTACCATTTAACGAAGTCAGGACAGACTGAGAAACACTGGGATACCTGGTATCGGGCTGTCCGAGGAGACAGGTACCCTAAGAGGTTCGTTCTTATGACCTCACCCAACGGTACGGAAGGAGGTCCCCTAGGAGAGTCAGGTCCCTAACTTAGACACTCAGGACATAACGTCCTCCTAAGAAATAGCGACACGGTGACCCTATTAACCGATTGAGGTTATATTTTATTTTTCAAATTTTTTTACTTCTCCTTTTTTTTTTGAACACTTTTCAATTTCCTTTTTTTCTTTTTTTACCTTTTCCCTCTTCACATGTTATCATGTTTTATCTCTTTTATTACCTCGTTTAATTTCACTTGAATACGGTGCTCTAAACAACCAACAAAGTTCTTTTCTCAAAGAGGCCTTGGACTGACACGGTAGGTTCACTGTGACCTCCGTGNGGAGGTCCCCTAGGAGAGTCAGGTCCCTAACTTAGACACTCAGGACATAACGTCCTCCTAAGAAATAGCGACACGGTGACCCTATTAACCGATGTGAGGTTATATTTTATTTTTCAAATTTTTTTACTTCTCTTTTTTTTTTGAACACTTTTCAATTTCCTTTTTTTCTTTTTTTACCTTTTCCCTCTTCACATGTTATCATGTTTTATCTCTTTTATTACCTCGTTTAATTTCACTTGAATACGGTGCTCTAAACAACCAACAAAGTTCTTTTCTCAAAGAGGCCTTGGACTGACACGGTAGGTTCACTGTGACCTCCGTGTCTCGGAAGCGTGAAATTCCTGAATCAGAAGACCTACACCTTTCAGTACATCTCTCCTTATGCGAGGGAGAAACTAGATAAGAACGACTCTAAAGGGTTCAATTCATCAGAGAAAACCCCTCTACCCCAAGAGAGAATGACTAAGTCATTGTTAATTGAAAATTGTTTGATTGGTTCTGAAAAGTTCGTGTTTATACGGTATCAAATTCGTTATAGTATTACAGGAATTACCTGTTTTTACCCACTCAGGAGTTCATGAATAATTGACCCTTGGAAATAGGGGTCTCGTGACACAACTTACATCCAGACGATCCGGAGGTTCTCAGACTCCTAAATTACCCATTACTTACGACCACCAGTAGGGCGTGGTACCGGTTCGGATGAGACAGGGTCTCCCATCCCCTTCTCACTGCCCTTGACTTACGGTTCCCTCTTCAATGGAATCCTTCTGATAATAATTGTTGACGAATAAAATTATGGAAAACCTAGTGTTCAGATTTTATAAGAGACAGGAGTTGTTCATCCTGGAACAACAAATAGGTAAAATATATGTTATCGAATCCAGGCAATTGGGGTTCGATGGTCAGGTACGGAGGAGATTAGGGGAAGGAAACGTTAGAGGAAACTATTTGGTATTACCTTTTCTTATATCTTTTTTCTTACACACACACACACATATATATATATATATTATATTGATTTAGTGAGTGTATAACCTCATGTTGACTAATTGTTACAACACTATTAAAGTCTACCTGTCGTTTCCCTAAGTCGGTATGTATATGTACGTAGATAAGAGGGAGTCTGAAGGGAGGGTAGGTCCGACGGACTTTTGTAATTCGTCTCAAGGGGCACGATGTGGCATCCTAGAACAACTGAAAGGTAAATTTTATGACGTCGTTTCACTAAGTCAATATGTATATAGTGACGTACCGACTGTCGTAGTACAGTTGGTACGAAGTCAATTTTTTTATTTAATTTTTATAAGAGTAATATTCTTATAACCTTTTTGTTCTTTTCATCTTTCCTCTTTTTGTCGGTGTCAGGGCAGGGGGAGAAACTGGGAAATAAGGTCAGGAAAGAGAACACGTGACACGAAGGAGAACACGTGACACGAAGGAGAACACGTGACACGAAGGAGAACACGTGACACGAAGGAGAAGTGACAGACAGGAACAAGGGTCACACAGTGGTGCACACAGACAGAAGCTTGACTACTCAAATTTGAGGGAAAGATGTAACTGTCCTCCACCCCTTGGAGTTCCGGAGACGGAACCTGTCGAGTGAAGCCGACTCTGTACAAAACTGAAAACAGAACACTTACAAGAAATGAGAAAGTGTTATCAAACAAGGTTCACTCCCTGTGTCGCGAGGGTGAGGGACGGGGTCAAAGGAGGTATACACTTGTAGTACGACTGGTAGCCGGGCATCCAGGACCTCGGGTCCCTTGAAAGTGGATTCGAGGTAGGGGACTATCCTCCCGAAGATGGGTGAGCAGACTTGTGGACGGAGGGATAACCACTGTCTATAAATAACATACCACGTTGACCGGTCGTAGACTACCAAATCGAGGTAAGAATTCGTCGCACTTTTCCTTCAACTTCAGGTCCGACCGACATATCTGAAACTTCACGGGTACAAGAGGACACCCACCCATCGGAAAGGTCCCCGAGGAAAGGTCCGATTCGAGGGAGACCCATAGGTAGTGTCATTCACACTCTCCCATGGGTGTTTCCGTTTCCCTACGTGTAAACCCTTCTCGACAAGAATAGGAGGGAAGGGGTGGGGTTCAAAGACATTGGGAAATCCCACGTCGGTACGACTCTTACCTTGTGTCGGAGTTAAGGTACACCTCGACCGTACTATAAGTCCTTCATGTATAAAAAATTCTCGTTTTTTTTTAAAACACTGACGACACAACGGACTGACGGGGCACACTCTTCGTCAGTCACGAGGTCAGGTCCTCTTGACCTGGTCTCCTACTTCTTACAGGACACTACCGATTCCTAACCGTCGACTCACCCGTGGACCACCGTCCTCCCGGTCAGAAGCGTGGTGTCAGGCGGTCTGTCGACACCCGTCGTGTCCACAGTCGTCTCTCGTAGAGACAACCAGTCAGTTTGATCCCCTACTAAATCCGGGTGTGACAAGATGTCTTTGTAACTTCTCCCTACATTGATAACCCTCCACCCACTGAGACGTTCAAATGTTCTAGTTTTCCGACACGTTGGTACACTACGGGTGTCTCTCGTGTACGCTACGTCGGGTACCACCAGGACGACCCCTACACTCCAGTGACTTCACTGTCCAAGTTCAGACTCTGGGCTAGTTACGTGTTCTCAGAACATGTCTTTAATGAGAGAAGATTTAAGCAAAGACCTTCGACCACTCCCTCCATTTAATCCTCAAACCCTAATTTCTTTGTACGAGGATACATATTTTATACATTAGTTGTTCATGGAGAACATATCGTGTCCCTTCAGATGATTTATAAGACATTGTTGAATATACCCTTTCCTTGGACCTTTTTTTGTCTATGAACATATACATATTGACTTAGTGAAACGACATGTGGACTTTGATGGTGTTGTAACATTTAGTTGATTTTAAGTCACATTTAATTTTTAAAATTTTCGTTCGTTTTTTGGTTTAACGAAACCCAAATTGACACTTCGTCTTCCGGAACAAGAGTGACAAGACTCTGAACCAACTCCCAGACTTCTCGGTGTTACGGCCCCGGATTCTCCAGTCTGTCTAGTCGAGACTTCAGGTTCCGAGACGTAAGACACTGACATCTTGACACTCGTGATGGAAAGATACGGAGTCAAAGAAGGGATTTTTTTTTTTTTTTTAGGAGGAAGGTTCCTATCGAAACTCTCATTTGGTTTAATTTTTTGGTCATTCCTCAAGATCTCTTCTTTTGTAGAACACGAGTGACTGCAAACTGTACCAATGGTCCGAAGATCAGAAGACTTTTGAGTAGTCTATCACCCTTAAACCACCGGGTCACGACTGACCCCTACCAGGACCCAAACCAAGTTGAGTAAAATCCCAAGATCGGTCCGTACCTACACTAGCGGTCCTCTTCATGTCGTCCTCGCAACCACCTCTGAACGCGACGAGGAGTCCTTCGGTCTAGAATTTCCCCCAGGAACACTAACAACCAACGGGAAGGGAGAGAGGGGTACAATCGAGTACAAGAGGTCCTTCGTCTAGTACTCGACCCCAACCTCCACACCCACTAAATGATCCCTTCACTCTTCCCTCTTCTCTTACCTGGTGTAAAACTTTATTTCGGTTAATATGTCTCACTTTATTCGGTCTTTCTTTTTGTGGTTATGTCATATGATTGCGTTTATATACCTTAAATCTTTCTACCACTGCTATTGGGACATACGCTCTGTCGTTTTCTCTGTGTCTATATATCCTTTCAGAAAACCTGAGACACCCTCTCCCTTTCCCATCCTACTAAATCCTATTACCGTAACTTTGTACACATTATAGTATATTCTTTGCTTAGCGGTCAGATCCAAGCTACGTCCCTCGTCCTACGAACCCCGATCAAGTGACCCTACTGGGTCTCCTTACCACAACCCTCCCTTCAAACTCCCCCCAAACCCTAACCCTTGTAAACATGTGGGCACCACCTAAGTACAACTACACACCGTTTTGGTTATGTTATAACATTTCATTTTTTATTATTATTATTAATTTTTTTTATTTTGACCGTTTAATTAATAGGGACATCTTAATTGTCAATATTTATTCAATCTTTATTCTTAATCTCCACTCTCCTAAAGGATCATCAAGTCTCCATTTTTTAGGTGGACGAACGGTTACCTTCTCTGTACCCAAACTCGGAACCAGACCCTTCTAGGGTGTACGGTGGTTTGTTGATTCGGGTCCTCGGTGTTGATGACTCAGACACGAGATCTCGGGGCCTTGGTGTCGATAACTCGGACGTGTGAGTTGATGACTTCGGACACATGAGATTTCGGACACGAGATGTCGTTCTCTTCGGTGAATCACACTTCGGATGAGTACCATTTCCTCTCGTCGTGGACGAGTGACGTTGATCTCTTTTCAGACGCGTGGTTTTTTGTAGGTCGCGTCGATTTTTAATTGAAATTTTCAAAAAAAAAAAATTATTTTTTCTTCATCTCGGGTTTGATTTGTTATAACCCACTGTCTGTAACCGAAGGGATCTTCGGAATAAATTTAACTTAGACGACTATGCGAGTCACGGAAAATACGTCAGACAACCCCGTCAAAGGTGCCCACTACTTCTACCTTTGTACCCTGAGGGAACCCAGTGACCCTGTTGACGCAGGTAGAGTCCGGAACCACCTGGTCGGGGTAAGACGAAGACTCCACAACAACGTGAACCCGAAAGTCTTTCACTATTCTTTGAATAGAAGACGAAACTTGAACTATTGTAAGGTCCCTCACAGAAGTCTTGAGGTAAAGTGATTGGATCTGCTCCCCGAAGGGTCCACCGTGTCATCATTTCTTAGACGGACGTCACGTCCTCTGGGTCCAAACTAGGGACCCAGACCTTCTAAAGGACCTCATCCTTTACCGTTGGACAAGATCATGAGAACGGACCTTTTAAGGAACCTGTGTCCTCGGATAAGGTTCCAATGTCAGGTATCTCAACGTCTCAGTCTGTGGTGACTCACGGATTCGTCCGTGTGTGTTGAATCTGGTCCGGAAAGACTACGGGTTGACAGGAATAACTCGGTCCTGGACCTTCCTGACCGGGAAAAAAGTAGACAAATGTCTGATTTACTTCGAGGGACTTCAAGTAGACTTCGGACGACTGTCCATTACCTCTCCTTTGGAGACAGTGGGCTACAAATGCCACCTTAACACTACCGGGGAGTCTCTCGTCAACCACTGATATTTGTCCACTTGGGGAAGGGGGACAAAGGGTGTCGAGAGAGAGGACAAGGATGTACGAATTGTGACTTTTGTCTGTGGTCCTAAGGATACGGCTCCTCAGTTCACTCCCTCTTTACAAACGAAATGAGAATCCTTCCCCCCCGCCATAGACAGGTTTGTCGGGAAGAGCCCCTCCTTTCCACAGTTGGACGTGGTCTGTTCCACTCCGACACCAACACCTACTTGAACTACCACTTAGTTCTCTACTGGAGATTTGTTCCGGACGGTACGTTATCAACCCCGTATGAATGTGATTTTTTAATAAACAACAGACATACTTTAATTTTCTTTTTACGACGTCAAACACCCTTGAATCAAGGGGTTTGTCCCTCACTTAGGTATGGGAACCGTCGACTTCGTACCTCAGGATTGGTACCCTGGTGGTCCCTTAAGGGATTTCACGTTTCAAAAAACTGAAACATAGAATTAGACTCATAATAGACATAAATACATAAAATTTTAGGACACAAAATAGACCATCGGAATGAAATTGGTATCAGACACTTTGACTTCGTGTCTGGGTCACAGTCGGCTCTCCCAGATGTCTTTCCACCAAATCGTCACCCCAGTCAATCTCTAATGTCTAGTTTCGTTCTCGAAAACAACAACCTTTGTTATTTTCAATAACCGACTACTTTGTATTGTTCACGTTCCAGTGTCGTAGACTACTTCCGTGTCGTCAGTGATGGTTCCCTTTAGTCTCCCGGTCCATGATAGGTGTACGGACACGGTTCCTTCACCTCCGAGGGTCTCGTGTCCTCTGGAAGGGGTCCGACCCTGAACTTAGTCTCCTCAGACGGAGGAGTCCGGCGTGGAACGCCTAGAACCATGAGACTAACCTCTCGAAACGAGACACTAAATGAATATTTTTATCTACGAATCTTCGAATTTCTATGGACTTCTGTTAAGAAGAGACTCACCCAATCCCAACCCAATTACTTCCCTCTTTAGTTTGAATAGTCTAGAAGAAAGTCAAGTCAAGTCAAGTCAGTCAAGTCAGAGAGTCAACACAGGCTGAAAACGCTGGGGTACTTAACGTCGTGTGGTCTGGAGGGACAGGTAGTGGTAGAGGGCCTCAAGTGAGTCTGAGTGCAGGTAGCTTAGTCACTACGGTAGGTCGGTAGAGTACGAGACAACAGGTGAAGAGGGTGGGAGTTAGGGAGGGTCGTAGTCTCAGAAAAGGTTACTCAGTTGAGAAACGTACTCCACCGGTTTCATGACCTCAAAGTTGAAATCGTCGTAAGGAAGGTTTCTTGTAGGTCCTGTTTATAGGAAATCTTACCTGACCAACCTAGAGGAACGTCAGGTTCCCTGAGAGTTCTCAAAAGAGGTTGTGGTGTCAAGTTTTCGTAGTTAAGAAACCGCGAGTCGAAAGAAGTGTCAGGTTTGGAGTGTAGGTATGTACTGGTGACCTTTTTGGTTTCGGAACTGATCTGCCTGGAGACAACCGTTTCATTACAAAGACGAAAAGTTATACAATAGATCCAACCAGTACTGAAAGTAAGGTTCCTCATTCGCAGAAAATTAAAGTACCGACGTTAGTGGTAGACGTCACTAAAACCTCGGGGGGCTTTGTTTCAGACGGTGACAAAGGTGACAAAGGGGTGGATAAAGGGTACTTCACTACCCTGGTCTACGGTACTAGAATCAAAGACTTACAGCTCAAAATTCGGTTGAAAAAGTGAGAGGAGAAAGTGAAAGTAGTTCTCGGAAAAATCGAGGAGAAGTGAAAGAAGGTATTCTCACCACAGTAGTAATATAGACTCCAACAACTATAAAGAGGTCCGTTAGAACTAAGGTCGAACACGAAGAAGGTCGGGTCGTAAAGATAATACATGAGACGTATATTCAATTTATTCGTCCCACTGTTATATGTCGGAACTACATGAGGAAAAGGATAAACCTTGTTCAGACAACAAGGTACAGGTCAAGCTTGACAACGAAGGACTGGACGTATACCCAAAGAGTTCTCCGTCCAGTCGACCAGAACATAACGGTAGAGAAAGTATTAAAAGGTGTCAAATAACACTAGGTGTGTTAGTTTCTGAAACTCAGTTATTTCGTCTTTATCTACAAAAAGACCTTGAGAGAACGAAAAAACTACTGTAGGTCGTCTACAATGGTTAAACTAGAGACCAAGGAGACAGAAAAGATTTTGGTCGAACTTGTAGACCTTCAAATGTCAAGTGTATAACAACTTCGGACCTAACCTCTTAAAACTCGTAATGAAATGATCGTACACTCTACTCACGTTAAGTAGACTGTCTTACACTAAGTGACCTCTTCCCTTACCATTTAGTGAAGTCATAAGAACGGAACTCTTGCGGTACTTGTCATACTTTTCGGTTTTACTATCCTATGACTTTCTCCTTGAGGGGTCCAGTCATCCACGGGTTTTACGAGGACCTCTAGTCACCTCTTTCTTGAGGTCTTTCTTACTTCCCTACCTCGGTTTCTTTTTGTTATGGGTCGACACCTACACTGACCACTCTCTTCGTTCCAGGCTACGACATTTCTCTTTATAACGTATCCTTTGATCTTAAAATCCAGGTACTTAGTTCCGTATAACCTTCACCAGTTTGTTCTCTACCGTTCTCACTTGTAACTGAAAGATCCTTAGTCGATTGATTTTACCTGACCTTACCCACTTAAATTGGGCCTACTGGTAATATAGATGATGACACCCGTCCTTAGGGAATCTTCTTTACCTGATCGGTAGTACCAGTTGTTTTCTCAGGTTTTACATCATGAACCTACGTTAGAGTTTTTGATGTCTTACTAGAGACAAACAAAGGTTCCGTTTGGTAAGTTATAGTGTCATTAGGTTCAGATACGGGGTTGGTCATTGCGACTTCTTCGACTTCAATTTGTCAAGATACTTCTGGATGGTCTACAAAATCTTGATCGTGGGGTTTTTCTACAGAAAAAGTAATATCCCCTGACCTTATGTTTTCATCCTTCAGTTCTTTGTGGACCTCATTGCCCGTTTAAACCGGAACCTTATGCCTTACTTCGTCCCGTTTCCGATTATCTCAAGAAGGTTCTCTTGTGTGACCAGTATCGTTTTTGGGAGGAGGTTATTGTGTTCTCTTCTGAGATGTGTACCTGTAGTGGTCTTCCAGTTGTGGTTTTAGTCTACCTAATATAAGAAACACGGTGGTACCTCTTCGAGATGTGTCAGTCGTTTTTGTTCTGACCCTCGACTGACACCGAGTCTAGTACTTGAGGAATAACGATTTAAGTCTGAGTTTAACTTCTTTACTCCTCTTTGGTGGTCTAGTAAGTCCATACTGGATTTAGTTTAGGGAATACTAATATGTCACCTTCACTCTTTATCTAAATTCCCTGATATAGACTATCTGTCTCACGGACTACTTGATACCTGACTCCAAGTACTGTAACACGTCCTCTGTCCCTAGTTCTGGTAGGGGTACTTTTTCTTTACGTTTTTTCGTTTTACTGACAGACCCCTCCGGAATGTTTGTCGACACTTTTCTTCTCTTCGTTTTTCGTTTCCTCTTTTCCTCTCTATATTCGTAGACTTACGTCTCAAGGTCTCTTATCGTTCTTCTCTATTCCTTCGGAAGGAGTCGCTAGTTACGTTTCTTTATCTCCTTGTCTTGTCTTACCCTTTCTGATCTCTAGAGAAGTTCTTTTAATCTCTATGGTTCCCTTGTAAAGTATGTTTCTACCCGAGTTATTTTCTGTGTTTACCAGACCTGGATTCTCTTCGTCTTCTATACTTCTTCTCCACCGTTCTTATGTGTCTTCTTGACATGTCTTTTCTAGAAGTACTGGTTTTATTAGTACTACCACACTAGGGAGTGGATCTCGGTCTGTACACTTCAGTCTGTCTTACACTTCAGTTCACCCGGAATCTTTCGTAGTGATACTTGTTTCGATCACCTCCACTACCTTAAGGTCAACTCGATAAGGTTAGGACTTTCTACTACGACACTTTCACGACGTGAGTTATACGGTCTTTTAAACCTTTTGAGTCGACACCGGTGTCGTGACCTTTTCCAGTCAAAAGTAAGGTTAGGGATTCTAGAGGAAATAGAAGTGATTAATTATTCTCTGTAACAAAATCCTGAAAATTTATTACCATTATACCCTATACAACGAATTTTTTTTTTCAGTACTTATAAAGAAACTCTCAATATTGTGGAACGTAAAGTCTTCTTGGAGTGAAGATTGAATAAGTCCCTGAGTTCTTCGTCCTACCACCCCGAGTCTCACACAATATGAGAAGTACTTTGAGCCAACTTTTCTATGTACTCACGTATGGACGGGAGCCCCCTGTATCGGAGGGAGTGCCGGAAGACTCACCCCGACACAAAAGAAGGTCGACGGGCAGACCTAGTAGTAATGGACCTTGAGACGGAGGGGAACCGTCGAGTACCATCCGTGACCGACCTACCCTCACCTTCTCCGACTTCAAAGGACGGGTCGGCGGGGGGTCCCTGTGAGAGAGACGTCTACACACTCAAGACTGGTCCCGAGAGATAAACCGAGAGACCCTCCCAATGTCGATCCCCCAATCCCGACTCCAATCTTAAGATGACCAGCGACTAGGGACTCGAGTAACCAACCAAAGGAAGTAGGACAAGACGGAAAAGATCTGTCGGACCGTGACTTCACACGAGTCAGTGAAGAAACGTCCAGTAGAGACAGGAGGGTCCTATGATTGACCATGTTTGTAGTACTAGAGAGGACATTAATGATAAAAAGTCCAACAGGTATTTTAGACTACTTTTTTTGACACTCGGTTTCTATTTTATGATTTCACTTTCTTATGTGACCCTCTTACATTTTGACATCACCAGACGTACGACTACTACGGGTCCCTGTCTCCGCGACCCCGTCGACAACACCACAAACGGAACATAACTGGTTCCGGGTCACACTGTCTTGAGTAAGACATGCATAGTAGCCACATTTATAGGTCATGAACTTGTCGGTGTACGTCTTATGGGTAGAATTTGATGTGTCACCGTTTAAAAGTATTTATATCTAAAGTATATTATATGTATATAAACAAGAACAACAATGAACGATTCAGTACAGACTGAAAAACGTTCAGGTACCTGACATCGGACGGTCAGAGGAGACAGGTACCCTAAAGGGTCGTTCTTATGACCTTACCCAACGATAAAGGAAGAGGTCCCCTAAAAGGAATGGGTCCCTAACTTGGACTTAGAGGACGTGACCGTCCGTTTAAGAAATGGTGACTCAGTATATATATAGAGTGGATTTCTTCAGGATGTATTAACTACTCCAAAATGTTGCTTCTTTCCTTTAGTAAGTCCTGTTTGTGAACGATGTAAAGGAATTTATATAAAACTTGACTGGATTCTGTATAGTGTTTTTTGTTTCTTCCTACAAGGTCCCTGCTTTTAGAATTGAAGACACACTCCCTTATGAAAGATTGTCACACTCTAGGTTTTTCTTACATGTCAAATCGCGATAGTAAAGTCAAGTAAACGAGTTAGTACAGGTTGAGAAACGCTGTGGTACCTGATGTCGTACGGTCCGTAGGGACAGGTAGTGGTGGAGGACCTTGAACGAGTTTGAGTACAGGTAACTGAATCACTACGGTAGGTCGGTAGAGTAGGATCCAGCAGGGGAAGAAGAGGACGGGGGTTAGGGAGGGTCGTAGTCTCAGAAAAGGTTACTCAGTTGAGAAGTGTACTCAACCGGTTTCATGACCTCGAAGTCGAAGTCGTAGTCAGAAAGGTTACTTATAAGTCCCAACTAAAGGAAATCCTAACTGACCAAACTAGAGGAACGACAGGTTCCCTGAGAGTTCTCAGAAGAGGTTATGGTGTCAAGTTTCCGTAATTAAGAAGCCACGAGTCGAAAATAATACCGGGTTGAGAGTGTAGGTATGTACTGATGACCTTTTTGGTATCAAAACTCATCTACCTGGAAACAACCTTTATTTACTGAGTCGAAAAATTATACAACAGATCCGGTGACGACAGATCCAACCAGTATCGAAAAGAAGGTTCTTCGTTCGAAAAAAAAAAAAAAGGACAATTAAATGACCGACGTCAGTGGTAGACGTCACTAAAGCCTCGGGTTCTTGTATCAGAGAGTGACAAAAGTAACAAAAGGGTAAATGAACAGTACTTCACTATCCTGACCTACGGTACTAGAATCAAAAAACTTACAACTCAAAATTCGGTCGGAAAAGTGAGAAGAGAAAGTGAAAGTAGTTCTCCGAGAAATCAAGGAGAAACGAAAGACGGTATTCCCACCACAGTAGACGAATAGACTCCAATACCTATAAAGAGGCTCGTGAGAACTAAGGTCGAACACGAAATACGTCGAACCGTAAAGTGTACTACTTGAGACGTATATTTAATTTATTCGTCCGACTGTTATATTCGGAACTGCATGAGGAAAGGGTCAATCCTTGGTCAGGCAACAAGGTACTGACCAAGATTAACAACGAAGAACTAGACGCATGTCCAAAGAGTCCTCCGTCCATTCCACCAGACATAAAGGTAGAGAAATTCTTAAAAGGTGTCAAACGACACTAAATGTGTCAGTTTCCGAAATCGTATCAGTTACTTCGTCTACAAAAAGACCTTAAGAGAACGAAAAAGATACTAGGTCACCTACAACTGTCAAACTGGAGACCAAGGGGACGGAAAAGATTTTGGTCGAACTTGTAGACCCTCAAGAGCTAAGTGTATGACAACTTCGGACCGAACCTCTTAAAACTCGTAATGAAATGATCGTACACTCTACTCACGTTGACACACCATCAAACTTGTAAGAATCGTAACGGAAAGAAACCCTGACCTTACTTTTGACTGGAAAAGGTCAGGACACCGGTGCCGACTCAAAAGGTTTAAATGATCGGATAACTCACGTCGTGAAAGTGTCGTAGTAGAAAATCCTAAACTTTATCGAGTTGACCTTAAGGTAGTGGAGGTGATCGAAACAAACATCACTACGAAGGATTCCAGGTGAAGTGAAGTATGAGGTCCTACAAACCGAGAACCACTCATCAGTGTGGTAGCACTAATAGACCCAGTACTTCTAGAAAAAACATATCAAGAAGAGACATAAGAACGGTGGAAAAGAATTATAGCAGAGAAAGACAATCCAGGTATGGTAAAGACAGGAAATAACACGGACAGAAACGGTCCTTTCAAGGGAACCATAGAAATTAAAAGAACCTCTTTAGAGATCAGAAAAGGTAAGATAACAAAAGGATATAAAGAAACGTTACTGGTGACACCTTCTGAAAGAATAGAGAGGAACGATAAGAAACTTTGAGACGTAAGTCTACCTATATAGAAAAGAAAAGAGAAAACGGAAAGTGAAGAGAAGAAAAGAGTCGATACACTTTCCGGAAGAGTCTGTTGTTAAAACGGAAAAACGTGAAGAAGAACCCCTGCCAAAACTAGTGTAAGAACATGTTACAATGCTTGGAGGTAGGTAGTCAAGTCAAGTCAGTGAGTCAACACAGACTGTGAAACACTGGAGTACCTGATGTCGTGTGGTCCGAAGGGACAGATAGTGGTTGAGGTTCTTGAATGAGTCTGAGTACAGATAGTCCAACCACTACGGTAGGTTGGTAGAGTAGAAGATAGTAGAGAAGACTGCGGAAGTTAGAAAGGATCGTAGTCCCAGAAAAAGTACCTCAGTCAAGAAACGTAGTCCTCCGGTTTCATAACTTTAAAATCAAAGTAGTAGTCAGGAAGGTTACTTATAAGTCCTAACTAAAGGAAATCCTAACTGACGAAACTAGAGGAACGTCAGGTTCCCTGAGAGTTCTCAGAAGAGGTTTTGGTGTCAAGTTTTCGTAGTAAAGAAGTCGTGAGGGGAAAGAAATATCAGGTTGACAGTGTAGATATGTACTGGTGACCTTTTTGGTATTGGAGCTGATCTGCCTGGAAACAACCGTTTCATTACAGAGACGAAAAATTATACGACAGACCCAACCAGTATCAATAGAAAGGTTCCTCGTTCGCAGAAAATTAAAGTACCGACGTCAGTGGTAGTCGTCACTAAAACCTCGGTTTTTTATATTTCACACAGTGACAAAAGTAAATAAAGTAAGTGAAGTGACAAAGGGGTAGATAAACAGTACTTCACTACCCTGACCTACGGTATTAGAAGCAAAAAACTTACAAATTAAAATTCGGTCGAAAAAGTCAGAGGAAAAGGTGAAAGTAGTTCTCCGAGAAATTATAAAAAAACGAAAGACGGTATTCCCACCACAGTAGACGTATAGACTCCAATGACTATAAAGAGGTACGTTAGAACTAAGGTCGAACCGAAGTAGGTCGGACAGTAAAGAGTACTACATGAGACGTATATTCAATTTATTAGTCTCACTGTTATATGTCGGAACTGTCTCTACCGTTCTCACTTCTAACTGTAAAATCCTTAGTTACTTGATTTTACCTGACGTCACCCACTTAAATTGAGTCTACTGGTAATATAGATGATAACACCCGTTCTTAGGGAATCTTCTTTGCCTCATCGGGAGTATCTATTGTTCTCTCAGGTTTTACGTCATGAACCTACGTCAGAGTTTTTACTGTCTTACTAGAGACAAGTAAAGGTTCCGTTTGGTAAGTTGTATTGTCATTAGGTTCAGTTACGTGGTTGGTGATTACGACTTCTTCCATTTCAACTTACGAACATACTTCTGGATGTCCTGGAAAATCTTGGTTGTGGGTCTTTTCTACAGGAAAAGTAATATCCCCTGACCTTACACTTTCATCCTTCACTTCGCTATGGACCTCATTTTTCGTTCAAACCGGAACTTCATGTTTTACTTCGTCCCGTTTCCGATTGTCTCAAAAGGGTTCTCTTCCGTGACCCGTGACCAGTATCGTTTATGGGAGAAGGTTGTTGTGTTCTCTTCTGATGTACACTTGTAGTGGTCTACCAGTTGTGACTTCAGTCTAACTAATATAAGAAACGTCGGTTTCTACCTCTTTGAGAAATGTCAGTCGTTTTGTTCTACTCCTCGACTGACACAGTCTAGTATTTGAGGAATAACGGTTTAAGTCTGCATCTGACTTCTTTCATTCCTTTTGGTGATCTGGTAAGTCCATACTGGATTTAATTTAGGAAATGGTAATATGTCACCTTCACTGTTTATCTAAGTTCCATAATCTAGACTATCTGTCTCACGTACTTCTTGATACCTGCTTCCAAGTACTGTAACATGTCCTCAGTCACTAGTTCTGGTAGGGGTTCTTTTTATTTACGTTTTTCCGTTTTACTAACAGACACCTCTGGAATGTTTATCGACTCTTTTTTTCTCTTCACTTTCCGTTTCTTCTTTGTCTTTCGATATAGATAGACTTACGTCTCAAGGTCTCTTTTCGTTCTTCTCTATTCCTTCGGAAGGTGTCACTAGTTACGTTTCTTAATCTCCTTTTGTTATCATACCCTTTCTGATCTCTAGAGAAGTTCTTTTAATCTTTATGGTTCCCTTGAAAGGTACGTTTCTACCCGTGTTACTTCCTTTCTTTACCATACCCGTCTTCTATAATTCTTTTCTACCGTTCTTATGTGTCTTCTTGATATGTTTTTTCTAGAAGTACTGGGTCTATTAGTACTACCACACCAGTGAGTGGATCTCGGTCCGTAGGACCTTACACTTCAGTTCACCCGGAATCCTTCGTAGTGATAATTGTTTCGATCATCTCCACTACCTTAAGGTCAACTCAATAAAGTTTAGGATTTTCTACTACGACACTTTCACGACGTGAGTTATACGGTCGTTTAAGTCTTTTGGGTCTTCACCGGTGTCCTGACCTTTGTCAGATTAGGGTTCCTTTCCCTTACGGTTTCTGACAAGTTTGATGACGTATTAACATGAGTATAGTCATCGATCTTTTCTTTACGAGTTTTAAGAGATTCGGTCCGAAGTTATCATGTACTTAGTACGTGAAAGTCTACAGTTCGACCTAAATCTTTTCCGTCTCCTTGATCTCTAGTTTAACGGTAGTAATTATTTTGTTCTCTCAAGGTCTTTTTGTAGATGAAGACGAAGTAACTCATGTAGTTTCGGAAACTGACACACCTGTCGTTGTTTGACACCTTTTAAGAATTTGTCTACACTTATGGTCTGGTGAAATGGACGGAGGACTCTTTAGACATACGTCCAGTTCTTCGTTGTCAATCTTGGAGGTAGGTCTCAAGAATATAAAAATAGATAGATAGAAAGAATCCTCCGTCCAGATAGATAGTCTAGACTATCCATTTCCGTTCTGTGTTCAGAAGAGACACCAGTGTACAGACTCGACGGTAATTTTCGGTCTAAGAGACTTTATATCGGTTATAAAATATCATGGATATATACTTCAGATAGGAAATTTTAACACGTACAACAGGTGGACTTTGAATATATTATAGTATTCAGTTGATATGGAGTTAAAAAATTTTTCTTTTTTTTTTTTCTAAGGGACTACGTTCAATCATTCGTACAAGGACTAAGAAACGTTACGGTACCTGATGTCGGGTGGTCCGAGGAGACAGGTACCTTAAAAGGTCCGTTTTTATGAGTTTAACCAACGGTAAAGGAAGAGGTCCCTTATAAGGACTGGGTCCTTAACTTGGACTCAGATAGTCTAGCTTATCTATGGATGGATAGTCTACTTTAGGAAACTTAGATAAACAGTGAAGGTGACATGTTGGGATACCCTAAACTAAATCCAGTATAGACTCACCTGACACTTCTTCCGACTCACGACTTCTTATAGACTATACAAACTTAACACCACAACCTCTTCTGAGAACTCTCAGGGAACCTGACGTTCCTCTAGGTTGGTCAGGTAAGATTTCCTCTAGTCGGGACCCACAAGAAACCTTCCTTACTACGACTTCGACTTTGAGGTCATGAGACCGGTGGAGTACTCTTTTTAACTGAGTAACCTTTTCTGAGACTACGACCCTCCCTAACCCCCATCCTCCTTTTCCCCTGCTGTCTCTTACTCTACCGACTTACCGTAGTGGCTGAGTTGCCTACACTCAAACTCACTTGAGTCTCTACCACTACCTGTCCCTCCCGACCGTACGACGTTAAGAACCCCAGCGTTTCTCAGCCTGTGTTGACTCGCTGACTTGACTTGACTTGACTTGACTCATCAGATCACCAAACGGAATGAAAGAAGTTAAATCCAGACTTAAACCGTTATTCCTCAAGTATTAGACTCGGTGTCAGTCGAGGGTCGGAACAAAAACGACTGAAATATCTCGAAGAGGTAGAAACCGACGTTTCTTATATTTGTTAGACTAAAGTCACAACTGGTAGACCGATACAGGAGTACACCTCAGAAGAGAACACAACAACCTTCTCCCACAAACGATACTGGTCACGGAAGAGAACCCTTTTGAGACAATCGGAAACGGGACGAAGTAAGACATGTGGTTCCGGTTTAATCGGACAATGACGTCCATAGAGAACTGAAAGATGAAAACGTAAGGTCAGGGGATACTACTTTTCCGGTAGAAAACCCCCACAATCAAGATCTTCCAAAACAGCTAGAAGTGTCTTGACAAGTCGAAGTCGAAGAAGTCGTAATCACCAACCACGTATCTGAACCTAATGACACTATAACTCACCAAACGGAACCTTTATTTGTCTCTAGTAAGACAGTCAAAACTCTGACGTAGGTTCATGACGTAAAGTCTGAGAACAATAGATACTCCCGATGAGGTAAAGAAGATTCCCTAAGAACGGGTGTCATCATCTATATTACCAGTAGACTCAATTTAAGTGGATAAGGTCAGGTAAAATCAAGTAACTAAGGATTTTACAGCTACAAGTGAGAACAGTAGAGGACAAACTGGTGAAGGTTAAATGGAACTAAGTACTTGAATCGTAATATCCAAAGATACGTTATAACAAGAAATGTCGTAGTCTGAAATGTAGGTAGTGGTCAGTGTAGGTGTTGACCCGGAACAAAAACGAAACCGAGTCGGAGAAGTAACAAAGACCCCGATAAAGAGGTGAGGAGGTCAACGTATAACCCGTGGATGGTTGGATCCCTCAAGTAGAAAGTCAAAGAGTAGAAAAACGGAAAAGTACAACAAGTACCCCAAGAGTTCCGTTCTTATGACTTCACCAAACGGTAAGGGAACAGGTCATCTGGTGTAAAACAGTCTTGAGAGGTTGTACTGGGCAGGTAGTACCCACCGGGATGTACCGTACCGAACATCAAAGTAACTCAATCTGTTCCGACACTAGGTTCACTAGTCAAACCAATCAAAAGACATTGACACTAAAGGTAAGACAGACGAGAGACAACCTATTCTTCGAACACCTTCAAAGTACTACCCTTCGTGACGGACACCCCCTAGACCCAGAAAGAGACTACCCACCCCGGTACGAGTCATTTAGAAATTATGTTAAAAGACAACTACCCGCCCCGACACAAGACAGGGACATTAAACCGGATTCTGGTTTGATACCATCCCATAACCGATGGAGGAAGTTTTTCTGAATACGGTCCTGACAACATAAGTCACGGGGACTAAGGAACCGTCCGGTGATAGTTGGGTGTGGAGGTGGTCTCTGAGGACCTGTCAGTGTCCCTTCAAACCGAGTCTGAGAAAACCCCAGTAACCAGGAAAGAGGACCCAGGACCACGTGTGTTCCAAAACAAACACGGGAGGTTCTCAGACAAAGGGGTCAGGACACCTTCAAAATATTAGTTTAGGGTGACCGGAAGTTTCAGTTTAAGGGACCCTCAAGAGTCAGGGAAACGACCTAGAGGACCAACTCTTTAGATAACATCCAGGATATTGAAATCGTTGTCATTCTCTTGAAGAAACCACATTAACGAAAGGACAAACACCCAACAGACGAGCCACCGAGATACCACCCAGAGTGTACGGTGTGGAGGGTCCAGACGACGTCGGTCTCGGGGACAGGGACATCGTCCGGTTACGACTGGACACGGAGGTGTCCTCTGTGAGTCTATGAGTTTCCGTTCAGACTGAGTCAGAGAATACCCCAGGGACCTAGGACCACGTATGTTCCAAAACAAACTCGAGAGGTTCGTAGAGAACGCCCATACCGCCCATATTTTAGTGGGGAGGATGGTAGAAACCCCGAGGGAGGAAACGGAAACCTGTACCCCATAGAAGGAAACCACCCTAGGTTGTAAGAAGACAATTACCAACAAGTCGTCAATCAACGTTAAAACCTCAAGAGTGTCCTCTTCTATTTACGTGTTCGAAAATAAGGGGGGTGAACACCTATTCTACTCGTGTTTGTCTGACATTAATGGTCTACTTCTCAGTGTGAAAGAAAAACACATACTTAATACAAGTAAAAGGTGGTCGGAGTAAAGATAGAAGACAGGATCCCAGACACCCTCCTATCGTACACCGGTAGGACACCGGTGACCGTAGCCCAGTACCGGTCCCGTAAGATACGACGGACAGTATTCCTAGTGAACTAAAACCAAAAACCAGTACATTGGACAAAAACGGGAATTTTCCTTTAGAGTACTCCAATTACTGTATTTGACTAAAATCTTTTTAAAATGATCCCGCACGGACCATTAGAGAGAATTACATCCCGAACGAGAAAATAAAAAGGAGGAACATACGTTTCTCGACTTAAAATTTCTCGGAACTCCTTTTTACCTAAGAACGGTCTTTATTGATCCGTAATCATCAGAAGACGTAAAATCTCCCACATTATAATCTTTTTTTTAGGAGTGGTACACAATCATGCACGTTTCGACAATCTTGTGACTGGTCGAGTATCATTCATGACCTATTGCCGGACGGTCGTAGTAACAATCATAAACTGAAACTGTTGTAGAAAAGTATGGTACCAAGGTTCAGGTTATCGTGAGACGAGGTTATCATCACCCGAGACAAGCTGGAGGGTTCATCTCACCTCTGGGGTAGAAAGTCGAACCGAGGTGACAGTCGACGTGTAGATACCTTCAATGTGGACCAGAGACGAAGACGTGGACGGGGCGGCCCCAACTACTCCTTCTCGTCCCGAAACGAGAACACTGGGTCCCCACAAGGACCCCGGACGGAAGAGGAGTGGACGTCAACAGGTGACCGAAGGATGAAGTCCGAGGTGACGTGACCGGTACTGGGTTACGGTCACCGGTGTCCCACCAGTGTACGATAGGAAGGTATCTGGTATCCTGTCTTTCACCTTTACTCCGACCACCTTTTACTTGTATTAAATATGTGTTCTTTTCACACTGAGAAGTAGAGCATTAATATCAGATATGAACGTGAGTTGGTTACCGGTCAATGTTTCTCAGTGGTTATCGGACTTTGGTCTAACTCTATAAGTGTAATGTCTAATCAACAAATTTGAATTAATACACTATTGATTTACCTTGTAAAGAGAAAACGCGAAAAATAAAGAAACTTTATCAAGTTAAGAAACACTCTAAGACCAATTGGACATCAAAATGTGGTATACTCCTAATAAAAATAAAGAACATTTGTATATTCATCACAATTAATTAGGAACTTCAATGGTGAAAATTTATGTATTGAGTAACGTCACCCTTTTTAGACACTTTGCAGAATTATCTTCTTTTGAGTCTTCATCGATAAAGAAGGTGGTAATATGTTTACAACGAGAGAAAATCTATACCTAGGTAAAAAAACAACCAAATTGTCTTTTTGTTTCATATTAAAGAGAGGACACTCGACTGAAATTTTGCCTTCGACAAGGAACAATTCCTTCAGACTACTTTGTAGTGAGTCGTCGTTCTTGGGTCGTTTTACCCCGTAATTGTCGTCCAAGTCAAGTCAAGTCAGTGAGTCTACACAGGCTAAGAAACACTGGGGTACCTGGTGTCGTGCGGTCCGGAGGGACAGGTAGTGGTTGAGGGCCGTGAACGAGTTTGAGTACAGGTAGGTCAGTCACTACGGTATGTTGGTAGAATAGGAGACAACAGGGGAAGAGGGGGACGGAAGTTAGAAAGGGTCGTAGTCCCAGAAAAGGTTACTCAGACAAGAAGCGTAGTGCACCGGTTTCATGATCTCAAAGTCAAAGTAGTAGTCAGGAAGGTTACTTATAAGTCTTGACTAAAGGAAATCTTACCTGACCAAACTAGAGGAAGGTCGGGTTCCCTGAGACTTCTCAGAAGAGGTTGTGGTGTCAAGTTTTCGTAGTTAAGAAGCCACGAGTCGAAAGAAATATTAGGTTGAGAGTGTAAGTATATACTGACGACCTTTTTGGTATCGAAACTGATCCGTCAAATAAAATAATCGTCCAATGTACGTAAGTTAAGTCATTCACTAAAAACTAGTTAGCAGTGTAAGATTTGTGGTAAGGACCGTAACATTTAAGTGTCTACTACATCCAAGGCACAGAATTCTTCGGGTGTTAAAGGAGGACTTTGACCTTCGATAGGGTGACATTCCTTAAGACTTCGACCTGGGACTACCCTACGGGTTCCGACCGCCCAGAAAAGACCCAACACAGGGGAGACCATCGGTCGATACCGACCTGCTGTTCTTGGTACAAAAAGAACAACAAGATAGGAATGGTTTTCAAGTCGTAATTCAAATAAAAAAGAATTCTTTTCATTTTTCTTTATCCACCTGTCCTCCTTTCTTTCCTTCCTCCTTCCTTTTCTTTCAGTGTCTTTACATTACTTTCTCTATTAATAACTCAGTTTGTAGTTTCCTATACATACTAAAAAGATTTAGTCTTTTCTTTCTTAATAATTAAGATGGACTTTACCCTTTTCTCAGTCGTTTTTGTAGTCTCTTTTCCACTATACATTTGGTTCTGAATTTCCCGTGGTCCTAAACGATGTACCTTTTCCTCTTTTCTCCCATCCAATATTGTCCTCCCCACTATGTAAATGTTTCTTTGTATTTAGGAACCTTTACTCTAAGGTAGTCCGTACAACTTGTACATTCGACCTACACTTCTTGATTCCTCCAAACTCCACTGATGTCTAACACTCTGGTACTCACCACCTGGTTCTGTCATCAAGTATGTCATCTTTATTGACTCGACCAGAAACTAAATCTCTGTTTGGAGCTCGTCTTCTTCCCTCCAAACTTCTGTCTGACCCTCTAATTACACCTGGGCAGTGTCACCACGTCTGTCTTCCACTACTTCCAGACTCTGTCTGTACCCCGACCCCTTACTTTTCGACTCCTGGTCACGATTGTGATACCCCGTCTTGAAAATCTTTACTAACTGGTACCTTATTCAACGTAAGTTGTAGTTTTTCTTTTCGAATTTCCTTTCTACTGATGTGGTGTACGTCTTTATGGTTCAGTCCTCCTCTTCAGTCGCTCCCCTTTATTAGTAAACTAATGTGATGTACTAATCCTTCCCTCCCGACGTGGACGACCGACCGTCCCCAAAAGTCGGTAGACGGGGTTCGTCGTGGAAAGTATACTACAGTCTCGAGTGACAGTAGTAAGACCGGACAGACGTGCAGTCAGAATTTGATGTTTTACCCACACGTCCGAGACGTGTGGGGTTTGAAAGACTGAAGACGGGACAACTTATACTAGAGTGAAATCGGAAGGGACTCCTTCCTAGTCAAACCACAATCACGATGTTGCGTATGGTGGGAGTTTGGAATTTCGGAGTGTCGTTATTTTCGAGTAAAGAAAAAAAGAAAGAAAGAAAAACCGACGTAACGTGTCGAACGCCCCAGAAACAAGCGACTGGTCCTTCACTTGGTCCCGGCAACTGTCACTTTTGTACCTCAGAGTTGATGACCCGTCGACCCCTTAAGGGTCCCAAATAAAGAACAAGTGTAATGTGTAGCAACGCTCAGTCCTCCCCCGTGTCGAACATACTAGTGAAAGGAGAGAGACGCAGGGTCGACTACCTCGGTGACAAGTATCAGTACTACCGTTGCCTTTCTCTCCTGTACCGCTGTACACGGGACCGTCATTTTGAAGGTGTAGTCAACCGTGTAGAGGACCCCTTCACAGAGGACTCCTTCTTAAGGTTTATTCACTTATTTGCCAGAAAGGGTCGGGGACCACACAAGACGTAAGTGATAAGGAAGGGTACCCGTGCCTTTTCTTTCTTTTCAATTGAACTACCACCTCTTCGAACCGTTTGTGGGGTGAGCGGTCCACTGGTCCCTCTTCAGTGTGACTATTGGACGTCGGAACTATACTACGGGACTCTTCGGTGACTGGAGACTCAGAGGGAAGGTTTTTGGATGTTGGGAACCGATTAGTGTTCTGTTCGTGACCTGTTTGAGTTTAACTTCGTGTAAGTTGTTTTAGGGACTGGTCTGGGGAGTTGTAACAGTTCATTTCATTTTCTGAGTAAAGATAATTTATTTTCCCCGTGTACGTTAAAAATTAACGTTTTAACTGGGTTCTTGAACTTCGCTGAACAAGTGTGACCTAAGACAGAGACACTAGGACAGTGAGTCATAGTAATACTCTAATGTTTTTATTCATTTCAGATAAAAAGAGTCCACTTATCGAACACCGGTCCTCACTGGTTTATGGTTTATTTAAATAGTCGACGTCTCTCCCTCTCCTTTAGTTCAGTTCACCGTAAACGATTACAAGACACTTTGTTCGTTTTTTCGTTTCCTTTTACTGTCACGAGTCTTAGTAGTGAAGTGAGGGCAAAGTAACCGGCTAGGACCAGACCACCGGTGTGAATTGGGTTTAACACAGATCCATAAATGGAGGGAGGTGGGAGACCTCGACTTCGTGTCACGGTAAAGGACCCGAAGACACCGAGACCCGGGGGACCATGACTCCCAAACTCAAAAAGAGAGACGGGTGGGGTCTCCCTGTAGCGAGAACCAAGACAGAGCAGGGGTGTTGTGTCTCAGAGAGGAACAAGTCTAACAAACACGATTTGGGTGATTGGGTCGGTACGTGTCTCGTCTCTATTATTATAGACCCAACGTTACACTTTCCCGTAAACTTAAGTTGACTCAACTCACCCTCCTTGTCGGCTACACTGGTATGGTTCCTGGTCCGTCCGAGGCTCCCCAGAACCATCCCCGGGTCAGACCGTCCGGGTCGTCCGAGACTAAGCCCCTCACCCCATGTCATCTCCCCGGTACCACACCCCGAACGGGAAGACTCACGTCTCTTGGTGTCTTTCCCGGATCCCACCTGTGACAAGACCCTCCACTTATACTCCTACCACGGGTCTTTCCTAACACCGTTTGAGAGACAATCTTTAACATAAGATTCTCTACGATGGTGGAGAGTAAGTCTAATGGTCTTCACAAGACCTTCTCTTTTGTCATTCTTCAAGTTTCCCCAGTCGCTCCGCCTTCGACATACATACATAAGACATGAGAGACATGAACTGCACACTTTCTTTCGGACACGAAGGGTGTCCGACTGAACTTCTGTAGAACAATTACTGTTTGACAGGGTCCTCTCGAGAAAAGAGAAAGAGTACACTGAAAAAGGCTTCGGAAAAGACCGGGAGCAAAGGTGAAGACACGGAAAATGTCATTGGACGTAGAGACTCCCCGAGGGTCCCAGTAAAGATGGAGGCTACTTAATCGTCGACCCGACCTTCGGTTCTAGTCCGCTAAAGTACAAATGTTTACCGGAACAAAGTAGACGACCCGAGACAGTACCAACCACCCGGTCACCGGTGTGTCTAGAACGACACGGGAGGTCTCTTACAGAGGAGAAAAGGCCGTAGGGAAGAGATTAGTCCCAGTAATGTGAACACAAAGGAGTTTACGACGGTGACGGACTATAAAGACAAAGTACTTTCTTTCATTAACTCAACCACAGAAACGGTACTCCCATGGAGTTGCAGATATCGTCGACGAGACTTTCCACTCGTCTCTGAGTCTCGTCGCTCGTCCGAACCCCTCGTCGCCCCGGGGGAGTTCGGAAGGATGGAGGGTCACGGAGGTGTGGCGCAGACCTTTGACACGAGTCGGTCGACAGAGGTGAGACGACTTTTTGAAGGACGACAAAAGTACTAGACGACAAATCCATTATTAGAGTAGCGACAGGACCCGTAAACTGAGGAAGTGTGTCTAAAAATGCCGTAGACACCCCAGGGAACCGATTGCCTCGTGTCTTATTACATGTCGTCAGTCGTGTCGTGAATTATGGGTGCACCTCTCGTTCCTACGACCGACGAACGATAAACCAAAGGCTTATAGGACAAAGAAAAACGGAAGCAAACTAAAACGAAACAAAGTCCTTTGTACTCGTATCTTGTGAGTTAAACCGAAAGGAGGAAGGACCTAATCTTTACTTAAAACAAGCATACCCTAGACTGGTGTCCGATAAAATAATCGATTTATTTTCAAAGTAATTAAAATCACTAGAGTATTAATGTGACCTACCCCCTGAGACCACACTCATCCAGCACTGTGACAGGAGTACGTCGAAGTAGAAGACATAAAAGGGAACTCTACTTGTCACACTAGGACTTCTAAATACATTGATGAATTTATGTCTAACGTTTTGTCGTTGTTTTTAACCTATGACAGTAACAAGAGACCCATTAGTCTCCGACGAAGAAACACCCCTGCCAGACGGAGGTTTTGCCCCCGGGGGTCCAGGACACCCTTACCTTGTCCGTTCTTCTGTCTGTTTTGGGTAGTCCGTGGACCTCTTGAACTGTCCGAGACTACTGTGTCCGTTTAGTGCCAAGGGAAAGGGAACTGTAAAGAAAAAGTGTTTTCTTTCCTAAAGTCTAGGTAATATACTTATACGAATTTTATGTTTATTAGAAAATGAGGAGGACCATCGAAAATTCTGTTCATCTTCTTTACTAACGTGATTTACCGTAAACTTAACATGTCGTTTTTGGATTAAGATAGATAACGAAATGTCAATTTTTGTAAGTCTCACTGCGTTGTGTGAGTCAACCCACCTAGAGTGTTTTACATTTCGACTCGTTTCCTTCGACCTGGGTCTTCTAAGGTAGGGTGTGTTAATGAATATATTTTCCTACACTTTGATTAGACACCACAATCCTCTGGTTCCTAGTCAATAGTGACCCCAAAATTGTCCTCACCCCGTCCCGTCCCCGTGGACCACCCGACCAGTACGAGACTAGGACCAGTGCACTCAGACAAGTGAAACTTAATCCAGTCCCGTTGAACACATGTAAAAACATTTGTCCGACGTGAAGTTGTTTTTTTATTTTTTTTTAGTTATTTTCCGTGGATACACCATAACCTCTTCTGAGAACTCTCAGGGAACTTGACGTTCCTCTAGGTTGGTCAGGTAAGACTTCCTCTAGTCGGGACCCTAAAGAAACCTTCCTTACTACGATTTCGACTTTGAGGTCATAAAACCGGTGGAGTACGCTTCTCGACTGAGTAACCTTTTCTGAAACTACGACCCTCCCTAACCCCCGTCCTCCTCTTCCCCTGCTGTCTCCTACTCTACCGACCCACCGTAGTGACTGAGTTACCTGCACTCAGACTCACTTGAGACCCTCAACCACTACCTGTCCCTCCGGACCGCACGACACCGAGTACCCCAGCGTTTCTCAACCTGTCCTGACTCACTGACTTGACTTGACTACACCCTTTTCTTAGACTCTTTCTCACCTATATACATATACATATTGACTCAGTGAAACGACTTGTGGACTTTGATCGTGTTGTAACATTTAGTTGAGACGTACACGCACAAGTCAGAATAGACTGAGAAACTCTGCGATACCTGAGGAGATAGTCCTCTCAGAGGTCGTTCTTATGACCTCACCCAACGGTAAAGGAAGAAATCCCCTAAAAGAGCTGGGTCCCTAGTTCGGATGTACAAGACACAGAGGACGTAACCACCTAAGAAATGGTGAACTCGGTAGTCCCTTGAGTTGATATGAGGTTATATTTTATTTTTAATTTTTCAGTTATTTTCCTTTATTGAAGAGTGTCTTTCTCTCCTAAGTGTATTTAATAAAGTAAATTGAAGGACTGTTGTCGAACACTGGGGTGAGACCTTCACGAAACCCGGAACCTCCTATGGAGAGACGAGGACTTTACTCCTCCCGGGTCGGGTGGCAGAAGACTCCCCCAGGTCACACAAGGGAGGGTACCGGTAGGGGTCAATCCTACACAGTCGTCTTAGTTCCCTCTACCCTCCTCCGTCCCTCGGGAGAACTGTGATACCCAGTCTCCTCTTCGTCTTCCATACGTCCAGGGTATGAAACTAAGTATCCCTCTTTTGTTTCTACACTTTGTGTACCAAAGTTTCGGTCGACCTGGAAAACACTCAGACGAGACGTCCACCACTACCGAAAACAGAGAAAAGGATGGGGACACGAGCCTACGACAGTGTCGACCTCCACAGGTGCACATACCCCCTCCTCTCGCCTCTCCCGTCCAGTAGGTCTTCCAGTAAAGGTGAGACCCCGACACACTGCCACAGAAAGCGAAAACCCCTTCGGACAGTGGAGAGGCTAGTACTGGACGGTCACTCCTTGAGAAGATCGACGGACACACCCCCACTGAGAGGAAGAGTGATCCTGTTCGTGACATCAAGACAGTGACAGGAGGTGGGTCTGACTGGTCAAGGTTTGTCCTTGTAGAGTCTTATAGACAAGACTCCGGACTACGAATCCCTGGAGACTTTATGTTCTCGTCAAATTTCATCCTTCCAGAAAGAAGAAATAAACGTAAAGGAAGGTTACTTCCCTAACTTGATCCAGCGAAGGTGAACTTATCAGTTACGAAAACTGAGTTTGAAGAGATCCCAAAGGTTAATGTGTATCTCCGAACTTGGGCACGAGAGAAGGTTTGGGGTATTTTACTGTCACTTACTTATTTACTCACTCACTTACTCTATTTGGGTATTACTGTTCCTCTCTTTATCTCAGATCTTCTGTCCTTTGTAGTCGTTTTAAACCCGTCTACTCCCGCCATGGACTCACTACCCGTTACCAACCATGGACTCGTTGTCCTGTTTCTTTCTTGTGTTCTCCGTTCCGTAACGATGGCGTCCTGGGGTCTCCCTGACCTCCGGGGGTCCTGGTGTCCTCCGTCCTACTGACCGACCATTCCCTGTTTTATCATCTTGACCGACTTTTACACAGGTTCCCCCATTAATCCATGTAGGGAGAGGTGAGGGGTGAGATAGAGGAAACAATTGGATACGTTGTTCTTCCTCCCAAATAAGACGTCTCTTTTGTTTAGTATGAACCCTGAATCACTACGTTCGTTTCTGTCCCTACTCCGTGGGATGACTTTACTCCCTCTTATTCACTTTAGGACGTAAGACTCCCCGACGTTGGGTTCTTTCTCTCTCCATCTCCACACTTATACACTTCAAAAGGTTCCTTCGTTACCCGTTATGGCGGACAGTGGGATACACCATCTCAGGTACTCTGCGGTCGAAGTTAGCCTCCAAATCACGGAGTGGAGATCGTCTGTCTCTTACGGTCGTCTGTGGAGTCCTCTCTAAAATGGTACTCGCCCTTCTTGGTTTTGTTAAGTTTTTTTCTTGTAACTTTCTTTACTCTCTGTTGAGGTTTTCTTTTCTTTTGACATCACGTGTAGTCGTTCTCTACTCTTTCAAAAAACATAAGTACTTCATTCTTGTCATACCATAATTTTTGAAAACCCTTTGTTCTTTCTTTCTCGAGAACTTTTAATTTTATATTCTCGTATTTATGGTCAAGTTTTCTTACAAAAACGAAAAATAGTCTTATTTTCACACTTTTGGTAATGATTTAGATTCCAGTTTTCTTGGGTGTAATTGTAAGTTTAACCAAGTTCCTGTCTAACTCCGTTTAGTTGGAGACGACCAACGAACTAAAGTCTACCTTACCTCAGTCGTTCTCTTGAATACCCTCCCCGTGACGAGACGTTTCTTGAAGAAGTTTGTATTGACCCAGTATTTATTTGATTTTTAATCCATCCTTGTACCTAGGGTGATTACAGAGGAATGTCCATTGACTTTGGTCGTTCATGTTCCACTGGTGGTGACTACCGATTACGTTCTGAAAGAAGAATAACGATATTGTTCATTTGTGTTTTAATTACCGAGTTTGTTGTTCTTACATAATAAAATTTACACAACCCTACACCCACATCTAGAGTGATCCGATTTTAGTTTGACAGTTGTCCCGACGAGAGGAAAGATCTCCGAGTCCCTCTTAGGTAAGAAGACTCGTAAGTCCAACAACATCTGAAGCCAAGGGACACTGACGTCGGGGTTTCAAGAGTAAAGGTACACCTTCCAGTTGGGGTCGTAGACGATTCGACTGTGGAAAGACCGAGGTAGAAGGTCGGTTGTTACCATCCGACTCGGGGAGAGAACGAAGTTCGGAGAGGACGGAGGAAAGGTAGAAGAAAGAGACCGTAGTCGACCCAAGAGATGACAATTCTGGCGTACACCAATTTAACATGGAGGACCTATTGGGTCCTCTTAGAGGGGTAGAACTCTTAGGGGGAAACAGCACACTACATGAATTCAGTAGAGAGTTGTCCCTACTCCTACCCCTGTAGAGACGTCCGGTAACTAACAGGAACGGAGTCTTGTCGATGGTTTTTGTACTAGTATGAGTGTAGAGTCCGATTAAGATCACTGATGACGACACGACACCTACTTTTACACCGACTACTGAGTTATTCAGCCCCTCTATACTCTTTCAGTGATTTCTGCAGTCTACATATAAATTTTCCTACATGTCATCCGTGAATTATGCATGACCCTACTTTCTCATCTAATAAACACCCCTTTCGTAAGAAAGAGTCGTCGTCTTGTAGTGGATGGACACGGTCGTTTATTGAGTGTGAACCTTCGGTCTTCGGTACCTCTTACCTCGGCAGTCCGTGTTCCCCGGACGCAAGGAGAATAGTTGTGACGACTCCGGATAACCCCTGCTGAAACTTGACGTCTAAAACAGACGAAAAGTGAAGACACGCCAACGTTCGAAGGACTCTGGACCGGACGAGACATGTAGAACGGGACGTGCAAGAGTTTGAAGTCAGCAACACTCTGCACGGAGTCCTCTAACATTTTCACGTCCAAGAGACCGAGGTGGGGGTTCCCCAGGACTGAGTCTTTCGGACCTTACACTGGGTCCTCAGACGTAAAAGTGTTAATGAGTTCTTGGACCACGAAACAAGATACTATTAGTGATACCTTACTTGAATCATGAGACCCGTTTAAGACCTTTTTAACGAATGACCTAATTTAGTACACGAAGGTTTCTGGGGGAGAGTGGAGACACCCACATTCAAGTCTTCACCAACCACCCTTTCCCACACGACTAAGGGGTCCCAGAGACCAGCTCCCTCCGGGTAAAATTCCTCGTTCTGTCATTCATCCCTAGTTTCCGTCATCCACTCAATGCACGACTTCTTGTCTTTTACTGGTCTTTCCTTCACTCAGAAAATGCACCAACGTATTGGTACAAGAAGTACACCTCCTAGTTTAGTCTCGTTCACTGTGCTCCGGTTGGCACTCAGACGACGGGTGTCGAGTCCTACAGAACCCTTCTCCCCCGTCCCATTCTTGTGTCCCGGGAGCCGGTGGTCGAGTCGGACACGGGTAAACTACGACTGGGAACTAGGACCCGGGGCGTAGGGGTAGGACACCGTGTCCCGGGGCGGGAACCACCCCGAGTATTGTGTACAGAAGGATCGACCTTTTCCAACATCCGTCGTCGGTCCACCCTTATTCGGTACTTAGACTACGATATACTTTTTACTTTTCTCTTAAAAGGTTCCGTTTATTTATTCCCTCAACAGTTGTGACTGTTCTACCAGGGTCCGTTTTCAGTCGACACGAGACTTCGGTACACGTCTTAATTTGTTTTTGTTTTTGGTTTAATCTCAACTTAGTGTTTCTTGTTTTTCTAGGTAACAGAGTTATCTTTCACATGACGTAGAGTCTTCATTTTCTTGGACTTGTAGTCGAGTGACCCCTCCGTCGGTGGTTCCCGTCCCGTCCGGGACCGACTTTTTCTGAGATCGCCGAACCCCGTAGGACCGTCGGTACCCTCTTCTTGTACAAATTTGTCTGCTTTATCTACGCCTCGGAGCGCTCTTGGTGGCAGGCGCTCTTGGTGGCAGGTCAAGATTCACACGAAGAGACGACACTGAATCCGTCGTGCCAACCCTTCCTTTCCTCTAAATCAATGTGATCCAACAACAGAGTGGTAGAAGAGAAGACTATCCCTGTGTGGGGTGAGCGGGTGTCACTACGGAGAAGGGACACGAAACCCCCTTAAATTGACGTGGACCTACGATACACACTCACTATCACCGGTCTCTATAGACAAAGTCTCCACCTCCACAGAGTGAACTGCCGACGGATTTCTGGACTCGAAAACAAAGTCTCTATCTACGGTCTGAGAGATGTCCTATTCTTCAGAAGAATAGGGTGAATATTATGAGTTCTGAGGAAATCCCCACACACACACACACACACACACACACACACACACACACACTTCTGTCGATGTCTCTGCAAAACCTTCCAGTGAAGGTGCCCTTACTACCTACATGACAGTAAGTAAAGTCTCGAGTTTTCAGGTAGTTTAACCGGAAGTCGGTCGTGGAACCTGAAACAGGATCTCGGGTCTACTTAGTAGGTATCACGAGTCATTCTTCGGAGTATTCCTACATTAAGGAGTCTCCACTCCATCGCATGAGGCAGGAGAAGGTCCTTACTCCTACACCTACCTCCCCTCCTGTCTACTGTACAAGAGAGGGGGAAAAATGGGGATGAGCCTTCTTTCCACGTATAGAAGCCAAGAACACAGACAAAGGAACTGAGAGGACCACCGACTCCAGAGAGGAGAGAAGACTGAGTGTTTAGATGAGACTGGTGGACCGGGTGGGTCTCACCCCGGTGGTGTCCGTCCTCGTACCAGAGACCGTCACCTCATGTACCCAAGTTTCAGACTAAGACGAAGGACTGGACCTCTTTAGTGACTTGAGAAGGAGCCAGTCCACCCGAACTAATGTGGACAGGACTACGGACCACACCCCTACTCCGTTGTACGGACCTATCTACCGTATAACCGACCACACCGACGACGACGACGTCGATGTCGGCGGAGGGGTCGACGACAATCTGTCAATTGTTGGTTAATCTGTGTCCGCTACGGTAGTGTACACCTAATCACGACCCGTACGTCCTGAACTGTCGGGTAGGCTCCCGGCCCTAGAGGAAGTCAGAGGTCAGGTCGACCCCTCGTGTACCAGAGGTCCGAAAAGAAACTGGGAAGGGGTGACCTGCAGTGTGGGAGGGGACTTTCGAGTCACGTAGGGTACGACTCCGACCCCACTGGAGGATTCGGACGAAGAGGGACCGGAAGACAGTCGGGAGTCGAAGAGGACTCATGGCCAGTGAGTCGGAGTCCCTAGGGATGACGGGAAGTGTGGGAGGGTGATAGTCCTCCGGGACCCTGAGGGGAGGTCGGACAGGGACGGTAGGACGACGGTGGTGGGACATGTCTCGACTCAGAGGTGGTGGTCGACACTTTCCGGTCTCAACGGACCACCAGAGGGTACGGTCCACCGGGATCGGCTCTGTAACGAAAATTAGTGGGCGACGGACGAGGTTCGGAGAGGTCATCCGGAGACCAAGAGGGGACTCCGAGAGGAGGTCGGGGGGTAGAGGAGAGACTGAGTAGGTGTTTCCTCCGGGGTCGGTCGTCGGGGTAGGACGGGAGGGTAGGGGACTTGGACGGGAACAGGAAGAGGTCAAGAACAGAGACGGAGCTAAGAGAAGGGACTCGGGGAGGAGAGAGGTGGGGAACGTCTGCACCAGGAGCAGTCGGAACAAAGATAATCTCTTTTCTTCTGTAGAGAGGACTGCAGACCGTCGTCGAGACTTAGTCCGGTGAACCGGGGGTAGGATCTCCGGGTCTAGGGAGGTACCTGACGTGGACGTCAAGATTCTGGTTCGAACGTGAGGTAAAGCCCCCGACAGACATAAGAAAGTATAAGGACCGTGATCCGGGAAGAAATATTAGAGGATTTTAACTCTTAGACCTGTCCTGAAGTTCGGTGAACTTCGGTGGGTGGGGGGTGAGAGTGGGGTGCCAGTGGTACCCCGTGGTCCCCCGGAAACAAGAGATCGGGGTACAGACAAGGTCGAAGTCCCAGGGAGGAGGGTACCGCAGTCAGGTCCTGGGACACCTGAGAAGAAACTTCTGGGTCTCTCCGAAGATTAAACCTTGGTGGAGGGAGTGGTATGTAAGGGGGGTGGGGGACGGACGGACGTGGGTCCAGAGTCCTAGTGTACAACTCGCGAGAACAGTGGTGGAAACGAGACCCGGAGAGGGACGAGACGACGGACCGGGAGGGGTCGAGGGGTTCGGTTCAGGAAGGGGTGACCTCCGTGACGACGTGTGTCGAGTCTAAGGTTTCAGGGAACCAACACCCAACTCCGTCTGAGGAGGGAGAAATGTTTACGTTCAGGTCAAAATAATTCAGACTCTGGGAGACCCCTGGGACAGGACGGGATGACACTTTTGGTCGGAACGACCGTAGGGAACGTCCGAGTCGGGGTTGAGATGAGGTGTTCGAGGACGAAGGGTACTCGGACCAGTCCCGATAGAGACAAATTCCGGGAGACAAATATCGTAAATGGTTGGACCACGAATTTAACGTACACACACGTACGATTCAGTGAAGTCATTACAGACTAAGAAACGCTGGGGTACCTGACGTCGGGTGGTCCGAGACAGGTACCCCAAGAGGTCCGTTCTTATGACCTCACCCAACAGTACGACAGGAGGTCCTATAGAAATGATGGTTCCCAAACTTGGACACAGAGAATACAGGGGACGTAACCACCCACCTAAGAAATGATGAGTCGTGGAGGACCCTTCGGACCACGAATTTATTAAGACTCGTAACAACTTATTGAACATTACTCACCAACCTATCTACAGATGTCACGGTTGTGCAATCGAGGCACTTCGTTCCTACGTCTTCCAGTCAAGACAACTGGAAACATGGGGGTGCTGGATCGTGTCGACGAGACTTGTTTAGTACCGAGAGACTTTTGTGGTGTACTGACGATCCCCGGTGTAGACGACGACTGTACTAGTCCCGGAGTATCGGAACCGTCAATCTTATCATACAATCTCTCCTTTCAGTTTCAGACCCATAATTGCTCCGAATCCCTACCCGAAGTCTCCTAGAAAGTTACAACCCCACCCCCTAATCAAGTCTAACCCACTTCAAGTACTGTAGTCTCAATCTTAGACTCGTGTCGTTACACTCTACGTTTATCAGGAATTAAAGTAGATAACTTTTCAGATTTTCAAATTACAAGGAAACTTACCTGAAATGATCTTTAAAGAACTTTGTTTAAATAAACCTTGAAAATGAAAGGACCCGTCCCCAAAGGACTCTCTCTTTTCTGTACCAGTGTCTCTGTCATTCGACACTCCCAGTCTACTAGACTCGAGAGTCTTACTTGCTAAGGTCTACAGAGGTTCGGGGGATTTGAAGATATTATCTTAGTGTGTACTTTGATGTCCTACTGATTATGGCCAGGACACGACGTCTCAAAGACTCTCTAGGGTTCCCTATGGACGTAAATCCCCCATGGACAGGGGAGACAAGTTCTCCATCACACAAGACCAAAGAAGACTTTGGTGGGAGGTGAGGGATGGAGGGGACCGTGTCGGACGTCCCGGAAAAGGGACGAGGAGACAGACTCTCCTGTCTCTGTCTGTCTTGTTTTCGTCTTCTCCCCGAAGTGAAAGGACCACCGAGTCACCATTTCTTAGGTGGACGGTCACGTCCTCTGTACCCAAGTTAGGGACTAGACCCTTCTAGGGTGGGTGCACAGAGCCGTGTTGATTTGGGTACGGAGGGTTGGTAACTCGGACACGAGAGGTCGGACCCTAGGGACTGATGACTTCGGACGTGTGTGATTTCGGACACGAGACGTCATTCTCTTCGGTGACGTTACTCTTCGGGCGAGGGACGTTGGTCTCTCATCGGGTGGGGACGGTGCTGATCTCCTCTCGGGTGAACCGTTGCTTGTGGGTCTTACCTATGGGTCAGTTTTCATTTATTTATTCATGTATTTGTAATAAAAAATTTTCATCTTTTTTGGGACCTCTTCCAGTACTAAACAAATTCGTTTCATTAGGACGGTAGAGGGTAAAAAACGTTTACGGGTACTTGTCTTTTGTCAAGTGAGGGTTTCTCCTTAAGATAATAATGATCGTTTGTTTAGAAGGAGGGTTGAGTAGATACTTTATCCTTAAGGTAACCACCGACTTTTATAACCCAACTTAGTCTTCTTTGACAGTAAAATATCTAGTCTTACCAGTTTATCGTCGTTAAAGTACAACCGGTGGTACTTCTATTCATTTTATGATTCTATTATTTAATTAAACTTAATGTGCACCCTTAATTAAAAGAAGGATTCTGATTCCTTAAGATCGTTCTTTAAACTTTCACACGAATACTGACATTTGTATTTGACATTCCTACTCTTTAGGAAAATCCTGAGACTTCCGCCTCCCTGTCGACCTCGGACCTGCACCTCGTCCGGCTGAGGTAGAGCGACTGACGGTAGAGTAAAGGTCCCTTAGTTTGTTTTTGACTTTTACTATCGGCCAAAGATGACTTCGTCCAAGTAAACATCCAACCTTTACACCCGTCCCAGAGTCAATTTCCACGTCGACCCCCTTTTGCCTTTGGGACTGAGGAAGCACCCACCCTCTCGTACTCTCGGAGGTACCCTGGGACACGTCTACCGAGACTCTACGACACCCGTGGTTGGTGTCCTCCTTATCTCTCGTCCGGGTCTCACCCACCCGACTCGGTCGCTACCCCACCATCCGCTGGGACGTGTACTCTTGACCGAGTAAACCGAGTCCGAACCCGAGAACACGTGAACTCGACGCAGTAGACGAGAAAGGGGACCTGTGTTCGTGACCGAAGACCCATTTCCCCACCTCCCCACCTCCCCTACCAACACCTTCCTTCCCCTAGTCATAGTCCCTTTCTATATTAAAAGTTTCAGTACGGGGTAGTTCGTTGTCGGACCGGACACCCTACGGGATGCGAGTGGTCACCCGTGTCTAGATCCACGGTTCAAGACGTAGTATAGTACTCCTCGGATGGAGAGGGATCGAGAGAGACCCCACCCGTCCAGGGGGAGAAACCCTGGGTACCGGTCCGGTGGGAGGTGAACAAGTCTCTTAATGTGACTCGAAACGAACCCAAACAAAGGGGTCCTCAACACTAGGAGGGGGACGACCTCGGAAGGGCAACGGTCGTGTGTCGGGGTGACGTGGGCCCGCAGGACCTCGGTCTCGTGTAGAGAGGGGGAGGAGGTCGTGACGAGTAGAGGTAGTTCCGGGACTGGGGGTAGTACTCGGTCTAGTAGACTCCGGAAGGGAATAGAAACGAGGAGTGACTGCGAGAGATGGAAGATTTATAAACATCAGATCAAGAAACAGAGGGGAAGGGAGTAGAACTTAATCTGGTGGGAGGGGCAAATGGACGGAGAACATTCTCGAAGGGTGTGTTAGACAGAGAACGTAACGAGGGAAGTTCAAGTAAAGGTCAACAGGTTCACTACCAACACAGAATTTCTTTTAGACGGGTCACTGAGGGAATGAGTTTCGGACAGGGAGTCGTTTGTAAGACGACGTTGAAGGTTCTGGGAGGGTAAGTCGTGACTCGGTGGCCAAGTCGGGAAGAGCTGTCTGACGGTCAACCTCTGGTCCCGTCAAGAGCGAACCTCTGGTGACGGGACACAGTAGATCGAAGGAGTAGAAGAGACGAACAGACTCAGGAACCACGGGAGTTTGTCCCTCCAAGAATGGTAGGTGAGTCCCTAGGTCCAGAGTCACTCTGTCGGGACCCGTCGGAGAGGGCCGGGACTCAGAAGGACAGGGTTTCGAGTGAACCTGTCCTGTCGTTCGTGGTCGTCCGGTCCCCTAGAGCAGGATAAAGAAGAGGGTAGGGACCGCGAGCCCCACGGACACCTGGGGGGAGGGACGCCTGGTTCGACACAGTTCCACCCGGTTAGTGAGCCAGGAGACCGGAGCAACAACGGTGTAGTTCTTACCCACTACTGGGGGTATCCGACAGTCCTCCCAGTCCCGGGGGTACCCACCTCTTCGATCACGCACATCTGCCTCAGTGGAGAAGGTCGGAGACCCCGTCGAAACAGAGGGGTAAGAAGTGAAAGACAGAGTGGAAATTTTTTTTGTTTGTTTGAGTCACTTGACTCCAAGGAGACGAATACCCGGTTTTAAACGGACCCTACGACTTTCCTCCCACCTGGGGATACCGTTCCCCGTGGTCCTCCGGGAGGAGGTACGGTCACCTCGTCTGTGCACCGAGTCTCGCACACAAACGTCAGACGTGGTAGTCACTCTCGGGACCCGAGGGAGGGAGGTCTCCCTACTCCGCTCTAAACTACTTCCCCCGACCGACCGGGTCGGTCACAGGTGTCGTCATGATTAAGGTGCCTACTAGATCAGGAGGAGGCCCCCTTGAATTGGACGGACCCCCCACCCCCCTTCTAAGACCTTTGTAGGTACATCTCGCCCAAGGTCCCGTCCGAGAGATCGTACCTGTGACCAACCTCCCCGAACAGTCGTAGAGGTAGGCAGACCAGATCCCACTCTCTCTTCGTGTGGACACAGATCCGACACATGGACCAGTATGCGTGTGTGTCGGAGACAGGGAGAATGAGGTAGTCACTTTCTCGAGAGGGACACAGAGTCACAGAGGACTCGTCTGAACCACGGGCCTGACGTCAAACATCGTTTGTTTGACGCAGCAGACGAGTGGAGGGTCCCACCTCGGTCGTCCTCTACCCTTCCCTACCTGGACTCCCATTTCCGTTTACTGGTCGAGGATCCCGGACACCCGACGTCCGGTACGACAAAATCCCTTCGAGAAGGACGGGTAGGGAAGAGGGGTGCTACCTTATTCCTTTGTGTTGTCTGGGTCCTGAACATTCGCTTCGACTCTATTTCCACAACGACAGGTAACAACCTCTCCACGGACAAAGTTCCGTTGGAGACCCTCGGACTCCCTTTTGTACCTACCCTCTCCCCCTTCTTACGAAGGTCCACTTTAGGTCGGATCCCCACTCCCCTGTCCATCAAGACCAGTCCTCTTACCCTTGACCTTCTCCTTGATCTTTTTTTTGGGGCACTTGTCTGTCTTACTCCCCACGACGATGTTTGACCAGTGTGAACGATAGGTATTTTACTGGAACACGAAAGTCTGACCGTCTCGTCACCCCTGGTACGGACTAGTACACACTGGTGCCTATTGACATGCACATGACCCCTACGTACCTCACCACTCTACTCCTAGACGCCTATCTCTTCACACGGGAAAGGAGACCTCGAGAATTAGGTCACCCCCTCTGTCTGTTTGTGAACAAATACCTGATATATGTACTTTTTCGAGAACTCCTTATTTGTAGATGACTCCTCTTCTGTCGATAGACCTCACGAAACCAAATGTAACTGAATCGAAAGGAAGACCGAGGTAGATGATGGGAGAGGTCGACGATGAAAGGATATAAGACAGGTGGGTGCAACCCTAGTTGTGTGGACAGTGAAGGAACCCAGTCAGTACACCGAGGAGACGTGGAACCAGAGAAAGGACCCGTAGTTCTACTCTGGGTTGAGACGTTAGGTTTTGTTCGAGTTCGAGTACAAAAACAGACACATAGACCGGAGTAGGGACTACAGGTCGGGGTATATGTTGTGTCCCGAAAAAGTGAGGGACTGGAGAACAGGACGAGTACCCTGTTCGATTCTTTTGAAAAGAGGGATTCTACCAGTCACCCTCGAGAACTCCTCACGTTACACAAACACAGGGAGGCTTAAGTTCACCAATTTTGGGATTAGAGACTTCACTACCATAATCCTCCATTCGGAAACCCCCCATTAACCCAGTACACTCACCTCTCGGGTACTTACCTTAATCACAGGAGTATCGTCTCCGAGGTCTCTCGGGAGTCAGGGAAACTTGTGTACTCCTGTGTCACTCTTCTGTCTTCAGGTACTCCTTCGTTGAAGCGGGCTGTGACTTAGACAGGTGTAGGTCTAGAACCTGAAGGTCAGAGGTCTCGATACTCTTTGTTTGAAGATAAAAAATAATCGGTGGGTCACATACCACAAAACGATGTCGTCGGGTTCGCCTGGTTCTTTCACTCCATACCTTGGTGACTCCGGAAAGGGTGTACCGAGCAACAAAAGTAAAGACAAAATCAATAGTAGAAACGAATGTAGGACAAGTGAGTAAAGTGTTTATGTCTTCCTTCATAGACGTTACTCTGTCAAAGGTTCGATTCATGATCCTTATACTTTCAAATATTCTTCGATAGAAATAAACTCTTCGAACGACAAATCATCCCATATACCTACTCCTTTGTTTATAGGGACTTATCACGTTATTCACTGGGTCCCCCGCTTACACTTCGTAGTGTCTCGGGTCTTTTACCCCTGGTCGGTCTTCCCATGAGCCTCCCCCTTCCCTCCCGTCTACCCTTGTCTTTCCGTGACCCCATATCAAGAGTTTCTACTCGGTCTTAAACGTCTGTCTTCTCCGTTCCCTCTAACCCTTTCTGACCCAGATTCCATTCTCTCCCACCGTCATCCACTCCGACTCCTCCCTGTTCTGACGTTTCCACTTCCTAAGCCAACAGGACGAATCCTTATGTATAAAGTAGGACCTCCGCCCTCCCCATCCAAAATTCCGTCTAGACCTAAAACCGGTCAACCCTCACTATCTACACCCTTCTCCGATATCTGTATGTCTAAGGAAACCGAGATCCAACGTCTGTCCTTCTCCGTGCCCCTACTCCCCCCAAGGAACCCCACGGAAGGTGTCTTGAACGAACGACCTTTCCCAATTCCCATTCCCTCCTACTCCTACTGAGACTCCAAAGATAAACCTGTCGACTCACTTCCCCTTCTCTTTTAAGTCCTGTCTTCCTATAGAAAGTTTCACTGCAGAGTTTCACGGGGTCTCTTTTGAGACCTCAGACAAAGACGTCTTATACAGGTACACGACCCAGGGAGGGTTTGGGGAGGGGTGACCGGACGAAACCACAGAAACAACCTCAGAGACGAGAGAAACCTTCTCTTCGAAGGAAACTTGAAGGGGTTCCTGTCGCTGGAACCTGTAGGAACTGACGTGTCGGGGGTCGGACGGACCGAAGTCGGAAGGGGTCCGGGACGAAGTCAAAGATCTTAGGATCGGGTCCCCGGGGTCACCAGGTCTAAGAATCTGTCCTTTCTACTCTTCTATTATTGAACACTGTACGGTCCGAGTCCTACGGACCCCCTGTAGACACGTCTGTAAAGATCACCCTTTCTCAAGTCTCCTTCTTCCCTTGATACAAACCTTCGGTTTTTGTGTCCCCGTACCGGTTTTAGTAAGTCTTTCTCGCAGTCACCACCTCTTTTTTCGGTTCCTTTCGTTTCTAACCGAAGATTTGTTTCGGTTGTACTTCACTTATCCTGTACTTTCGGTCACTTCCTCTTACTCCTTACTATTAGTGATCCAGGGACATCTGGTTCACCTCTTCCACATGGTCTTCGGTCTCCTCCGTTCGAACTTCCTCCGGCACTCGTAGAAATATTTTGATAACGTGTGTTCATTAAAATAGATCTGTACTTTTCTGAACGGTCGAAAGATCGTGCACTGTGTATGACACAGTTCTTGTCGTCCGGGAGTCAGGGAGGGGAAATTCTGGAATGTCAAATCATCTTCTCTATGTATTGATCTTCGTACCCCGTTCAACGTATCGCCCTTTTCCTCTCCCACCCTACTAAACTCTTCTATTGTAACTTCGTACATGTAATGGTATACATCTTATTTGTCGGTCACCCTCAAACTACATACTGTGTCCCTTGGATTTCGACCACGAGACACTGTTCGACCTTCCTACCCCACCCCTCCCTGTATCCTCCCCCAAGTCCTCCCACTGCTTGTACACACGGACACCGACTAAGTACGACTACATACCGTCTTTGGTGAGGTTATAACATTTCATTAATGACGGTTAATTTTATTTATTTATTAAAAATTTTTTTTTCTTTTTACCCCGTTCGACATCCTATACTCCCCTTGAGTCTTGGTTTATGTAACTTGTCCATCTCGTCTACCAATCCCGAAGTCTCTCCTCCACTGAAAATTCCTCTCTGTCCACGTCTCAAAAGGGTCCACCTGAAAAAAGGGTGTTACGTCTGAAAAGGGTCCACCCGTTTGGTCTCAGTTACCCTCGAGAGTGTCAGACAGACGTACTCGTACCCCCATCCCATTTCATCCTTCTGTCCCGACGTCTCTCTCTACCCAGACTTCTTATGGGTCCGAGGTCTGACGACTCCCGAAACGTCAACCTCATTGTCTCAAAACCAGTCTCATACAAAGGACGTCGACGGCATTCTTTAGTGTCTGGACTACCGAAGTTCGCTTTATTTGCAAGATAGTATCAAGGCCTCCAAGACCTCCGGTCTTCCGGTCTTAGTCACAACCGTCCGACGTCGGTAGGAGGTCTCCGAGAACCCCTCCCAGGAAGAACGGAAAGGGTCGAAGACCTCGACGATCACAAGGAACGACACTGGAGCCACGAGACATTAACACGACACAGGGGGAGAATATCTCCTGTGACTACTACCGTGAACACCCCACGTAGACCTACTGGGATAGAGTCTTAGAAAGTGAATTAGTGTAGACGTTTCTAGGAAAAAGACATATTTCAGAATAAAGGTCCTAGGTTCCTACTCGCGAACGTATAGAGACCCCCGGATTAAGTCAGCCCTTTTATTTTATCATACCGACCGTTAACCCATCTAATAGAAGGGTCTTCTCTTATCTTACCCGACCTCTTCGGGTATAACCTCAGTCCCTACAAGTAGTGGAATCTCTAATGACCACTTCATAGATATTCCACCCCCTCTCCCGAAAGGTCTACCGAGTCACCATTTCTTAGACGGACGTTACGTCCTCTGTGTTTTCTGCACCTAAACTAGGGACCCAACACTTATAGAGGACCTTCTCCCGTACCGTTGGGTGAGGTCATAAAAACGGACCTCTTGGGGTATCTGTCTCCTCGGACAACCCGATGTCAGGTATCTCAGTGTTTCATGACCTGTGCTGACTTCGTAGACTCCTACGTATGTGCATACGTGTAGGTAATCTCCACGGGTTCCGGACTGGAGGTACTCGTGACCCGACCTACCCTTATTCTGGGGTCGACCTTTCACATTCAGTACAATTACAGAAATTCAAAACCCCTGTCTTCAGGTCAGTGTCCCCAACTTGCAGTGTCCTCTGAAGTGAAAAAATTGGTAGATGACCTACGACTCGATTAATAGTTCCCGTCACTGTTCGGACGTACACAAACCGTCACATCCCACCTCGGACCTTCTATCACGGTCTCTCCTTTTCCTCCACCTCTTTGTACCGTCGAAACTTTTTTTAGTAGCGGTTCAACTCCGTTGAACAGAGACAAAATAACGTTGGTCGTTGGTACTTCGTCCCTTTTCTAAAAACAATTGATTCTTAGAATATCTAAAAACTCAGAATTTATTATAGTAGATTATTTAAACGAATCTTTACCCGGCACTTTATCCTTTAGACCAAAGGTTTGTTTCACTAAATATTCGGATCGGAAGGGACACAAGTGGTCCGGTGGTCGGTAGTTACCAAGACGGGGTCGATCCCGGATCGACGGGTCTGAGGAGGGAGAGGACTGGGGATCTCCAGGTCGATAGGGACCTACTACTTCCTCGTTCTTAGGACTTGAAGATTGTAGCTCCCCGGGTTCACCATTGGTTCAGTGAACATGTATTTTAGGACATCGTAACGTCGAGAAATGAGTGTCCTTGTCTAATCGACTCAAAGATGTCCGACCAACCGAAGACCCATGGACTCCCACAAGGTACTTTCTACGTTTAAGACCTTGTTCCTTAGGGTAATCATGACCAGAGGGAGGGGATGGAGGGGTAGGCGCGACGGAGGACGAGGCCGACAACTGACCGACGGACGAGCCGTACTGACGACAGGAGGACCCACAACGGTCGGAGTCGGGAGTCCACGGTCCGAACCCGGTACAGTACACCGTGGGAGAGTCGAACGTCGAGAAGAGGAGTACTCGAGTCTGACTTCGGTGTTCGTGTCCCGTGTTCCAGTCGGTAGTCTAAAGGTGGGGTAGGGTTCTGGGGTGGAGGCAGAATTGCGAGAGGAGGGAAGTGACGGAAATAGTCTCTTTTCGGAGTACGTCCAAACAAGAACAGTCTGGAAGGAATCAAACCCAACTAAGACTCCGGTTGTGATAAGTAATGCATGTGTAACCAATTGATTTGTTTGCACTTCGAATCCTTTACGCGGGGTCTACGAGGTTATTCGTGGGCGCAACTACTTGACTATCTGAGTGTCCGAGTTCACGACGATCCGACCGACGTCCCGTAATTTTTTAGGAGAATTTTTCCTTATTAAGATTAAAAAGGAACTCCGAGAAAAGAATCCTTGATTTCAAGAACTGACCCTAGAACAAAAGAGATCAATAAACCAAAAAAAATAATAAGAAAAGATAAAGTAAAGAGAAAACTTTAAAATAACTTTATATCAACTAAATGTTACAACATTAAAGACGACATGTCGTTTCACTGAGTCAATATTTATGTGTAATAAAAAATACAAGAAAGGTAAAACCAAATAGAGTCCTATAACTTCTATCAAGGGATACCATGTGTCATCCTGGCACAACAAATAGGTAGGATTTACATTATCGACCATCGACGATCGGGGTTTGAGGGTTGGAAAGGGAGGGGGTGTGGGAGTTACAAGAAAAACTTCCATCCTCTCCTTTGGATAGGGCGGTAGTTAATACTCCCCCCGAAACAACGTTATAGTAAAATTCTACGATAGTAAAAATAGTATTTTATATTTCCAATAGTTCATTCAAAATGTCAAAGAAACCGGTATTTATGGTTGTGTGCATTTCTGTAGTTTTTGTTAGTGTTTGGACACACCATCCGTCAATCTCGTCAATCTCGACTTGGACCGGTGACTGACGACCCATGTCTCAAGACCAGACTGTCCGTTCAAGTGACCCCGGTACACGTGGTACCCTCCACCCGGGCGTCCGAGAGGACACTCACACACACACACACACCTGTACGCGCTTGTGTGTCTTCTTTAGTGGTGGTGAGGACATCTTAAGACCATACCTCAGTCCGCTCCTTTCCGAGTAGAACATTTTGAGAGTCGAAACAGCGGTGGCTAGGTTCTTCTCCCCATAGGTAGGTCACTCCCGACACGCACCCATACCGACGTTCTCGTGAACACAGTCTGATCTGTCCGGACCTTTCCGGTCCCGTGGTCCATTTCAAGGAGGTTCCCTTGGTCCTCGTTCCGCCTGCCAGTCACCCCGTAAATGTCGGTGGTGACAGTCGTCTCGGACCCCTGGTCCAACCTGCCTCCACCGTCCCCTGTGACTACCCGTAAAATAAAAGGACTCTTGGTCGTCCCTAACAATCTGTGATGGAGTTGTCGTTCCTCCTTCTTCCGATAAGAGACCCTTCAGTCCACCGAAGTCCTACCGGTTTCTCTTCGAATCGAAGTTCGGTGCTGTCGTCCTCCGTCCGTCGGCCGGTGGAACCGAGAGGGTCGACCCCACTGATGACATACGGGTTGTTAAAACAAATTTACTCTTGGGTCACCTCCTGAAATTTCTACGCTCAGGCAACATGACATAACGTGACTAGACCCCTGAGGTGAAATAATACTCCAAAATGAATTTTAAAAAACCGATATTTTTTCGGTTTCTGTGGTTGAGAGGAAACAGTCATGACGGTACCGGTGGTGGATTCCTTAATGCCCCGAGACCGGAGAATTAAAAAATTAAATTAAAAAAAGAACCGTGTTGTACACCGAACGTCATAGAATTAATGGACTGAGCCGCAACTAGGACCCGGGAGTCGCCACTTTAGTGTCTCAGGATTGGCGACCTGGTGGCTCCTTAGAAGGTCGGGGAAAGTTGCACGTACGCCGTGGTCCAAGACGGTAAGGTCGGGGAGTGAGAGAACCGGACAAAGGAGAAGAAGACATAGCTCTAGATTTTATGTGGGACTCAGATGATGAATTTCCGACCAAGACGAATCACAGTCGATTGCGAAATATATTTCAGGTCCCTCATTTGCAAGGTCCGAAGTCCCCGACACACCAGTTAGAGTCTACCTTTCGTCGGGGTCTGTTCTCCGTTTGGACACTCGTCCCGACACAAGGACATTTCTCAGGGCAGTCCTACGGTTTTAAACGTAAAGTATATTAAAAGGGCACAGAGTTTTATAATAAGAAAGAAACTGAAAAAGAGTTGGGAATTTTTTGGACAAGAATCGACTACGTGGTATGTGTTTGTCTTCCGTCCGGTCGAAACCGGGTACCCAACCCAAAGGACTGGGGGCGGGATGACATGGGGCCCTACTCCTTCGGGGTCCACTATCGAAAGACCCACTCAGTCCATTTGAAATCTGTATACTGAGACCTGATGAGTTAGGTGTCTATTGGGTCTTGAGAGATTCAAGAAAGACAACAGGAGAGGAAGGAAAGAAAAGAGGACTTATAAGGGTTAGGCACGAGAGAAGAAGGCCTCAGAGAGAGAAAGAGAGAGACGTCCGTCAGTCAGACACACCTGGGCCAACCTTCGACCGGGGCGGCCCAGACGAACACTAGGCACCGGGACGGAGGTCGGGACTGTAGAGGTCGGAGACGGAGACAGGACGGTGGAGTGAAGAGGTACACGACCCCCACTCGAGACCCGAAGTGACACCTTAAATAACCGTTTAGAGGACAAAACAACTTCTGGAGAGGGAAGTCAAACGTAGGAAAACCAAAACCTCCTAATTTACCCCCAGGTGAATCTCTATCCTCCGTACCCTTCATTACCTCAATCTACAACCTATGGTTTATGGTCTATGGTTTTATTACGGTCCTTAACGTCATCTTCTTCTTTAAGACCCCCAAAATAGCACGGAGAACGGATTATTGGAACAGAAGGTGGTCACTCCGGACAAATCGGTTACTGGGGGAGTGGATGTGTCGACAAGGTAGTCTTAGGGCCCGTAGGGTCGTGGGGGAGAATTGTCTCCAAGTCAAGTCAAGTCACCGAGTCAGCACAGGTTGAGAAACACTGGGGTACCTGACGTCGTGTGGTCCGAAAGGAAAGGTAGTGGTCGAGGACCTCGAACGAGTTTGAGAACAGGTAACTCGCATACTACGGTAGGTTGGCAGAGTAGGAACAGTAGGGGAAAAGGTAGACGGAAGTTAGAAAGGGTCGTAGTATCAGAAAAGGTAACTCAGTTAAGAAACGTAGTCCACCGGTTTCATAACCTCAAAGTTGAAGTCGTAGTCAGAAAGGTCACTTATAAGTCCTGACTAAAGGAAATCCTAACTGACCAAACTAGAACGTTAGTTAGGTTCCCTGAGAGTTCTCAGTCTCCAACTAAGATACTTAATCACCCACAGGTCCTGGTACTCGAGTCACTGGGACTCGACGATGAGGACCTTTGGTAGTCCCCCCGGGAGGTCCGTGTCGTAAACCAGTTTACATTGGAACAGAACCCCCACCAAGACAAATCTGTGAACTACACACGACGTCTGGACTACCGTGACCCGTTGTGTCATCGTCACGGCTGAGCCCAAGGAAAGTGTGACAGTGAGATCCCTTGAGAAGGGGTCGGGATGTGTGTCTATGATGATGATGATGATAATGATGAAAAAGAAGTTTACGTTTTTAAACCTGAATCACACAAGCATTCAACGAGTTCCAGTATAGGTTCGTTCTCGTTTCTACAACTCGGTCTCGAGTTCGACAGTCCGGGATGGGTGGTCCGGACCCGGACATGAATCCTCTTCGGTGGAAGGTCATGTAATTTGGAAGACCAAACTGGGTTTGAAGGTAGTAAAAGACAAGTTCAAGTCTCAAGACCTTGTAGTACCTTTACCTTACAAGATTTCTTGTCTCGTGAGACACCAGGAACCCCAACACTTCCTTGGAGAAGGACACGGAGGGGTCACGGACCCGAGACACACTCTCACACAGTCTAGGTCTCTTTTGGTAAGGAGACCCTGAGTCGTATTGTCCCCCGACTACCCGAACCTACAATCCGGAGTACCAGCGTACATAGTATTTCCTTTTGCGGTCTCCACGTCCTGTTTTCCGCAACCGACGGTAAGTGGGTTGAACCCTTAGTACAGGTCTGGACTGTAAAACAAAGGAATATCCTTCTTGATACTGTAGACAACTATTTCGAACTCAGTTAAAAACCTACCCTCTCACTGAAAGTCCACGAGAGTGTAGGGGCGGTCCGAGACCCGGAGTCCGGTGTCAGGTTTCCCTGTCGAACACAGGTCTCCCCCACACTGAGACCGAACCTTTACCTCTTTTGGGGAGGGTACCCTGCACTTTGGTCGTAACGGCCCGACTCGGACGGATGACACTCCTTACGTCGGGACACAGAACGTCCCTCTTCGGACAGGTCTTCAGCGAAACTTCGGATGAGATAGTCACGGTCTTCCGAAACGTTGTCCTCGAATAGTAGTGTCGTCGACGGACCGTCGGGGAGTGCCGGTGTGTCGTCTCTTACAAAACTTGATACAACCGACGTGTAGACGAGTGCGGGTCTACGGGTCTGGGAACACCCAGGAACCAAAAGCTGAGTCCGGGGAGACTATGCCCACGACCCGGGCGGAGAGACGAGGGTAGGACGTCAGACGAGGGTGGTTGTACCAAAAGACACCGACTCAATCTCCTTGTATTCCAGTCACTTTATGTCGAACTTAATAGTGAATATACACCTTAGAATTTTTTACTATGTTTACTTGAACAAACGTTTTGTCTGAGTACCTGTACCTTTCGTTTAAGTATCCATGGTTTCCCTTTTCCCCCTCTCCCTACTTAATCCTCCAAACCTAATTATCTATGTGTGATAACATATATTTTGTCCATTTGTTGTTCCTGGATGATATATCGTGCCCCTGGAGATGAGTTTTAGAATCTTGTTAGATATTATCTTCTCTTAGACTTTTTCTTGTCTAAATCTATATATACATATTAACTTTGTATAAAACGACATGTGGACTTCGATTATGTTGTATCATTTAGTTGGTATGAAGTCAATTTTTATTTATATATTTTATGTTTGTTTGTTTTGGGATTCGAGTTTCGTACATCATAACCCTTGTCAATTTCTCTCCCTCATTACTCAAAGACCTCTCCTCTTTACTAAGTACAAATATGACTGGGGAGGGGAGAGGTCAAACGGAGGAGTAAAACGCGTTTGGGAGGACTTTCGTGACCTGACCGCACTTCACACCGCGGACCGTGGCACCGGGACCGACTGGTGGGGTAGCTCACGTCACTGGGGAGGGAGGACACGAAATCAACCTTGACGACCCGGACCACAGTCTTCTACCAGGGACACTTGTTCGACAGGAGACCAGTCTTACAGTCGAGAAAGGTTTTCGTCTCGTCACATGAAACTGTGTCCTTTTCTCTTCAGGGAATATTGACCCCTCGTCCACCGAAAGGGTCCGGACGAATCGAGGGTCAAACTCCTCCGACGGGGACACACACTTCGGGGACGTTCTCCGAAGACGAGGGTCCAAGGGAGACCATAGATTCTACTGGAAGGACGAGAGTGGGTCGATGAGTGGAGTCTACGGGTCTAGGTTGGACCCACACAGGAGTGGTACGTGATCGGGGTGAGTACGGTGGACCCCGTTGACTCGGTCTGAACACCGACTAACCAAAGAGACCCGGACCCTACACTCCCCTCCCCCGGTCCGTTCTCGACCTACCGACCGAAGTGATGCCTTTGTACAAGACCCGAAATCCGATTAGAGACAAAAAGAAGGAATCAGACATGACGACTCGGTTCTCAGAATTGGTACCGGTGTACCCCACGTATCCCTACATGGAACCTAAGACTCGGGGTTCGGAATCAAAGAGACGAACATTTTGGTCTTCGTCCTCGGACAGACTCACAGAGTGGTCCGACCACAGACGTGCCCCTAAGACCAGTACTTAGTCTCGGGGTTCGGTTCCTATGACCTCTTTCTCCCCTCCCTCTCCTTTTGTGTGTGTGTGTGTGTGTGTGTGTGTGTGTGTGCGTGTGTGTCTGACGAAGAACCTTCCTCGTCATGTTCGACAATTTTACGATTTACCGGTCCGTCTGCCGTTACAGGGAAACCAAAGAAAATACGGAAAATGACCTTGTGAGTCCCTACTTTGGAAGGGACTTTGTTATTTCTCTATTAAATAGTCGACCGAAGCAGAGACGGAACTGAGAGAAAAAGTCCTACGACAGGTAAGGGTCTTGAGACTCTCGGGAAAAGGAGAAAAAACAAACGTAAAAGAACCAAACTGACGAAGACAGAATGAACGACCAAGGAGAAGGAAAACTACTGACTGAAAATCGTAGAGAAGTGACAGATTAGTTTATTCGTTTCGGAGACCTAGGGAGTGACACAAAGATTTAGAGTGCATTTATATTCACGTAACACAGGTGTCTAACCTGACTCTTTAAAATTTTGGGTTTATAATTCGGAACCAAAATCCGTAAATAGTCACCAACAGACGTACATCACCCGTGACATGGTCAGCTTCCTCCGTGTTTTCACCACTTCACGTCATCTCTCTATTAGTTATCACTAAAACCTTGATATTATTCGTCCATAACAACTCTCACTTGAGTTGACTCTGTTTACTGTTACTTAAATGTCTCCGGCACGTCGGGAATTCTCACTGAGTTTGCACCACACACTGGCCTTCAGATTGACTCCGTCCCAGACACAACTGAAGCCTTCGAACCACTACAGTCCCAGTCCCACCCGTAGACCGACCCGAGAGTGAGAACGAGGTACTAGTCTTCCAGGTGGAGCCACATCGGAGTGCAGACTCAAGTTCCACTGGGTCGGTCCACTTCCCCACGTACATCCACTTCTTGGTCCTCGTTTCCAACCTAACCAGGTGTAGACGGAGTTCGGTGGGACCTGACTTCCTGTCCTCCGACTTCTACCTCGACAAATGTCGCTCACCGACTTTCTACCTCCTCTGGTCTGTCAGGTATCTACTGTCGTTGTTGCCCAAATCTCCGTCGACACAGGTTTTCGTGAGTGACGTTTCCTCGTCAGTCAATCCTTTGTCACCTCGGTCCTCTCGTCTACTGTACGGGTCACTCAGGGCCTGAGTGTCGTGTCTCTGTTTGGCGTCAGGGACCCACTTCCTAACCCCCTTCTCCGTATACCCCGAAGGACCCACCGCGTTGACATTTTTTGACGATCGGTCACGTCGTCTACATTCTCTGAGTCCAAACTAAGGACCCAGTCCTTCTAGGGGACTCCTCCTGGGTCATTGGGTGAGGTCGCAAGAACGAACCTCTTAGGGTACTCGTCTCCTTGGAACGTCGGAACACAGGATTTCTCAGTCCGTGTTGACTTCACTGAATCGTATGTGACCAGGAGAGTCCGGAGTCGACACCTTTGTTCAGGTCCTAGGTCCGACCCCACAGTAGAATGTTACTATGTAAATCTTTAAGACTTTAAGACGTCCGAGGAAAAAAAGTCCCTGTCCGTAAGGAGGAGACTCGTCGGGACCAAAAGAACCATCGGATCTTTCGTTCCTGCCGAAATGGACAAAAGGGAGACGGAACCCAAAAGTGACTATACGAGGTCCACCCTCGCACGTGTCTTCTCGTAGGAACACACCTGGCTAGTGAGACGTAGACGAATTTGTCTCACCTCAGTCGGAGAGACTCGCCGTGTGACGTTTGTTTCTTTAGTGAAAAACGAAAAGGACGAAACGGTTCTCTGTGAACCGGGTTTGTAGTGGGGAGAGAGTTCTGAGACATTTAGTTTCGGGTATCATGAAGAATAGACACGGAGTCTTTTCACACGAGCTCTAGTTCCTACGACACCGGTTGACGGACCTCCTTTCGTCCGGTCGACATTTATCGGGGAAGACCCTCGTGACCCACAGTGTGACCCGGTCTTTAAGTAAATGGACCTACTCTTAGTTTTGGGTAGGACCTCTCTCCAGGAAGGGATTGGTCGAGTCCGTCAACCCAAGCACTACAGAACCCAGGGACTCCCTGGTGCCGTCCACACCCAGTACCGACCAGGTCCACACCGGTTTCTATGTCGTCCTCGTGTCAGTCTACCTCTACTATCACCCTCCACTACCACTCTCCACCTCCCTACGTTCTAGAAGGGGAGACTTCGTGGACCTCGGAACTCCGACCCCATGTTGTCACGTCCCACCTCCGGTCCTGTCCCCCGGGGTGGACCAGTAAAACCCACACAAAAGGGAAAATAAACATATACAATAACAAATTTTCGGAAAAATCACAAAATTGGATACCGATCCAATTGAATAGTCAAATAATAATAATCGTTTTGTTATTTTATTGTCTAATCCTTCAGACCTTTTGTTTCTTTTTTTAGTGGATACCGGGATGACGGGATGACGTCAAACTATCTACTAACTAAATAAATCTTGTCTCTTTTAGACACCCAAAAAAAAAAGTACGTAAAAAAGGAAACCACAAGATTACAGACTCTAAACGTGTCACTGTGTTCAGTGATTTATAAGTCCAGCGAGGTAGGAGCCTAATAAAACGGAAGACAAAGAAGGAAAAAGAGGACTCACGGAATGCACGTACAAGTCAGCACAGACTGAGAAACACTCGGGTACCTGCCATCACGTAACCTAAAGGGTCCGTTCTTATGACCTTACCCAACGGTAAAAGATACGGTACCCTTGAAGGGTCACGTCCCTAGTTTGACAACAGAGAACGTAGAGGATGTAACCATCCGACTAAAAAATAGTGACTCGGTGGACCCTACGGGGTAAGAGAACCCACCATAGTGAATTTTAAGGAAAACGATTAACTCTTAAGACAACGATCACCTGAGTATAAAAAACAATGAAAAGATGTCAAAGGAGTAGAATCCAAGTAATAAAGGAATTTACGTGACCAGGCGATTACACTCTCGGTACCTGTGAAGTCCGGTGTCTGTAAAGTCTTAGGTTTCCGGTGACACTTTGTTCGTGTCCCTCGAACGAATATACGTGGGGTCCGACCTTGTCGAGACTTCTGGGTAGGCGTGGGACACAAGACCCTTGAGAGCCCTCCTTCCCGTAATGAATGAGTAAGGGTGAGTAGAAATTTGTTTTTGTAACTCAATTACCAGGTATTATAACTGGACTTGACAGACCTTGAATTGTGTGGAGTAAAGGGTTTCCTGAGGACCTTTTAAAGTGGGGATTACTGGTTTCGACTAGTGTCCTCCTCTATGTCTCGACATCTGTGAGGAGGAACTCCGATCTTCTGTGGAAACAGGGGAGACAGGGAAACCCCCCGACCCCGGAACGGCAGTAGTCGTAGACTTCGAGAGGTGAACACATTTCCCCCGAAAACTGTGATGAACCGTCCTATAATGTAGGAACCTGAAGATCTACTCTACGGCTACAATCACTACTGAACGAGTGTAATTGTATTCGAGATGCAAACATAGAGTCATATCGAGGTGATGGACTTTTCCCCAATTTAAAGTGGGAAGAAAGAAATGACGAACCCGTCAATAACTCGAGTCGTTGTCACGTAAAACAGGGGTAGGACAATTTGTGGCCCCGGTTTACCCGTAGTATCCCTGAGAACCTATTCCTCAGGACGGGGACTATGTCCAGTGTCGTTCTACTGAGTCCGACACTTTCACGATCTTGGTGTTATGGTTGGTTTAATTGGACCCTCCTTGTAAGACCTAAAAGTATTGAGTTTTATGAACACTAAAATTGAATCTTCTGGTTAATACATAAGATACGTACCCATACGTCTTAGTAGGAATTGAAAATCTTTCGATAAGTTTAAAACACTCTTAATAGTAGATACCTTCCTTAGTAAGATTAGGATCTTACTCGTGAAAAAGGAAAAGAACAAAATAACTTTACATTAACATATTCGTGACATATTCGAATTCCACATGTCGTATTACTAATCCGAAAGTATTTGACATTTTATTATAGTGTTATTTAAATCAATTGTAGGTAGTAGAGTATATCTATGTTTTTTTTTTTTTTTTTCTTCTTCTCAAGAAGGGGAACACTACTCTTGAGAACCCTAAATGAGAGAAGTGTGTGGTGTGTAAATTTTACATGGTATATCGTCACAATTGTAATTAGTAGAACAACGACCAATGTAAGGGTCATGAATAAATAGAGTCCTGACCTTCAAACATGGGAAACTGATAGAAGGAGGCTTGAGGAGCTGAGAGTAGGACAGGGATTGAAACCGTTGGTGTTTAGACTAGCGAAAAAAGTCACTCGAAAGTCTAAAGTACATATTCACTCGAGTATAGTACAAACAGAAAGAGACAGACTGAATAAAGTGAATCAGATTATAGGAGTTCTACATAACAGTGTTGACCGTCTCGAAGGAAAAATACCAGGTCACTATAAGGTAACACACACACACACACACACACACACACACATATGTGGTGTTGAAGAAATAGATCAGTAGACACAATACAGAACCAATAACGTTTGTTACGACGATACTTGTATCTTCCCTTCCATAATTATCGAGACGTTGTCTCACAAAAGAAGAGTAGTTTACGTAACGGTCTCCACCTTGACGACCTAGTATTCCGTCAGGATAAAAATTAAAAACTCGTTACAAGTATGTCAAGAGGTGTCACCGACGTGGTTGTAAGGTGGTCGGTACGTGTGTCGAAAGGAAAAAAGGTGTAAGAGTGGTCGTAAACACTAGAAAACAGAAAAACTGTTATTGTGAGACTGTAACACTCCACTATAGAGTGTCACCAAAACTAAACGTGAAGAGGTTACTAATCACTACAACTTGTAGAAAAGTATATGAACAACCGGCAAGTATAGAGAAGAAACTTTTTTTACAGACAAGTTCACGAAAGGGGGAACAAATTGTCCTAAAAACAAACAAAGGAAAGACAACTCAACATACTCTAGAAATATATATAACTTATAATAGTATATACACCAAACGTTTATAAAAAAAGGGTAAAACACCCAACGGGATTATTATAACTAAGAAAACGACACGTCTTTGAAAAGTCAAACTACATCAGGGTGAATTAGTGAAAACGAAAAAACCGAACACGAAAACCACAGTGTAGGTTTTTCAGTAACGGTTCTGGGTATCGTTTCTCGAAAAAAGAACGGAAAAGAAGATCCTTAAATTACCAAAGGTCAGAATGTGACTTTAGAAATTAGGTAAAGTTCAATTAAAGACACTCACCACATTCTACCAGATCAAAGTAAGAAAACGTACACTTATAGGTTAAAGGGATCGTGGTAAATAACTTTCTTAAAAAAAAAGATATAACTCATAAGAACCGAGGAGACAGTTTAATCAACTACTTTACCCAAAGAAAGATCCTAGTCTTACTCGTGAAGATTGTACACACGGACCCGAACCGTTCGTACCACCCCTCCGTCGACCTTACCTTTGGGATGACCGGACCTTACGACCACGATTCGGAACTTAACGTCGTAAATATTAAACGAGGTACCGAAATCGTGTAAGAAGTCCTACCAAAACGAGGTTTTCTCAATAAGGTCAAAACAAAAACTACGGGTCCCCACTACAGACCGAGTCAGTCTTCAACTTTCACTTTTCGATACGATGTACCAAGTTGGGTCATGGTTGATGACTTGTTTTTGGACACTACACGAATGAACGGTGGTATTATCTACGATACTCCCTTTTCTATCTCTACGTAAGATCTACTGAGTCTTAGACCTCCTTCTGTGTCGACACGTCACTCCTACGTAGAACATCTTTATACCCTCTCTCACGACTCAGTACCGGACCACTGTCCCTCGGAGTGTCTGTGTGACTGTAAACATACACAGGGTCCCTTGTTCTCCCTAAGAGTCCCACTTTTCTCTCTTACCCGAGGGGTCCGGTTTCCTTACAACAGATGTTCCTGTGTAGTACTACGTCCAGTCCCCGGTACGGTCCTTCACACTCGTTAAACCACTATTCTTACACGTCACGACACAAATCTTCCCGTACCGTTTTCACCTGTCACCGACCTCGTCTTTTCGGAACAACAAACGATAAGACCCAAAAAATATGATAATCACTTTTTGAATGATACCGAAACATTTCTTTATTGTTTTGTCGCATCGTTTCGAAATACAGTTGTCGTATCTACGTCACTTTAAGGGATCCTAAGAGGATCTGTCGTCAAGAGGATGGAACTTAAGAGGGTCCGTAATTTGTAATTTTTCTTTTCTCCTTCTGTTCTACTTTTCTGTTTGCGTAAGTGGTTCTAGAATTGACTTAACCTTTTTACTATTTCGGTCCTCCGTCTCCCCTGAACGAGGTCTACCGTCTTCACCACAGACAATTAATTAGTAGTCACATCAATTAATTTGTAAACCTCCTTGTATTACTTTCTAGTAAACTCTTAGAACCGACTTTCCAATCAATTTCAATTGGAGTCGACTCTCTCAACCGAAACAAGGTATATTCCTCAATGTCAACCTCTTTCTCTATCATATGAAAAGTGGAAAGTAAAACTAACTAACGATAAAACCCTGTTCAGCTGTTTTTCTTTATTGGAGTGGTTTCGAGGACGAAATAAAGAGTTAATGTTTGTGTAGAAGATCTTTAAGTACTTTCTTCCGAATGTGAGTCGATTGTTTATATACTTCTCTGCGAGTTGGAGTGAAGATTGGTTTCGGTACGTTTGGTTTTATAGTCCTTTCTTAGTGAAATACGGGTGATTGACGGATTTTATACCAGTATCTTTTCCAATCGTTCTAACCACTACCGTTTTTATCTTTCATGAGTAAGTTGTTTCAAGACCACTGGTTTAAGACATAGAACCTGTGATTGTCTTATACGTCTTTTTGTCTTCTGAAATAGAGGAAAGTAATCATTGTGTCGAAAATCTTTATGGAATCCTGTATTAGAAGTGGGAATGAAAAGAGGTTTCTTTTAGGATGTGATTCACATAGTGTATTCGTTTCTATCAGGACGTCGTAGTAATTAATATTTATTGACTTTTTTGTGTCTTCAGTGCATTAACGGGATATAATTTTAAACATAATTTAATACTGTAATATAATTATCAAGTAATGACGTAAACAGTCTATCCTATCGATTACCGTTATTATTTATTAAAGTCTTTAATGTCAGTGGATTGTGTGGTTTCCGAACAGAGAACGAGTACACTCCGGGTTACACTCTTAGAGAAAAAGGTCTGTCACAGAGTTCCCCGGTCTGGGGACATACTACCCTCTATACTCTATGGGAGAGTCGTGTACCGAAGGTCACTCCCCTCTCCCTTCTGTGCTTTTTGAATGTGGTGGAGAATGTTTCACTACATAGGGAAGACGAGTCTCGGGAAACACATTTTGATCAGTGTACCGGAGTCGGATCAATGAGTCAAAACAGGTGAAAGACTGACTTAACAAACAAAGGATGACACCACAAAATTTTCTATATGACACTTTTTTTATTTAAGACCTATACTCAGAAAACAGTCTATTTACCAACTTTTTATAATAACAGGGAGACACCGACAGAAAAATAGGAGACTTGTCATAGAAAACATGTTATCTTTAAAATTTGAAACTACTTCAGACTAAGTGGTTAAAAAAGAAGACATCTAGTCCGAAAACTACATTTCAGATACCCGAGAAGTGGAACGGGATGAATAATTCCTCAAACGAACGTAAAAAGAGGACGTTCAAAATATCAAAAGTACAAAATGTAAAATTCAGATCCTAGGTGAAACTCAATTAAAAAGTTTTCCACACCCTGACTGTAACTCCAAGATATAAACGGATACCTACAGGTCAACGAGGTGTTGGTAAACGATTCTTTCAATAGTAAGGAGGTAACTCAACGAAACCACAGAAACAGTTTTAGTCTACTCGTATAAAAGTACCTAGATACATACACTCGAGAGATAGACAAGGTAACTACATACACAGATGAAGTTGTTGTGAAGTGTCAACGCCTTAACTCATTCGAATAAGAAGGGTGAAATAAGTAAAAGTTTTAACAAATAGATAAGATAGTGGAAACGGAAAGGTATATTTTAAATCTTATTAAAACAGATAAGTAAAAGTTTTCACAATAAGTTAAAGTAAAAGTTTCAGTAAATGGATAAGATAGTGGAAACGGAAAGGTATATTTAAAATCTTATTAAAACAGATATCGATGCTTTTGTAGAACCATCCTAAAAGTACCTTTAACACAATTTGAGTACATTGTTAGACTCCTCTCGAGTGTAGACATGTTATAACTCAGAAGGTTAGAATATAGAGAGAATTAAAGCAAAAAATAAAGAAAGTAGTCAAAACACGTCAAACCTCATACATTAAAGACAAAACATCTAAGTGTGAATTCATAAGATAAATACTCACTAATATTTATTATTAGGAAAAAATCAAAGTCAACGAACACAAGTACCGATGATATATCTTTATATCGACTAAAATTAAAATATAAGACACTGAAACGACTCGAATGAATAGGATCTTCCACGAAAAAAGTATAAGGAACCTGAAAAGATATATTTATTACTGTGATAGACGTTTAATTATGATAAAGTAAAGAAAAGTTTGACATACGGAAAATGAAGGAAACGAATGGAATTATCTAACCGATCTTGAAGGTCGTGACATACTCCACCTCCACCATCCACACATATAGAGTCAAGTCAGCGAGTCAGTACAGACCGAGACGCTGGGGCACCTGACGTCGTACGGTCTGAAGGGAAAGGCAGTGGTTGAAGACCTCGGACGAGTTTGAGTACAGGTAGTTCGGGTACTACGGTAGGTTGGTAGAGTAAGAGACAATAGAGGAAGAAGAGGACGGAAGTTAGAAAGGGTCGTAGTTCCAGAAAAGTTTACTTAGTCAAGAAGTGTAGTCCACCGGTTTCATAACCTCGAAGTCGAAGTTGTAGTCAGGAAGGTTACTTATAATTCCTGAATAAAGGAAATCCTAACTGACCAACCCAGGGGAACGTCAGGTTCCCTGAGAGTTCTCAGAAGAGGTTGTGATGTCAAGTTTTCGTAGTTAAGAAACCACGAGTCGAAAGAAACACCAGGTTGAGAGTGTAGGTTTGTACTGATAACCTTTTTGGTATCGAAACTAACCTACCTGGAAACAACCGTTTCACTATAGAAAGAGACGTAATAAGAGTCAGAATCTCCCTTTAGTAAGAAAGAAAGTGATGATTTATATTACGATCGAGCCTCTTCCGTTACCGTGGGGTGAGGTTACAAGAACGGACCTATTAGGGTCCCTGTCGTCTCGGACCACCCGACGGCAGATACTCCAGCATGTCTCAGTCTGTGCTGACTTCACTGAATCGTCGTCGACGACGATCCAGCGGAGTCAGCACAGACTGAGACACACTGGAGTATCTACCGTCGGGTGGTCCGAGGTGACAGGGAGCCTAAGAGGTCCGTTCTTGTGACCTCACCCCACGGTAAAGGAAGAGGTTACGTACTTTCACTTTTCACTTTCACTTCAGTGAGTCAACACAGGCTGATCGTCACTGGGGTACCTGACGTCGGGTGGTCCGAGGAGACAGGTACCCTAAAAGGTCCGTTCTCATGACCTCACCCAACGGTAACGGAAGAGGTTAATTCGTGTTGTGACGTTACGTTAAGACTCCACTTAAGTGACTTTCAATCATATCTGAAGTCAGGAGACAGTTCAAAAGGAGTGAGACCTACAGTTGGTACTCAAGACCCAAAGAGTCCGGTGGACTTGAATACTGGTTGACCGATGTTTAAGTCCCCAAGGTGGAGTCCAAACTATTAAGTGATCTTAGTGAGTGTCTTAAGTCCTTTTGGGATGTGAATGAGAATTTCAAAATGTAATTTTCTATATTTAGTCCTTGTCGTTTTTCTTCTCTAAGTTTTCCATACCAGACCTTCCCGGAGGTCACGTCTCGAAGACACAGAAGAGGACTCCCTGAGTCCTACAGAGTATTGGACCCGTGTAGTTATTCAAGTGGTTGGTCCTTCGAGTTGGTTGAAAACTACGGGTATCGCAAATAACCCCAAGGTAATGTTTCCGTACTAACTAACTTATCGACGAGGGTAACGACTTGAGTTAGAGGGAAGGATAGGGGTGGGACCTGTGACCTTCTGACTCGACTATGGTACATCTAGTTTCGGGTTTCGGAAATTACCATACCAACCGGAAACACATCATCGGTCAAGATTAAGACTTTGATAGATCCCCGGGTAGTGATCAATGACTTAATCGTATCAAGTCTGTCCCAGGGTCCTGGGTGTCACTTACTGTTTCTACGAAAACAGTGACCCGTTGAGGTTCCCAAATCTTCGAAGAAGGGTCTTTGGTCCTTGTTTCTGGTCTGTTTTAAAAATAATATACTATAGTACACTAAAAGAAGGAGTCAAGACAAGTCAAGTCAGCGAGTCAGCAAAGGCTGAGACGTTTGGGTACTTAGTGTCGTGGGGTCCGGAGGGACAGGTAGTGGTTGATGGTCTCAAGTGTGTTTGAGTACAGGTACCTCAGTCACTACGGTAGATCGGTAGAGTAGGAGACAGTAGAGGAAGAGAAGGACGGGGGTTAGGGAGGGTCGTAGTCTCAGAAAAGGTTACTCAGTCGAGAAGGGTACTCCATCGGTTTCATAACCTCAAAGTCGAAATCGTAGTCAGGAAGGTAACTTATAGGTCTTAACTAGAGGAAATCTTACCTGACCGACCTAGAGGAACGTCAGGTTCCCTGAGAGTTCTCAGAAGAGGTTGTGGTGTCAAGTTTTCGTAGTTAAGAAGCCGTGAGTCGAAAGAAGTGTCAGGTTGAGAGTGTAGGTATGTACTGATGACCTTTTTGGTATCGGAACTGATCTACCTGGAAACAACCGTTTCATTACAGAGACGAAAAGTTATACGATAGATCCAACGAGTATTGAAGAAGGTTCCTCATTCGTAGAAAATTAAAGTACCGACGTCAGTGTTAGACGTCACTAAAACCTCGGGTCTTTTTATTTCAGACTGTGACAAAGGTGACAAAGGGGTATATGAACGGTACTTCACTGCACTGGCCCACGGTACTAGAATCCTTACAACTCGAAATTCGGTCGAAAAGTGAGAGGTGAAAGTGAAAGTAGTTCTCCGAAAAATCAAGGAGAAGTGAAAGACGGTATTCCCACCACAGTAGACGTATAGACTCCAATAACCCTAAAGAGGACCGTTAGAACTAGGGTCGAACACGAAGAAGGTCGGGTCGCAAAGAGTACTATATGAGACGTATATTCAATTTATTCGTCCCACTGTTATATGTCGCAACTACATGAGGAAAAGGATAAACCTTGGTCAGACAACCAGGTACAGGTCAAGATTGACAACGAAGGACTTAACGTATATCCAAAGAGTTCTCCGTCCAATCCACCAGACCATAAGGGTAGAGAAAGTCTTAAAAGGTGTCAAATAACACTAGGTGTGTCAGTTTCCGAAACCGTATCAGTTATTTCGTCTTTATCTACAAAAAGACCTTGAGAGAACCAAAAAGGTACTAGGTCGTCTACAACCGTTAAACTAGAGATCAAGGAGAAGGAAAAGATTTTGGTCGAACTTGTAGACCTTTAAGTACCAAGTACATAACGACTTCGGACCGAACCTCTTAAAACTCGTCATGAAATGATCACAAACTCTACTCACATTAACACGCCATCAAACTCGTAAGAAACCGTAACGGAAAGAAACCCTAACCTTACTTTTGTCTGGAAAAGGTCAGGACACCGGTGACGACTCAAAAGGTTTAAACAACCGTATAACTCACGTCGTGAAAGTGTCGTAGGAGAAAGTCCTAAACTTTATCGAGTTGACCTTAAGGTAGTGGAGGTGATCGAAACAAGTATCACTACGAAAGATTCCGGGTGAACTGTAGCGTAAGGTCTAACAGACCGAGATCCACTCGCTAGTGCGGCAGTACTAATAGAACCAGTACTTCTAGAAAAAACATGTCAAGAAAACACATAAGAACGGTGGAGAAAAAGTATAGAAGAGGTAGACAATCCAGGTCCGGTAAAGACAGGAAATAACTCGGGTAGAAGTGTACTTTAAAAGGGAACCATAGAGATTAAAAGAACTTCTCTAGAGATCAGAAAGGGTAAGACAAGAAAAGGAGATAAAGAAACGTAACTAGCGACTCCTTCCGAACCGAAAGAAAGAGAGGAACGATATGAAACCTTGAGACGTAAGTCTACGAATATAGAAAGCAAAAGAGGAAACGAAAAGCGGAGAGAAGAAAAGTGTCGATAAACATTCCGGAGGGGTCTGTCGGTAAAACGAAAAAACGTAAAGAAAAGGTACCCCTACCAGAACTAGGAACAGAGGACATGTTACAGTACTTGTAGGTAGGTGTCAAGTAGTCTGTGAGATAGNGTAACTAACGACTCCTTCCGAACCGAAAGAAAGAGAGGAACGATATGAAACCTTGAGACGTAAGTCTACGAATATAGAAAGCAAAAGAGGAAACGAAAAGCGGAGAGAAGAAAAGTGTCGATAAACATTCCGGAGGGGTCTGTCGGTAAAACGAAAAAACGTAAAGAAAAGGTACCCCTACCAGAACTAGGAACAGAGGACATGTTACAGTACTTGTAGGTAGGTGTCAAGTAGTCTGTGAGATAGATAGTCTAGATCAGGGAATTTAGATAAAGAGTGAAGGTGACATATTAGTATTCCCTAAACTAAATCCAGTATAGACTTACCAGATCACCAAAAGGTAAGAAAGAAGTTAAATTCAGACTTACACCGTTATTCCTCAGGTACTAGACTCGGTGTCAGTCGAGGCCCAGAATATAAACGACTGATATATCTCGAAGAGGTAGAAACCGACGTCTCTTATATTAGTCAGACTAAAGTCACAACTGGTAGACCACTACAGGTACACATCTCGGAAGAGAACACAATAACCTTCTCCCACAAACGATACTGGTCACGCAAGAGAACCGTTTTGAGATAATCGGAAACGGGACGAAGTAAGGCATAAGGTTCCGGTTTAAACGGACAATGAGGTCCACAAAGAACTGAAGGATGAAAACATAAGGTCAGGGGATATTACTTTTCCTGTAGAAAACCCCCACAATCAAGATTTTCCAGAACATCCAGAAGTATCTTGGTAAGTTGAAGTCGAAGAAATCGTAATGACCACCCCGTATCCGAACCTAATGACACTATAACTTACCAAACGGAACCTTTGTTTGTCTCTAATAAGACAGCAAAAACTCTAACATAGGTTCATGACATAAACCCTGAGAAAACAACTGGTACTACCGATGAGGTAAAGAAGATTCNAGAACATCCAGAAGTATCTTGGTAAGTTGAAGTCGAAGAAATCGTAATGCCCACCCCGTATCCGAACCTAATGACACTATAACTTACCAAACGGAACCTTTGTTTGTCTCTAATAAGACAGCAAAAACTCTAACATAGGTTCATGACATAAACCCTGAGAAAACAACTGGTACTACCGATGAGGTAAAGAAGATTCCCTAAGGACGGGTGTCATCATCTATATTACCAGTAGACTCAATTTAAGAGGGTAAGGTCAGGTAAAAGAAGCATCGGTCAATTATACTACAATTATGACTAACTAAAATTTTATGACTTTATAGGAACGTAGGGATCTTATTTCTGGTGAACCAATACATGTTAAAAATTTATATAACGATTTAAAGTAAACGTTACAAAAAAAATGCCTTAACACAAAGATATAAGTACTCTCTATAACCGTACACCGAAGGAAAAAAAGGAACTTAATAGAAACGGACTTAAACTTCGGTCACATTATGGTTCAAGTATTTTAGTTGTCTCTTCCTAAGGAAAAAAGAAGACAAAAGACCTTCTCCATACGTCTCAACCACAATTAAAAGAGATTTAGAAACCATATTTAGAGGTGAGTCTCCAAAAATGAAACCCTTCAAAATTTGATACTTAAGTTAAAGGTATTATACGTATCCCAGTAAGCTTACTAGATAAAGTATAACCTACTCGATATCATCAAACATATAAAACTCCTTAATCAGGTAAAGTAATTCGACGGGGTCACCGTGGAAACGGGGCCTTCTCGGGTCGCAAAGTCGGGACTGAACAGGAGTCCGAGACGTTCACGGGGTTCCCAATTGTATAAACGTGTTCGACCGGGTAAGTAGGCACCGAGAAGGGAGAGACCTTAGGACCTGGGAGGTCAGATGAAACGAAGTCACCGAGAGACTACGTACCTTTTACTAAAAATGTTACAAATTAGGACGAAAATTTCAATAAAAACCGTCCTGATTTGGACGGTCTTCCATGAATGAGTATTTACTTTCACATTCAGCCAAAGAGTCTTAAGTACACTGTCACAGTATATACTTTCTGAAATACAGTTTTCGTGGAAAGGGTAACCAATTACATGACACACCTCATTTCTTATCACAGTCTCTCCCACTGAACTTCACACCCGAGACTCGACCTCCAGGACCGAAACTTGTCATCGTGGGATGACTCGAACACGAGATCTCGACGACGACGATTCAACGAAGTCAGCACAGGCTGGGACACACTGGGGTGTCTGTCGTGGGGTGGTCAGGGACCCCAAGAGGTCCGTTCCTGTAACCTCACCCAACGGTAAAGGAAGAGATCACGTACTTTCACTTTTCACTTTCACTTCAGCACATGTTGAATCACTGGGGTACCTGACGTCGAATGGTCCGAGGAGGTAGGTACCCTAAAAGGTCCGTTCTCATGACCTCACCCCACGGTAACGGAAGAGGCGGGATCTCGATCTTACGAAGTTAATGACTCGGGTGCTCGACTTAGTGGTTTCGGGGTCGTGAAATCTCGGACACGTGACGTTGTTCTCTGGGTAGTGTTACACTTCGGACGGATGACGTTGATCTCTCATCGGGAACAAACGACGTTGATCTTTTTCGGTCATACACCGTTGTTTCTGGGTCACGTCGATATGTACTTGTTTATTTATATACTTGTTCTAAAAAAAATTACCTCTTTCAGAATTTTTATTTTTATTCTACATTTTTTTATTTTTTAAATTTACCTCCAATACTTAAGTATTACTAGTGGTTTTGTCTCTCTTTGTCTCTTCAGGAGGTAAAAGTGACAAACAACGTTGTTTCTTAGTTAAAGAATAGATTTTCGAAAATTTCGTAATAGTAAGTAAAAAAGGTAAGACGACCGGTTTAACGAAGTCAACCATTTACTTTCTAAACGAAATTTCTTTTTACGGTCCCCCTGAAGGGACCACCAGGTCACCAGTTCTAGGACCCGAAGGTGACGTTCCCTGTGTCCAAGTTAGGAACCAGTCCCTTGATTCTAGGGTGTTCGGCATCCCGTTGATTCAGTACTCAACGCTCACGACTCGGGCACGAGGTGTCGTTCCCTCTTTACGGGGGAGCGACGTTGATGACTTTCGGGTATTCTGTGTTACTTATGGGTCAAGTTGGTTTTTTTTTTTTTCTCTCTCTCTCTCTCTCTCTTACGGTCATTTTTTTCATATCTTCTCTACTATCTTAATCTTTTAGTAACTGAACTTTAAAGATTACTTTAACAATAGGTTATCACGGGGTTTCCATTCTCAGTCTTTTTTTACTTAACTATAAATATTTGACAGGATCGTAATTCAAAGAAGATTTGAGGTTTGACACGATACTCTTATCTCAAGAATTAGAATTCCCTACTATTATTTACTTCCACTTGTTCTACCACTGTTGAGAACACACTTTAATAAGGACTTCAACCTCAACCAACTTCTCTTCTCTAACTTACGGAAGTTAGGATACCCCAGAGAACACGTCGACTGTCTCATACACATGACGACCCACCGGAGATTTCCATCCTACGTTTGGTCTACTCCCTACAAGAACAATGGTTGACTCCAGGAACCTGACACTAGTTATCTTTAACTATTCTCCTTTCCTCCGGTTGTCCTTTAGTCCGTTCCGAAATGACCCCGACGTCGTACTCTCTCACTTTTGTTCATTGTCCGCGAAAACGAACTAGGGACCCCTCCGTCCGGTCGACCAAGGAATTTACCCCACTCCCATCCCCATCGAACCCACCAGACAGACGGAGGAATCGCCACGACACACGTCCCTAGTACTCGTCCTGGGACGAAAACGACATCCGTGGAGTCTTCACCGTCAAGCAAACCAGAAAACCATAGAACAACAAATGTCAAACGGGGTTTACGAGTATATATGTCAATAAAAATCATGGAATATCAAAACACAAACTCCCCTACAGACAGGTCCACTTTCGTGACGTTGTTTCATAGGGTCCAGGGTGGGACACAGTAAGACCTCTCAGTCTTTCCTTTCGAAACTAATCACAATTTCTCTCTTTATCTTCGCCTCCCCCCATGTACGACTCATTTTAGTCCTCTGACTCAGTGGTCCAGGACTCTCGTACAGGGGTCTGCGACTCGTCTCCCTAGACCATCGCGGTCCGGTCCCGGGTGTTTCGACACTAAGATACTCAGACCGGGTCAGGGACCTGTGACGTCGATCGACAAGTGCGGGTAGACGACTGCACGTACCACCCAGAGACAGACGACGACTCTTTAGTCCGCCCGAACAACCGGCCCTCCCGTCCGAGACACGAGGGTGGTCCCTACCTCAAGAGTCGAGTCTGACGGAGGCCCCTCGTACCACAGAGGCCCCCGTCTGGTTTGGGTTCTCGAGACGGTACAGAGACACCAAACTTTTCGTTCCGCCGTCAACGTGTACTACTCGCTAACTAGACCTGGACCTTCGGTCACTCACCGCGTACGTCCCCCTAGAGGGGGGACTCACCTCGCCACCCTCCCCTCGGGACCTCCTCCTGACCGACCTCCCGGAGTGCGACGAGTGACCCGAGACTACCACAGACACATCTATGGACACACGTGTGTGGACGTCCCTCACGAAAGTCGCTCGGAAAGACGAACAAATAGAGTCACGAAGTAGTCAAGAGGTTCGTCCCTTTAGACCTTTAATGGCCCGGGGTCTCCCTCGACCCGGGGTACAGATGTCTTGAAAGGGTACGGGACTCGAAGTGGAAAGGAGAGCACTATAAAGTAGAATTAAGGTAGAACTCCGTCAGCGGGATATTCAAAGACGACACGCCTCTTGGGTCCGACCAAACCCTGAATTTCGACATAACCCACGTCCTCAAGACTCGGGATCGGGGGACGAGGTTGGAGTCAGTCGACTGGTGAGACCCCGGGGAGGTCCCCTCGGGGAGTCTGGAGGTCTTTTCTCGGAAATCGGGTCCACCGAAACTGGAAGTCATAACAGTCCCGTGTGAAAATAGAAACGGGGAGAAGGACTAAGATCAGAATGACAAGGTAATTCTTAGAAAAAACAACCAAACAAAATTATTTGAAAAATAAAATATTGTCAAAATCTAAATATCTTTTCAACGTATGCATCAGGTCTTGGGGGTACACGGGGACTGTCGAATGAGACAATAAACATTTCTTGACTACTTGAGTCGGACTCACTTCCGGTACCAGACGAGTCTGAGGAATCAAAGACGGGAGAGCACAGGGTCACCGGAGAATGCAGGGTCTTTCAGTGGGTCCTGTAGTGTCACGTAAATCAAGAGGACAGGGGAGTCGGACGAAAACCGACAACTGTCAAAGACTAAAAAGAACTCAAACTACTGAAACCTCGAAAAAAACACACACCACTTTTCGTTAGTAATTCTGGTAAAATTCCAAGCCACGACTTTATCGACTTTACGGGGGTCTATAACGGTAAACGACACTCAAAAATCCTCGTTGAGTCTCTTAGATCTGAGAAGAGAACTTGAGATCGACGACGAATACCTCCAATGAATCTGGACCCGGTCTATTCTCCTGTATTTACACGGTATAGAGTCGGGTAAAGTCACAAAGAAACAACTTTTACGGAGAAGAAAAGGACGTATACAAAGTACCTTCTAAATGGCATTACTTGGTCAGTCTGCCTGTGACACCGAGGGTTCGTGGCGGAGAAAAGACTTAGGATGTAAAGGATCGATACTGGTTGGATCTGTCGTATAATTTTTCGTCTCGGTAATGAAACGACTGTTTCCAGACATATCAGTTTCGATACCAAAAAGGTCATCAGTACATACCTACACTCTCAACCTGGTATTATTTTCGACTCGTGGCTTCTTAACTACGAAAACTTGACACCACAACCTCTTCTGAGAACTCTCAGGGAACCTGTCATTCTTCTAGTTTGATCAGTTATGATTTCCTATAGTTGGTACTTACAAAGAAACTGCTGACTACGACTTCGAGGTTATGAAATCAGTGGACTACACTTCTCGGTCGAGCAACTTTTTCTGGGACTACGACCCTTTCTAACTTCCGTCCTCCTCTTCGTCTACTGTCTCCCACTCTACCAACCTACTGTAGTGACTGAGTAACCTGAACTCAAACTCGTTCGAAACCCTCTACCACTTCCTGTCCCTTCGGACCACACGACGTCACGTATTCCAGGGTTTCTCATCCTATGCTGACTCGCTGACTTGTTGATATTCTTGTTATAAAGGTTGTTGTCGAACACGATACGACGGTACATATTGAGTCGTCGAGTCTGACAGGAACTAGAGATAGTTAAACCGAAGGGTTGATATGACCTTCCAGGAACTACAGTCAACAATATGGGAAGTGTTGTCAAAGAAATAAAGTATCTGACCCGTGTACCTTCCCTTCCACTTCTCCGAACCGACTCCGACGTGTCTCCCAGGTGGTTGTAGTTCGGACCACTGTTACTCACTGTAGGCAGAGGTCCCAGGACCCCGACGTCGACTCTTCCGTCTCCTCTTTGGGTGGACGACACGTTTTAACTTCCCCCGTGACCTCTTGAGTCATCAGTTCTCCTTATTATAAAATTATATTATTACGTTTCTAGGTACTATGTTTATAGTTTTAACATTTACTTCTGTCCTACAGTAGTCAGAATACTGGACACAATGACACGTCACTTCGTCACCAAAGGTCAGTCGGGGTCCATGGAGTCCGGACACACTGTTACGGGGCGGGGGGTGTCCATTGCCTGTTTCAACTAATACTGTTACGGTCGACATCTACCCCAGTTTAAAAACTACCACCTCGAAATTAATTGAAAAGTGGGATCCAAGTTTCATGTACTCCTATAAAGATGTCTACGTACATTCCGATACGTAAAAAGAAAGAGGAAAAGGGAACCGAGGAAATACTGGGAAGATCCATGATGTTAAATGTTTCTTCAAATCGTGACAGTAAAGTAAATTAAGAGTCTTTTTGTCAGACCTCATCTACTATAATGGAAGTAAAATCTTTTTTTACTTTGATCCGGAGTCTAATTCAAGGATTAGTTGTTACATCACCAATATCAGAGACATCGACGAAGCCCACGGATTGGACCTCCTCACCGACCACAGACTCGTCGCACGTCTTAGAGTCTGAATCCTGCGACCCTCCTTCCAATGACTAAAACCTAAGATAGTACGGGTCCACAGCTATATGTCTATAATAACTGAACTACCTTTTTATTACATTGATTATATTTACTTATAGGTGGAGTGACAACAAAAAATAACGTCGTCCGATACACGAAAGGAGACTGAAAAATCCGACAGAAATTTTCTAGTGTTTCCTTACTTCGGTTATAATATGGTCAAAACACAGTAAATAGAAAAAAAGATTAATTTTGATAGGATTCGGAACAACAAAATACATAATGGTGAAGGTCGAAGACAACAGTATTTTTGTAAGGGAGTGTAACAGAGTCTTAAGGGAAGAAGTCTACGAGACTTGGACACCACCTAGGTAAGGACTGGGGAACCGTCTCAACGGGTGAAGAGTCGACTCCCACCTGAGACTACCTACGGTCCGGGGCCTCCATACGAGACACCTGTCCACGTGTCCTCGACGGAAGACGTACCTGTCCCAGAAGGTACTCCGAGGGAGGTGAGTCGAGGGAAAGACGAGGAGACAGACAGGGGTCTATGGACGAACAGGACTCTCAGTGGGACCTCCTGTCTGGAACAACTGGTTCCACAGACCTTAGACTGATAGATACGAGAAGGTTTCACTACCTCAGTGATGAACTGTCTCGAAAGAGACTCAGAGGGTCAGATTGTCAAGTGACTAGGATATTGGGGCCGTGACCTGTGTAACAAGTGGGACCACTCCCACGTGCAGAAATACATACAATGGTAGACGATAGAAAAATACACCTAAAAAGAACAAAGAAGGAAACTTCCTTCTCTGGAACCCCCGTCTTAACGTCAGGAAATAAAGAAGATTCGGACGAGTTCCGGAGATTCTTACAGACGTTGAGTTCATAGGGACCGTTTGTCCCACTGGACTTGTAAAATTACTTGGTCTCGTGTCTACTTCCGACAAGGTCATTTCCCGATTTGATAGGACTCCTAGTCCGAACCCAAGCAAGGAGTCCAAAACCACACAAATGTCCCGTCAAATGGGCCGTCAAACTCAGCGAGATGAGGGTAAACGGGGTATAGGTTGTCATGGTCACGACAGTCGGAAAGTCTCCCCCGTTGACCTGGTTCCGTCTGTACGACAAACTAAACAACCGTCCCAACCCATCGACAAAGACAAAAATAAACAAAAATTGACCTCATACACAGTCCTGGTGTAGGAGACGAAACTTCTTTCTATCTGTGGGACGTAAAGGTCCGGACCCAAATAACGTACAAGCACAAATAATGGACATAATATTTTCGTCATAGTTGTTCTCATTCTTTTTTCATCACTACTGACCATATGAGTAATTGGGAGTTCTCTTACGTGAGATTTAACGAACCAAAACGCGAAAAAAAAAATTAAATTTTACTTAAACCTCAGACCCTTCTGGACTATGATGTCCTCCAGAGACCACTCTCTGTCGTAAAGATTCAATGTACAGTAAAGACTTGTAGAACAGTACCACAGTTTCTATATACAAGTTTATACACTTACGGGTATTTAGGAGAATATTTTTATTCGTTTGTCGTTTTGGAGAAAAACACGACGAGAGTCTTGTTCTGACTCGATAAACAAGTAGGAGGACACCCCGTTACCGACACAGGGAAACCCATGGGAAGGTCGAACACTCGGAGGAGTTTTACGGATCTCAACTGGGGGTGTTCGTCGGACTCCTCCTCACCAAGGAGGGTTCGTCCCCTTGGTCCCATGTACCGAAGGAAGACACCGACATCCCAAACCTCCGAGTCGTCGTCCGGTCTGGGGTCAGAAAAAGGAGTCTTTCGGGAGAGAACGTGGGAGAGTACATATGTCACCCCTCAGTCCAGGTTAGGGGTGTAAAATGTGTACTCGTTTACCTCCGGGGTCCTCCGACCCCTTTGGATCCAGTCCCGAGACCAGTCCCGGGTGGAACCCTAGACCCCCGAAAACAAGAAGTTACCTATGACCCTGTCGTAGGACTGCCGTGTAAGTGGGTCTGTCTGACCCAGGCGTCGACGTCGGACGATTGGAAATGACCTACACCTGTCTGGGAGGACCCGACCCCCGGAAGTCAACGTCTTGTTTGAAGGTGTCATTGTCTTCGGTCACGACCTCCGACTGGTGCCCTTTCAAAATTAAGAACGAGACTCAACGTGATTCCTTATTCAGACCTCTCCTAATAGGGTTCGCCCTCTGTATTCGTAGACGACTCCAGTCCGACATCGGTCTACGTGCCCACGGAAGATGGGTAGCGACGTCTATCTCGTAGTAGGTATACCTCGGATACGATGACCCGACCAGATCTGGGTCGTGCAGTCGGTCCCGGCGCGTCCACGTCTGCCCGAACTCCGTGTCCTCCTACGAGAACCCCGACGTGAGTCGAAGAGTCTAAAACGAAGAAAAGGGAAACGAAGAATGGACATAGACGCCTAGTCTGGAAACAAACGAAACTTAACCTCGGTTTTACTGGAGTTTCAGTCTCTGAGTTCGACGACCGGACACTTAACATGGTCCACTTGGAATTCATTCCGTAAAACGGAGACTCCCTTCCCGACCGACCCAATGAGAAGCCTCATTGGTGAGTACACCAATGTTCGTGAGTACACCAAAAGAAACTACTAAATTCTGGCACAGGGTATCCTAGAACTCGTCCTTCTTTTGAAAGTGAGTTCTTAAATTTCCCAAGAAACCTACTATTGATTTGAGGTTGACCTGTTTCACTGATTTCACAGAGGGAAGTGGAGGGGTCGGGGGGTCTGGAGGTCTAGACCCCTCCGGTAAGAGTTCCTACCGTGGTTTGGACCCGACCCGTTGGACCCAGTTCGTAGCGACGAACAAAATGAACTTAGGTCAGTATGACGACACCAGACCGACGACATACACGAGTCAACTAGTCAACACAGGATGAGAAACACTGGAGCACTCGACATCGAGTGGTCCGAGCAGACAGGTACCTTAAAAGGTCCGTTCTTATGACCTCACTCCAACGGTAAAGGAGGAGGTCCCCTAGAAGGGTTGGATCCTTAGCTTGCGTGTAGAGGACACAGAGGACGCAAGGGTCCACCTAGGAAATGGTGACGCGGTGGACTCTTCAAGGAAGTACGAACACAGGGGAGGATTAAAGATACAACCTTAGGAGTGGGGTTGCTACGACCAGACACCGGAGACTCTCCACGACTCCAGTCCTCCCCCACCGGAGTCCTACTCTAATGACGAAGTGTGGAAAGTGTCACACTCCTGTCCCTCTTCTATGGATACTACTGAGTCCTTCTCCGGCGGTGGACTGGTACACTGTGGGACTAGAAGGTCGGAGGTCTTGTTACTCTTTATGTAAGACAGGTCAGATACCCTGAAAAAAATATCATCGGGTTTACCTGTTTCTGTGTGTGTCGTTGGTGTGTTTATCTGTGGAGCGTTGTCTCCTTTCTGGACCCCTTTCTCCACTAGAGTCGAAAATAGACTGAAAGAAGACCACGTTCCGACCCGTAGGGACATTTGCGAGAGAGGACCGGACCACCCTTACTCCGTAGTCCGAGACACCTACAACCACGGAAAGGGTCGGAACTGAGTAGAGGGGAGTGGGGACCTGAAAACATGTACGTGTGAGTAAACGAGAATGGACAGTTGTTGGTCCAGGGAATCTGTTGTAATAGTCAAGGTCAAACGTCTACTCATTTAGTTCCGAGTCTATAAATAGTGAACTAGTTTTAATACTAAGACGGTTTATCGGCTCTGAATACCCGTAGATCGGAGGGTGTGACCAGATGGTGTAGACGACAAACAAAAAAATTACCAGTCTCTGAGTCGATTCTTGCACCCCGTCACCTCGGTGCCTTCTCTCGGACTAGAAATACCTCAACGAGTACCCCGTCGATTCGGGTGGAACATACCTCTTTGATGGAGTCAACTCTCCCAGCTCCTCAACCCCATTAATCCGTGATATATACCATCGAGGACAGGTAAGTGTCTTCCCGAACGTCGAACCGTTGTTCCTGTTCTCTCTCTACTGTCAAATCTCGTAGTATTAGTTCATTAAACAAGTCAAAAGGTAATGACCCTCCCCGCCCCTGTTTAACGTTTACTATTTGTCGACTAGGTTTCGGGACGACCCTGATACGTCTACTCCGAAGACCGGGGAATAAGAGTACTTGTCTCCCCGAACCCATGAGTGTGTGTGTGTGTACACGTGTGTGTGTGTGTGTGTGTGAAAACAAAACGATACAAACAAAAGTGATAGTGACTTTTAGATAAGAAGTAATTTATTGTTATATCGTACGACTTAATAGATTATCGTCGTCGTTAAAACGGAATCTGAGTCCGATAAAAATTCTAAAAAAAAAGAGTATAGCTTTGACTCTTCTCAGACCTTTAAAGTGAGTTCCTTTTCAGTAAATTGCGAAAAGTTTTATTAACGTTCAAGTAGGACTTGAAGTAGTAGGAGTAGTGTTGACCTCACTTACTCGATGTACTAAACAAACTACAGGGTATATGATACGAAGATTTCCGGCTCTGGTTCGGACAGTAAATAAGTAAGTCGTAAAAATACCCCGAACGTACATGGTCTACGACGAGACGTACCACTCCTATATTCTCCCTTACTTTGTAGACCCTGAGACGTCACCTGCCAGAGTCAACCAAGGTACAGGTGTTGGGGATCCTCAGGGACAGTAAACGTGTCGTCGCCAATTGACCATGGGAACCTATTCTCCACATGTGTGTCGAAGGGGTGTAGTAGGGAATCACTCTCTAAACCCTGGTGTGGCAGGGGGGTCTGTCCGAAGGTAGGGACGAAGAACCGTGTGACCGGACACCAGTTCCGGTGAGACGGACGGGGTTCGCGCCCACCGTCTGTCTACCCCCTCTCCTTGGACCCGACAGGGTCACCCTCCTACCTTCTCGTCTCCCTCGACTGGGTGAAAAGACCAGATTGACCCCTAAGGGTCGACCCGGACCCCGAGACCTCCACCCTGTCGGCACGACCGGTGGGACTGGGGACGAGACACGATGCAATAAGAGTCCCGTCACTGCACAATAAGAGTCCCGTCACTGCACACAGGCACGTCACCACTCCCGGTCAGTGGTCATCTCGACGAGGCACCGACCTCTTTTTTCCTCGGTCGTCTCGTCTTAGGGCACCCGAGTCGAGCGTCTCCCTCCGAGTCGGACAAGTGACGGGACTTCTGTCTCCGATGCCACGGTGACCCGAGTATGGGAACAGGTGTTCCGAACCCATTCAGGGGTCTGGAAGGAAGACACTCCCTCGCCTCTTGGTCTCGAAATTACTCCCTGTGTACCCGTATAACCGGGATTTCGGTGGGGTCGGGTCTCACTATTACAGAAAGGTTAAGAGATTTGGAGTTAAAAGGAAAGACCTCTACCCTATTAGTATAGATTGGATTCCTTGACAACTGACAATCGTTACAGTCAACGTGTCGTGGACCGTGAATTCTTGACTACCCGTAGTAAAGGATCCGGGGGGTCAACCTTAGACTGGGTTAAAACACGAGCATTATTGACACATAGTGTTTAGTGTCGTAGGGAGGACGTCCAGTGCCGACGTTCCAGTCTCCCGACTGGGCGGGGTCGCCGGTCAGTGGGAGAAACCCTTCTTTCCCACACGACACGAGACAGACCAGGACGACCACTACCCACACACACACAATCAGTGAGTCAGTACGGGCTGAGAAACGCTACGGTACCTGACGTTAGGTGGTCCAAGGAGACAGGTACTCTAAAAGATCAGTTCCTATGACCTCACCCAACGGTAAAGGAAGAGCTCCCCTAGCAGGGTTGGGTCCCTAGTTTGGACCTAGAGGACGTGACGTCCGTTTAAGAAATGGCTGACTCGATGTTCCCTTCGGGCCACTATCCACTCCATGGACTACAAGTCGAGGACTCGTTCCGGGCGGAGACTCGTGTCGAACGGGGCTCCCACGGGTCAGTAAAGGGTGGGAAAGAGGTTCCAGGAGTGAGAGTGGAGTCGATGAGACAAAGGAAAGGACGGGTACCTTTACTTTACAAAGTCTTAGAAGGGGTCCAGAGGAAACTGATAAGAGACTGTCTTATACCAGGTGACCTCTTCCCTTACCGTTCGGTGAAGTCATAAGAACGGAACTCTTGGGGTACTTGTCATACTTTTCCGTTTTACTATCCTATGACTTTCTACTTGAGGGGTCCAGTGATCCACGGGTTTTACGATGACCTCTAGTTACCTCTTTATTGAGGTCTTTCTTACTTCCCTACCTCGGTTTCGTTTTTGTTATAGGTCAACACCTACTCTGACCACTATCTTCGTTCTAGGTTACGACATTTCTCGTTATAAAGTATCCTTGGACCTTACAGTCCAGGTACTTAGTTCCGTTTAACCTTCACCAGTTTTTTCTCTACCGTTCTCACTTACAGCTGTAAGATCCTCAGTTGCTTGATTTTACCTGACCTTACCCACTTAAATTGAGTCTACTGGTAATGTAGATGATGACGTCCGTCCTTAGGGAGTCTTCTTTACCTCATCGGTAGTACCAGTTGTTTTCTCAGGTTTACGTCATGAACCTACGTTAGAGTTTTTACTGTCTTATTAGAGACTAGTAGAGGTTCCGATTGGTAAGTTATAGTGTCAATAGGTTCAGATACGGGGTTGGTCATTGTGACTTCTTTGACTTCAACTTGTCAAAATACTTCGGCATGTTCTGAAAAATCTTGATTGTGGGTTTTTTCTACAGGAAAAGTAATATCCCCTGACCTTATGTTTTCATCCTTCAGTTCTTTGTGGACCTCATTGTCCGTTTAAACCGGAACCTTATACCTTACTTCGTCCCGTTTCTGATTATCTCAAAACGGTTCTTTTACGTGACCAGTATCGTTTGTGGGAGAAGGTTGTTGTGTTCTCTTGTGAGAGGTGTACCTGTAGTGGTCTACCAGTTGTGGTTTTAGTCTAACTAAGATAAGAAACGTCGGTTTCTACCTCTTCGAGATATGTCAGTTGTTTTTGTTCTGGTCCTCGACTTATACCGAGTCTAGTACTTGAAGAATAACGGTTTAAGTCCGAGTTTAACTTCTTTTATCCCTTTTGGTGATCTGGTAAGTCCATACTGGATTTAGTTTAGGGAATACTAATATGTCACCTTCACTCTTTATCTAGATTCTCGGATCTAGACTATCTATCTCACGGACTACTTGATACCTTACTCCGAGCACTGTAACATGTCCTCTGTCCCTAGTTCTGGTAGGGGTACCTTTTCTTTACGTTTTTTCCTTTTACAGACAGAACCCTCCGGAACGTTTATCGACACTTTTCTTCTCTCCCCTTTTCGTTTCCTCTTTTCCTTTCTATATTCGTAGACTTACGTCTCAAGGTTTCTTGTCGTTCTTCTCTATTCTTTCGGAAGAAGTCGGTAGTTACGTTTCTTTATCTCCTTTTCTTGTCTTACCCTTTCTGATCTCTAGAGAAGTTCTTTTAATCTCTATGGTTCCCTCGCAAAGTACGTTTCTACCCGAGCTATTTCCTGTCTTTACCGGACCTGGATTGTCTTCGTCTTCTATACTTCTTCTCCATCGTTCTTATGTGCCTTCTTGACATGTTTTTTCTAGAAGTACTGGTTCTATTAGAACTACTACACTAGTGATTAGATCTCGGTCTGTAGAACCTTACACTTCAGTTCACCCGGAATCTTTCGTAGTGATACTTGTTTCGATCACCTCCACTACCTTAATGTCAACTCGATAAAGTTTAGGACTTTCTCCTACGACACTTTCACGACGTGAGTTATCCGGTCGTTTAAACCTTTTGAGTCGTCACCGGTGTCCTGACCTTTTCCAGTCAAAAGTAAGGTTAAGGTTTCTTTCCGTTACGGTTTCTTACGAGTTTGATGGCGTGTTAACGTGAGTCGAGTGTACGATCATTTCATTATGAATTTTAAGAGGTTCGGTCCGAAGTCGTTATGTACTTGGTACTTGAGGGACTACAAGTTCTACCAAAATCTTTTCCGTCTCCTTGGTATCCACTTTAACGGTTGTAGGCGACCTAGTACCTTTTTGGTTCTCTCAAGGTCTTTTTGTAGATAGAGACGAAATAACTGATACGGCTTCGGAAACTGACACACCTAGTGTTATTTGACACCTTTTAAGACTTTCTCTACACTTATGGTCTGGTGGATTGGACGGAGAACTCTTTAGACGTACGTCCAGTCCTTCGTTGTCAATCTTGACCTGTACCTGGTTGTCTGACCAAGGTTTATCCTTTTTCTCATGCAGTTCCGACATATAACAGTGGGACGAATAAATTGAAGATACGTCTCATGTAGTACTCTTTGCGTCCTGACCTTCTTTGTGTTCGACCTTAGTTCTAACGACCCTCTTTAGGGTTATTGGAGTCTATACGTCTACTGTGGTGGGAATACCGTCTTTCACTTCTCCTTGATTTTTCGGAGAACTACTTTCACTTTCTCCTCTCGTTTTTTCAACCGAATTTCCAGTTGTAAGTCTTTTGATTCTAGTACCGTTGGCCAGGGTAGTGAAGTACCCTTTATCTACCCCTTTGTCACCTTTGACAGTCTGAAATAAAACCCCCCGAGGTTTTAGTGACGTCTAACACTGACGTCGGTACTTTAATTTTCTACGAATGAGGAACCTTCTTTTCAATACTGGTTGGATCTATCATATAAGTTTTCGTCTCTGTAATGAAACGGCTGATTTCAGGTAGATCAGTTCCGATACCAAAAAGGACACCAGTACATACCTACACTCTCAACCTGACGCTTCTTCCGACTCCCGGTTTCTTAACTACGCAAACTTGACACCACGACCTATTCTGAGAACTCTCAGGGAACCTGACGTTCCTCTAGGTTGGTGAGGTAAGACTTCCTCTAGTCGGGACCCTAAAGAAACCTTCCTTACTACGATTTCGACTTCGAGGTCATGAACCCGGTGGAGTACACTTCATAACTGAGTAACCTTTCCTGAGACTACGACCCTCCCTAACCCCTGTCCTCCTCTTCCCCTGCTGTCTCCTACTCTACCGACCTACCGTAGTACCTGAGCTACCTGTACTCAGACTCACTTGAGACCCTCTACCACTACCTGTCCCTCCGGACCGTACGACACCTAGTCCCCAAACGTTTCTCAGCCTGTGCTGACTCGCTAACTTAACTTGAGTTGACTTGAAGAAGGAAGAATCGGACCTCCTTCCCTAAGGAGGGAAAGTATTTATCCACGGGAGGACACGTGAAGGAGGCATAGGACCAAAGATGGGTGACGAGTGGACGGAAGGAAGACAAGGAAGGTTTACCAGAAGGGGTGGGTTTGAGCACACCGGCCATGGAGGGTCCGTCGAGACACGACGACGCGAAAGACTCTGTAGGAACCGGTGGAGTGGTTCCTAGTGCACCCGAAGTAGAATTCTGTGTCTAAGAGTTCGAAAAGAGGGTTTCGAGTTTGTCTTATTCCCCGGGATCCTTAGACCCATTGTACACTTTTTCAGAAAAGGAGTTTTTGGTAAAAAAATATGTAAATTTTTAATCTGTTTATGTTATTGGTTCTGTACCTTCGTTGTAATACACAGGTAGTTGTCTCCTTACTTACTTCTATACCATGTATCTATGTTGACTTATAATGAGTCGGTATTTTTCTTACTTTATTACGGTAAACGTCGTTGTACCAATGTTGATCTCTAATAGTATCTTTCACCTTAGTCACTTTCTGTTTACGGTATACTACAGTGAGTGTACACCTTATGTTAAATTTTTAACTACATTTACGTGAATAAATGTTTTGTCTTTATCTTAGTCTAAAACTTTTGTTTGAAAACCAATGGTTTCCCCTTTGTACCACCCCCCTTATTCAATACTTAAACCCTAATTACAAGTGTATGATGGTAACTATGTATATGTTATCTATTGGTTGTTCCTGGATGACATATCGGGTTCCTCTAGATGAGTCATAAGACATTATTGGATTTACCTTTTTATTAGATTTTTTCTTATACAGACATATACGTATTGACTTAGTGAAACGACATACGGACTTTGATTGTGTTGTAACATTTAATTGAGATGAGGTTATTTAAAATTCGTTTTGATGTGTTCACAGTCTCGTGATGTCGTGTTCAGATACATCTGTCGGTGTTTTTAGAACGGTTGTGTAAGGGAAAAGAGGGGTCCCTTGGTTTCAGTTGTCTAAAACTGAAAGACTGACGTAGAAAGAGTGAGTAGTGGGTTTGTATATACGTGTATCTCTCTCTTTTACCATAACACCTAAAAACGTCTTTATTCTAGTACGTCACTTTTAATGAGACGTTTAACGAAAGGAGAATATAGTTGTGTCGTGCCTGTCCAGTCATATGTCACAATGGAGTAAGAGCAATTTTCAACATATTATAAAGTAGTACATCTACCTGTGGTGAATATTTTGGTACGGAGATCAATACCCGTGGCTCCGACAAAGATCAACCTAAACGAACAAACAATAGTAATCGTTAAGAGACATTGTAGGAACACATATAAGATTATACAACTACGAAAATAAAGACATCTTATCTAAGTGTTTTTACTCCATCCAAATATACAGTAAAATTTTTATTTAAAACAACGTAATGAGAGGGTTTAACCTCAGTGAGGGGAAGGGGGGATCGTTACATGAGGTGACAGATAAAAACCATAAAAACTCTCGTAAAGTAAAAAAAAGAAGATTTTTACAAACAGTTATCGTACTATATCTTCAAGAACAGTGTACAATAAAACAAAATGTAAAAAGGTTGAGTCACTTTAACTCGTAAAAAAGGATACAAATGACTGGAAGACCTAAAAAAAGGATATCTAAAAAAAGGAGTATCAAACGAAAAAGAATTACTATGTTTTTAGTCTGTAAAAGTAAACAAGTTTATATAGGAAAGAAGTACCGGAGAACCATAACAGACCGAACCCTTCTCGTAGATATGACATTCAAATATGTCCATTGGAGAAATTTTTATAAGAATAATAAACATAAAATTTTTTATAAATAGAGCTTAGGAAAACCTTAAATAAAGACATATATTACACTTCATTTTCAAGTCGATACAAAAGAAAACCTACTTCTTAAATAATACGGTCGTGATAATTAATAATTTCATTAATAATAAAAGAAAGATTTAACTTTATAATGAAACCAATAATAACAGGAAATACAGAGAACTTAGAGAAGGATACGACGTTACAACAGGTAGTCAGGTAGGTCGATAGAGACACGGTCACCGTTTGAAGTGATCTAATGTCACTTAACCCCAGTAAAATGAAACACCATGTATTCCTGTCTCAGACTAAAAAAAAAAAAAAAAACGACCACCGAGACATCCATTTCTCAAACGGACGTTATGTCCTCTATGTCGTCTTCACCTAAGTCAGGGACTCAACCCTTCTGGGAGACCTCCTTCCGTACCGTTGGATGGGGTCATAAGAACGGACCTCTTAGGTCACCAGTCTCCTCGGACCGCCCGATGTCAGGTATCCCAACGTTTCTCGACCTGTACTGACCTCACTTACTCGTGAGTACGTGTGTTGTCTTACGATATCCCAGACTCAGGGGGTGGGGTCGGTTCGTCTGTCGGCCTTTCGGTCCGACTCGGCGAGGTTTAGGACAAACCTTCTTCTTTGTTGTATTTATTGATTCCTTTATTGAGACGTTTGATTCTATTATTACTTTTATTAAGTCTTTACTCGAAGTCACTCTTCAGTCACAATCATGACTCTTCAACTCGTTGTGGTCGAATGTTCACTATGACTTCCACTACGTCTCCTCGACGTGCTTCTGTCGATCCCTAGGGTCTTCTCCTTCCCGGTTGGGACCCCGTCTTGCGACGGGTACTCTCCCCTGCCCGTCCCCGTGTCAGTCCCGTAGGATATCGACTCGACACTCCTTCGGTCTAAACCAGAACTTAAAGGGTTTATTCCTTTGACATCGGAGGTCATGTCTTTAATTAAGTGGAACGGGGTTTCGTGTCGTAGTCATATACTCTGAGTGGTCCTAAGGGGACCCGAAGGACGGGAGGGTGAGGAGGAAGACACACGACTGGTGAGCCGAAGGACTAGTGTAGGGCGGTATCATGGGGCAACAGACGTTTATGGGTAACTTGAAGAGACTTCTTATATTCTTTGAGAGGTCCAAGACAGATCTATTGTTAACCCCTACATTCCGACAAAAGACAAACATTCTAATAAAACAAGTTTACACAAAATTTCACTAGTGCTTTCCCAAGTAGGGAAACTTCCTTCAAATAGTTGGACTACCCTTTTCCGTTTCCACTCGTTTTGTAGAGAAGATTCACGGACGTCAATTCCTTAGTCCCGGTAAAGTCGTCTACCTCCGGACCCCCTCCTTCAACGACGAGGGAGACTGGGTGACCAGAGTCGTCCCGGAGGTCCCCTCTTGAACGGACCCCGGTTTCAGGAAAAGAAAGGGCGTTTACTCCACGTCCGTGTTTCCTGGTAGTCTTCTTGGTCCTCCCGTCACTTATCCCGTGAGTCCCATCCCCTTTCCGTTTCTTTGATTTTGGAACACGTATAATTTCTTATTGTCTACTGTCCACTTCTACTCGTCCCAACTCAAAGATAATCATTGTAATAGATAATTATCACGCCGGTACCCGACTCAAATAATAGTCGGTTCAGGACACAATTTGTACGTTTCCCGTGATAAAGTAACGTAGGGACGATGGCCGTCTTCTCCTCCCCGCCGTCCCGTGGGTCCATAGTCTCCCTTTTAACGAGACCAACATTTCATTAAGAGGACCTGGAGACCGACTCCTCGGACACACAAAGGACACCACACTCCGTCGAAAAGATATTTCGACCTTCTCTAGTCAATCACTCTCTTACAAGACAACCTTCTTCTATTAGAAAAAAGGATTAACGGGGTCTTAACCCCTCCAACGAGGGTCGAGTGGAGTTTAAAGGGAGGAATGGAGGAAAAGGTTAACACGGAGGACCCTAGAACGTCCTTACTCTTTGGTGGAAAAGTGTCTCAGGGTGTTAAGAATCCCGAAAAGGGAGTCTATGTGTTTCTACCCCAGCGGTTTCGAAGCTTTACTGACCCAGTGAAGAACGACGTTGGGTGAACGTAAAAAAATCTGTCCTTTACAGAAGGAGGGTGTAGTCACAGTGACGTGACGACTTCACATAGGTAAAAGGGTGACGTAAATCTGGGAACTCACACACAACTGGCATTTTGTGTTCAAGACGACAAGTGTGTCATAACGGCAAGATCGATGTATAACAGAACACAATTATTTTGACGTGAAAGGACCGCTTTCGTAGTTACAGACGAAAAATTCAAACGACCGAGTCCGAGACCAATAGGAACCCTTTTCGGACCTACCAACCGAGGAAGATGGTCTCGGTTCCACCGGATAAATGGTCTTCCGTCTGCGCTTGTGAGACTTCGTCCTAAACCTATTGTCAACAAGACTGGGAGAATGAACCACAGAGGGTAGACATCGGAGTGGGGAGGTCCGGTCTGGTGGTTGACGTTCAGAGAAGAACAGGAAACGTTGGTAGGAGAAGCCAGTGTGTCAAGGAATTTCCATACTAGAGGTCATTCCCGACGTGACTTATACGGAGTAAATCAAACGTTTTAACTCAAGGACACTAAAATTAAATACCTACAAAACATTTATCTTAGATAAACTACGTCGTCTCCTTGAAACATAAAGTCACTTACGGAGACCTTATGGATACATTTCGTTTCTCGGGAAAAACTAGAACTTTTACACTTAACTAGACAAAACGTGGAGTCCATATATCTAAAAGATTGTCACTGGCAAACACACAACTCCCCCCTTTGAATGTCATTGTTATACTCCCCTGTGGGTTGACCGACAGAGGTGGAACCAAGGACTCCTTCTCTCCGAAGGAAAGGTGGGTCCACCGGTCCAAACCTACACTTCTTAGTTTAAACGGTACTGTAATGTATGCGTTAACACCGTCGTTCAGGAAACCCTCCAAGAAAAATAGGAGAATATCCTCCTTACGACAAGAACTGAGTCGATTGAGCTTCCTCCTAAATTTCGACGTCAAAGGAGCGGTCACGAACCGACACATTTCTGTCGCAACCCATGGTGTCTTAAGATATACCAAATGTGTAATTAGTGTATAAAAGTTCTCCACGATAATTCGTCTTCACCTAATTCTGAGGAAGTTTATAATATTGAGAGAGTGTAAAACTATAAAACTATGAAAAGACGGAAGTGACACTCCCTTCGGTATTAAGAGGACTTGTCGACAATTGATTATCACTTAATTTAGGACTTCGACATAAAAATATAGTAGGGGGTGAACGGGAAGTCGACACTATTGGTCTCTACTGTGACCCCTGAGCCTGTAATCGACCCGAACAGGTGTGCACACTCTCTACTAGAGGAGTCCCTCTCACACTCGTTCCTCCGGAACCCTATGTCCGATTGGTGTGTTAGTCGTACCTTGTTGTGTGTGTGGTTTTGTGTCGGTACGGTTGTGTGTGTGTCTGGAGAGTGTGTGTGTGTAGGGTCATGTGTCCACGTGTCTATGTGTGTGTGTATGAGAAGGTCGTGACAGTCTGTAGGATGGGTCCGTTGGACCTCGAAATGGAACCGATCCTCTGTACTATCACAATTTAATCAAATTGTTCCTCCCGGAATCTGACTTTCCAGAGTCTACGGGTCCACGGAGATGTTCGTTTGGGTTTAGATTGGGACATTTACGGAGTTCCGATGTTTTAACTTTGGACTCCTGCGGGTCAGTGTTTGTCAGTTGGTCCGAAATTCGAGGTTTGTTAGTCATTGAAGGAACGAGACGAAGGCATGGAGGACACATATTCAGAGAGGGGTCGAGGAGACTGACCTTGGAGGATCGGTGCAGGTTGAACTGGTTAAATCTGACTAAAAAAAGAGGTTAATTTAATTTTAATTTAATTTTTAAATTTATACGAACAAATAGAAAAAATTAAATTAAATTTAAAATAAAATATAACCTCATATCAACTAAACGTTACAAAACAAACAAAGTCTACATTTTTTTTACTAAGTCAATATGTATATGTAGCCTCTTCCATTACTGTTGGGTAAGGTCATGAGAACGGACCTTTTTAGGGTACCTGTCTCCTCGGACCACCCGACGACAGATACCCCAACGTGTCTCAGTCTATACTGACTTCGCTGAATCTTCGTCGTCGTATGTATATGAAAGTAGGTAATAAAAAGTTTAAGAAAAGGGACTACCCAATATTGTCTTAAACCAATAGATAAAATATGTACCATCACGTAGACAATTAAGGTTTGAAGATTAAATAGAGAAAGGGTTAGAAAAGGGAAACCACTGGTTTGTAAACAATTGACTTGTCGTGGAGGTCAGGACCACCCCAGTCCGGTAAGACGAACTAGTAAACGACCCAGTTCTTACTAAGATCCAGTTACCGGAAGTTTACGAAACGAGTACATAAAGGATTGTAAAAAGTATACATTTGAATACATGGGGAGTATATAAAAACTCAACGGTAGATTTTAAAAATATAAATAAATTTATCGGTGTTTCTTAAAAGTTGTACAAATTTTATAACTGTAAAATTTTGTTTTGACGATACAGTAAGAAATGTTCCTGAGATTACTTTAGTATTATTAAACTATTAGTAGTTATAGATAAAAGTACCTACACAACACACGAGTCAACACAGACTGAGAAACGTTGGGGTAGTTGACATTGGGTGGTCCGAGGAGACATACATCTTAAAAGATCCGTTCTTAGGACCTCGTCCAACGGTAAAGGACAAGGTCCCCTAGACGGACTGAAACACAGTGGACTAGAACAGACGGATTAGAAACACAGTGGACTAGTCCCCTAGACGGACTAGAACACAGTGGACGTAACCGTCTGTCTAAAAAAAAAAAAAAATTGGTAACGTGGTGGATCCTTCAGGGTAAAAGTACCCATGTATTGGTTTAATAAGAAACAACCATTAAAATGTACAAGGAAAAGGTAGACTTGTACACAAAGGTAAAATAGAGGGGGTTAAGATAGGGATTTTAAGATTAGATTTTAGAAAAACAATTAGTAAGGTAGAAGTCAAGTAAAGTCAGTGAGTCAACACAGACTGAGAAACGCTAGGGTACCTGACGTCGTACGGTCTGAGGGGACAGGTAGTGGTTGAGGGTCTCGAATGAGTTTGAGTACAGGTAACTCAGTCACTACGGTAGGTGGGTAGAGTAGGACAGTAGGGGAAGAGGAGGGTAGGAGTTAGAAAGGGTCGTAGTACCAGAAAAGTTTACTCAGTCGAGAAGTGTAGTCCACCGGTTTCATGACCTCAAAGTCGAAGTCGTAGTCAGGAAGGTTACTTATAAGTCCTGATTAAAGGAAATCCTAACTGACCAAACTAGAGGAACGTCGGGTTCCCTGAGAGTTCCCAGAAGGGGGTAGAATCAAGAGAAAAGTTATATATATATATATTTAACTTTAAATTTTAAAAATCTACATTTCTTGTTTACATACCTATGGTTCCCCAATTCCCTTTCACCACCCTACTTGACCCTCTAACCCTAATTGTCTGTATGTGATGACTACGATATATATTTTATCTATTTATTACTCTTGGATTATATGTCGTTGTCCTTGAGATCAACTACGAGACGCCATCGGATTTATCCTTCCTTTAGGTTCTTTCTACACTATGTACATATACGTCTCTACTAAGTGAAACGCCATGTCCTCTTTGTATTGTAACATTCCGTTGATATGATGTTATTTTTAATTAAATTTTATATAATTTCTAAAATTGAGACACCACTAGTACTTGAGATAAATAATTTGAACAATAAAGACTTAACGTAAGAGTCATATCAACTGTTTTGTTATTATATCGTATGTAAAACTGTTTAAATTTATTTTCTAATTTAAATTAAAGTTAATTTATAATTAAAGTTAATTTATGAAGTTAATATATAATTAAAGTTAATTATAAAAAGACTAACTTTTAATCTAGAGGATTTTAGTCTTCGTATCTATAGTGCCTGTTAGAGATACCAACACACTCTGTCGCGTCGTAGTCAAGATAGGGATAGAAAGGAGAAATATGACTTCCTCCTTTGTCTTGTCCGAGGCAAAACTTTCGTCCTGAGGTAGACCCCGACTTGACACCTGAAACTCGAGATACGGGTCATAGATGCCTTTACTGTATGGTTGACCTTTTGGTCTGGGGACCTACCTTCTCGGGGTCCCGAACATGGATCTGAGAGGGAGCGGATTTTCTTATGAAATTAATAGACACATTGGTTTATCTTAGTATTTAAGATAATACGAATAACCCCATACTGGTGTCCGAATAACCATTAACGGGCGACAATTGATAGATCCGAATTCCGTATGCTTAGTCCCAATTGAAACTAACATAGAAAGAAAGGGAAACAAGTCTGATCAAAGTCTCTTAGACCCCTCTACCTAAACTCGTCCGTGCGAATGGTCCCTTCAGGATCCCATATATTCCAAAAGTGTTTTCGACGAGCCCCAGGAGCCGACTCTCCTCTGAGCCGAAACCCGGGCGGCCACATTATCTGACGTGAAGCGACAGACGTAACAGGACTCACTTAAACAAAGGGTCTTGCGCGCCGATGTTGTTGTGTTCATTTCTTATTGTTCATAGCCAGTGTCTCTGCGTACCGTCACTTTCCTTGACTTTTAAAGGGAGTTAAGAAACTTGAGAAAGACTCAACGTACGGTCACTAAAATATTATTGAACTGTGTTGTTTTCAACAAAAATTTCTAGATACTCGTATATGCTATTCTATAAAAAGTTAACATAACCTTTTTCTTAATATAAGAAACGGAGGGAAAGGGGACAGCGGATTCATAGTGTCACTAAGGGAATTTGCTAGAGAATCCACGGACCCCTCTAATATACCTTCGTTACACGGAACCTTTACTAACGTGGTTTTGTTTTATATTCTCAACAGATAAAGGAGGTCCTTACACGTATGACGTCAAGTTTCCAATAAGGGTCATTCACTTTTCACTTCAGCGAGGCAACACACGCTAGGAAACGCTAGGGGCACTGGACATCGGATGGTCCCAAGAGGTAGGTACCCTAAAAGGTCCGTTCTTATGACCTCACCCAACGGTGAAGGAAGAGGTCCCCTAGAAGGTCTGGGTCCCTAACTTCGGTTCAGAGGGTGTAACGTCCATCTGAGAAATGGCAGACTCGGTGGTCCCTTCAAGGACTCCTCGGACCATCTGATGCCAGGTACCCCATCGTTTCTCAGTCTGTGCTGACTCGTTGAAGTGAATAAAGGTAACGAGGGGTAAATTTTACCCACCTCTAATCAGTCTTTTATTCTAGATTTGAGATCTAACAATTATATCTATAATAAGGTGGAACTGGAATACAAAATAAATTTCGTTATTTTTTTTTTCGATGTTAGATAAATCGTATATATACCGAAAAGTCTAAGAGAGAGACCAACACACGTATAGTATAGTTCTATACATCAAAATACAACTCACACTTTACTTAAGTCCAAGAGTCAACAGACTACTTGACCCCCCCACACGCCCCCCCCAACCCAGGGAACGGTCACTTCAAACTTATAACTGTAACTATACTAAAGTCAACATAAGTGTCCTGTCACTCCGGAACTCCTGAAACCTCAGGATGAGTGTTGTCGGAACGTTCTTTCTACAATACTAAAGGTAAAAAATCTGTTCCTCTGTCTCCGAGTCTCTTCAGTTCAAAGAACGGGTTCTAGTGTGTCGTTCATTCATCATCTCAACCGCAAACCTGAAAATTACAGTACCTTCCGTTAGTATTTTCTAAGAAATCACTCACTCACACCCTGAGTGGTAAACACTCCAATAAAATGGGACTAACCGACGTAGTGGAGGATGACATCGATACGGATCCTTCCAGTATCGGTGTAATCCTTTACGATTTAAGGTCGAAGTGTATGTTCCTTTACGTCTCTACGTTTCGTTGACTAGTCTCTGGTGTACTACTATTAGTATAGATATTATTGTATTTAATGACCAAAGAGTGAAGAAAACTTTCATCATGTCGTATACCAAAAAGGTCATCAGTACATACCTACACTCTCAACCTGATATTCCTTTCGACTCCCGACTTCTTAACTACGAAAACTTGACACCACAACCTCTTCTGAGAACTCTCAGGGAACTTGACGTTCCTCTAGGTTGGTCAGGTAAGATTTCCTCTAGTCAGGACCCACAAGTAACCATCCTAACTAGAACTTCGACTTTAAGGTTTTGAAACCGGTGGACTACACTTCTCGACTGAGTAAACTTTTCTGGACTACGACCCTTTCTAACTCCCGTTCTCCTCTTCCTCTGCTGTCTCCTACTCTACCAACATACCGTAGTGGCTGAGTTACCTGTACTCAAACCCACCTGAGACCCTCAACCACTACCTGTCCCTCCGGACCGCACGACGTCAAGTACCCCAGCGTTTCTCAGTCTGTACTGACTTGTTGACTTGACTTGACTTGTCGTATCACCGATTCTTATTAGACCTTAGTGTAACGAACCCAAGTATGGAGTCTAGGTGGTGATTCTTCAAGACACTGGAACCTATTTCATGTATTGGAAAGACACGGAGTGAAAAAAAAAAAAAAAAACTTTTTATCTGTAGTCCTATTGTGGACAAAGTAGTCTAATAATACCTTTAATTTATGTTATTGTGTCCGTTTCACAAACCCTCATGTAAATCGACCGTGTATCTTTCTTGAGTTATTTATGTACGTTGACAACCCTTTTTATCTTTCTCAATTTTTTGTAAACGAAAAATTCTTAACACCATATTATATGGCGTCAAAATATGTATATTTTAAAATAATGAAATTAGTAGAAATTTACTTGACAAGTCACCGTAATTCATGTGAGTGTTACGACACGTAGGTGGTGGTAGGTAGAGGTCTTTAAAAAAGTAGAAGGGTTCGACTTTGAAATATAGATAGTATGTTGTCGACAGGTAAGGAGGGAGAGAGTTGGGGACCGTTAGTGGTAAGATGAAAGACAGAGATACTTAAACTGAGGAGATCTCTAGAGTATATTCACCGTAGTATGTCATAGGAAATCACTGACCGAATAAAGCGAGTCGTACAAGCAGATACGACGACGTACACAGTCTTAAGGTAAGGAAAAATTCCGACTTAGTATATACAATATATGGACTTTTATAAGTTTCGTCTATAAACATACCGACACAAGTATCGTCGTCATCAGTGTTTTGGGATTTCGACCTTTGTTGGGTTTACAGGAGACTAATTCTTTACTTACTCGTTTTACTCCAAATATGTATACGTATAAATATGTATAGGACAATTCAAAGTGAAGTATATAAATCTACTAGATAACGATCCATATATTCACAAATATTAACAATTCAGTTCAGAAGAACGATAAACATAGAAAATAATTAGACATTCGAGGAAGAAACGGACAACATTCGTACAAACTAAATTTCAGATGAAATGCACCATAATCATGACGGGTGAGTATGAGAGAAAACAAAGGATGAAAGTACCTTATAGACAAAGATACACACAATAAAAATCCCAAAAAAAAAAATTTAAAATGAAAAAATGAAATGGCATGACATAACCAAAACGGTATGTTCTGTGTCTACAAATATACAAAAATACAAGTTAGATAAACGTAGAAACCTAAACTTCACTCAGAGAATATCTATCGTAAATCAACCCAGTACAAAAATTTCAGGTAAGACGGTTAGAGACAGAAAAATAAACTCTTAAATTAGGTGAATGTAAATTTCATTAATGACTATTTCCCCTTGAATTAAGGTAATAAAAAGTTAAACAAAAGATATACGGAGTATCGAAAAAACAGGGAGTAAAGTACGTAATGATAAAAGAAAATACAAATCAACAAACAAAACCATCATTTTATAGAATTAAGAGAAGAGTAAAGGAAAACACATGTAGGATATTGATAAAAGAAATACCGATAGCACTGTTAATATAAATTGTAGAATTTCAATATTGTGATTTAACTTAAATATGGTCGAATTAAGTCATTGTATTTTTGAGGAAAGGATATGTCTAGACTGAAGTAGCTAAAGTCAATAACTACAGTATTTTAGGTAAAATGTGTAGAAGACAGGTTTTTATATCTGATTATTAACGAAAAATACGTATCAAAGAATTCAGAAAATCTTTTGTTTTCACCTTAATGTTCAGTTTCAATGTTATTACGATCCAAAATATTAACGGGCCCACAAATAGAAATAGTCTTTAGACTATAAGGATGTCTATAGGATAGTCTCTAGACTATAAAGAAGGATTTTGAAACTCAATGTAAATCACAGGATGTCTAACTTCCTGAGAGAAATAGTAAAGAAAGTCCCGTCCTGATCTTCATGTTTACAGAGAGTCGAAAATAAATATATCCTTACAAAATTAAAGGAGGAGTAAACTTCTTTTTAAAACGATATATATCCTAAGAACCAACTGTCAAGTAAAGAAAGTTGTATAGTTTACGTGACTGAGTGATAGAAGGTCGAGGTTCCAAAAACTACTCCACACACACACACACACACACACACACACACACACACACACACACGTACGCGAGTCAGTACAAACTGAGAAACACCGAGGTACCTAACATCGGGTATTCCGAGGAGACAGGTACCTTAAAGGGTCCGTTCTTAGGACCTCACTCAACGGTAAAGGATAAGGTCGCCTAGAAAGAATGGACCCCTAACTTGGGTTCAGAGAAAACAGAGGACGTGACCGTCCGTCTAAGAAATGGTGACACGGTAGTCCTTCGGGTAAAGACTACTCCTTAACCGACTATTATAGTAACCCCTGGAAGCCTACACTACTCAACGAAGATAGACCGACGAAAGTTCTCAGAGAGAAACAGAAAACGAAACCGATGAAAGTTCTCAGAGAGAAACAGAAAACGAAAACTTTTAAACTAATATTTCATGTACACCCAAAGAAACAAAAATAAACGAACCTCAAACACCTCGAAGAACCCACAAATATGAGTACAGAAAGTAGTTCAGACCCTTCCAAAACGAGTGATAAAGAAGTTTATCAGAAAGACAGAGAAGGGAAACGAAAGGAGGAGACCCTGAAGGTATCACATTTACGACTCGTAGGACTACCACGGGGAGTCCAGGGTATCCGAGACAAGTGAAAGGAACCAGTAAAAGAAAGACAAGGAGTCTAAGTTATTAAATTTAGTAACATAGAAGTTAACAAGAAAGAAGAAAAACAGTTTATACGAAAACCGATCTTTTTAGTGAGATTAAGTAGTATAGTAAGTAAGGTCACTTAAAAAATCAAACCAATAACATCAAAAGTCGGGGTCTTAAAGGAAAACCAAGGAAAAATTACAAAAGATAGACAACTTTAAAGGTAAAACAAGTATGTAGGAAAAGGACCAAAACGGGTATGAAGAGAACTGAGAACCTCGTAAAATGTTTGTCGACAAAACCTCAGAAACAGATCATTAAGGTGATATACCAGAAGGAGTCCCTGTAAAAGACAATTAATTAAAAAAGGAAACTTGTCCGGTATGAAAACAAACAAACCCAAAACTGGACAGAACACTGAAAAAACCAACTTTTGACCTGAAAACTTAGAATATTACACCATTGAAACCAGGTGAAGAGGGGGAAGGGGTCCAAACGACAAAAAAGAACGACAATACCTGAAGGGACCACAGAGTCTACCATTTCTTAGACGGACGTGACGTTCCCTGGGTCCAAACTAGGAACTCAATCCTTCCAGGGGACCTCTTTTCTTACCGATGGGTGAAGTCATAAGAACGGACCTCTTAAGGTACCTGTCTCCTCGGACCACCCGATGTCAGGTACACCAGTGTTTCTCAGTCTACACTGAGTCAGTCACTGACTCGTTGATATACCCGACACAGAGACGGTCACTAGTCAGACTCCACATTTGAATCAGAAGCGTCCAGATAAGACTCGAATACAAAAAGGGACCCGTATGAGTTACTGAGATAATTTTAAAAAGGAATATACACCAACGAAAACTTGTAGGGTCAGGAATTTACAGATCGAGAATATTACCCTTTTCACTTTTTACTTTCCTTTTTTACTAAAGGTTGTACGGTAATTTAGGGGAACTTCACTGAAACCGATTTACCCCTCTCAGAATTGTTATCACGAACGGGTGAAGACACAGACATAGGGTTGTTAGTCTCTATTGTTGAGTACTGTTTTCGTCTAAAAACAGTAAACCTTTGTCCCAGGAATCACGGACTGTCGAGGGTGTTCGACACATATTCAACGAGATCCTTACATACGTGTCGAAGAATAGGACCCCGATCTCTAATCTCCTGTCCACAGACGAGAACACAAATCTCGACTTTGATTGGTTTTAATCAGTGAGAAGTGAGAAGTTCAGAAAGGAACCTTTGAAGTTTGGAAGTCATTGGAGAGTCATATCTGACTTAATAGAAGAGGGGTATAAGCATACAACTTCGGGATTGGGACTCTTTACCTTACAAAGGACGGTGTAGTCGTTTGTTTACTACAGTGTCAGTAGTCACTAACGTCGGGAGGTTGCACTTATCCATTAAGGATTTCTTTAAGTTTTCCTCTTCTTATAGACGGTAGATCGTCGGTAGTCTGACATCAATGAGAGGTACCACTAGGGACTTCTTCGAGTCTTACACTTTTATGTTCTATGACCGGGGTCTATGGACTCCACGTATAACTTCCTTACTGAAGTCACTTGGATCTGAGAACGTACAAACGTACGTATCTTTTCACGATTTAAGGAATTGAACCCGATAGACCAAAAGAAATCAATTGTTAGTAGAAAACTACAAGTCTGATGGAGGGAAAACAACGTTTTGAAGATATATTGACCGAGGGGGGAACTGAGGAACCCTGTCAAGAGAGTCCCAATGAACTCTATGACAGAGGGTCCGCACACTTCAGGGGGTTTTAGTGTGTTTTATTTCGTATTGAGAGTTCAAAATCCTATACGTATAAAAATCAACTGTAAGAAAAACACTGGTAGAAACCTCTATCCCAAAAATCCTTTTATTAATTTCAATTTACTCCAATATTCCAACACCGGGATTAGGTTATCCTGATCACAGGGAGGTCTATCGAATTGTCGACTTAAGATGGTTTTTAAATCTCTTCTCGATTACGGATAGGATGAGTTTGAGAAGTCATTAACGTCTCCTTCCATTTGAAGGTTTGAGTAAGATACTCCGGTGGTAGTGGGATTATGGTTTTGGACTGTTTCTACGGTGGTTTTTTTCTTTTGATGTCCGGTTATAGTTATAGTGACTACTTGTATCTACGTTTTTAGGAATTGTTTTAAGATCGTTAGTCTTATGTTCTTATGTAATTTTTCTAGTATGTAGTACTGGTTCACCCGAAATAGGGTTCTTATGTTCCTAAGTTATAGGTGTTTAGTTAGTTACATTATGTGGTGTAATTGTTTAACTTTTCATTTTCGGTATACTAATAGAGTTATCTACGTCTCTTTCTGAAACTGTTTTAAGTTGTAGGAAAATACTACTTTTTGGGAGGTCTTTCGTCCTTATCTTCTTTGTATGGAGTTGTATTATTTTCGATATATACTGTTTGGGTGTCGTTTGTAATAGGAGTTACCACTTTTTGACTTTCGTAAAGGGGATTTCAGTCCTTGTTCTGTTCCCACGGGTGAAAGTGGTAATGATAAGTTGTATCAAAACCTTCAAAACCGGTATCGTTAGTCTCGTCTTTTTCTTTATTTTCCTTATGTTTAACCTTTTCTTCTTCATTTTGAGAGTGACAAACGTTTACTGTACTAGGAGATGTATCTTTTGGGATTTCTAAGGTGGTCTTTTAATGATCTTGATTAGTTATTTGTATCATTTCAAAGTCCTATATTTTAGTTATGTGTTTTTAGGGAACGTAAGGACATGTGATTCTTACTCTTTTATCTTTCTCTTTAATTCCTTTGTTAAGGTAAGTGGTAACGTTACTTTTCTTATTTTATGAATCCTTATATAGATGGATTTCTTTGATTTCTGGATATATATCTTTTGATATTTTGTGACTACTTTATTTAGTTTCTCCTGTGATTATCTATCTCTTTATATTTCACAAGTACCTGACCTTCTTAGTCATATCACTTTTACTCTTGTTAGATATCTCAGTTACGTTAGGGATAGTTCGATGGTTGCTATGAAAAGCGTCTCGATCCTGTTTATTAAAGTGTTAAACATACCTTTATGTTTTTTGGAGCTTATCGGTTTCGTTAGAACTCTTTCTTCTTACCTTGACCTCCTTAGTTGGGCGGACCGAAGTCCGAGATGATGTTTCGGTGTCAGTAGTTCTCTCATACCTTGACCGTGTTTCTGTCTTTATATCTAGTTACCTTGTTTTATCTCTCGGGTCTCTATTTAGGTGTGTGGATACCTGTGGAATAGAAACTGTTTCCTCCGTTCTTATATGTTACCTCATTTCTGTTAGAGAAATTGTTCACCACGACCCCTTTGATCAGTTGGTGAACATTTTCTTACTTTGATCTTGTGAAAGATTGTGGTATGTGTTTTTATTTGAGTTTTAACTAATTTCTAGATTTACATTCTGGTTTTTGATATTTTGAGGATCTCCCCTTGTATCCGTTTTGTGAGAGACTGTATTCAGTGTCGTCCTAGGAGATACTGGATGGAGGGTCTTATAACCTTTATTTTCGTTTTTATTTGTTTACTCTGGATTAATTTGAATTTTCGAAGACGTGTTGTTTCCTTTGATATTCGTTCCACTTTTCTGTCGGAAGTCTTACCCTCTTTTATTATCGTTTACTTCGTTGACTGTTTGTTGATTAGAGTTTTTATACGTTCGTTGAGGACGTCGAGTTAAGGTCCTTTTATTTACTGGGCTAGTTTTTTACCCGGTTTCTTGATTTATCTGTAAAGAGGTTTCTTCTGTATACCTACCGATTGTTTGTGTACTTTTCTACGAGTTGTAGTGAGTAATA
>SJYO01041262.1:19130-51229 GCA_006410555.1 Capra ibex | reverse complement strand
CGTGGTGTCAAGTTTTCGTAGTTAAGAAGTCGCGAGTCAAAAGGAATATCAGGTTGAGAGTGTAGGTATGTACTGGTGTCCTTTTTGGTATCGGAACTGATCTACCTGGAAACAACCGTTTCATTACAGAGACGAAAAGTTATGCGATAGATCCAACCACTATTGAAAAGAAGGTTCCTCATTCGCAGAAAATTAAAGTACCGACGTTAGTGGTAGACGTCACTAAGACCTCGGGGTTTTTTATTTCAGACTGTGACAAAGGTGACAAAGGGGTAGATAAAAGGTACTTCACTACCCTGGTCTATTGTACTAGAGCCAAAAGACTTACAACTCGAAATTCGGTTGAAAAAGTGAGAGGAGAAAGTGAAAGTAGTTCTCCGAAAAATCAAGGAGAAGTGAAAGACGGTATTCCCACCACAGTAGACGTATGGACTCCAATAACTATAAACAGGACCGTTAGAACTAAGGTCGAACACGAAGAAGGTCGGGTCACAAAGAGTACTACATGAGACGTATATTCAATTTATTCGTCCCACTGTTATATGTTGGAACAGCATCAGGAAAAGGATAGACCTTGGTCAGACAACAAGGTACAGGTCAAGATTGACAACGAAGGACTGGACGTATATCCAAAGATTTCTCCGTCCAGTCTATGTTGAGGATTTAACGTCCATTGATGTTGTTTCGTTTACTAAGAATAACGATCCGTACGTTTATTTAAGATAACTAAAAGAGAAAGATATGTAAGATCCTAATTATATACAACATAGAGTTCTAAGAAAAGGAGATGTGTTTAATATAAGTAAGTAATATTTAGTCTGTTGAAAGTGACTTAAAAAACTTTTATCCAAATTAGTAAAAATAATTTTTGTAAAACAGATTTAAAAAAGAAACCCTACCGAAACAAAAGAAACGAAACATACACCTCTTTATCGGAAAAAACCCCCCCCGTCTATGTAATGAGAATAATGTTGGAGAGTAGTCTGGAAGATAAAATATTTTAATAGTCATTATTGGTATCAATAATTCAGAAACAGTACATGTCTAGTAAAAATGATATGAGACTCCGAACGGACTCCAAGACACTATTTCACGTCTGGTCTCTAACATAGAAGTTATTTGTGATAGAGTCACTGAGTACCTTTTCTTCACATGGTCCATTAAGTTTGATTGTAAAGTGTCTTATCTGAGGACCCATGTCCGTAAACTTGACTGAAGTGAGTCTCTTGAAGATCTGATACGGTCCTCAGACTTAGACCTAAAGATCTTGAAAAATCAACTCTGTGTATACTGAAGTACTCTTATTATTGGGTTCTGAAGTGTTTTATCATTATTAAAGTTTCCTGACTTACTTAATTATTCCCTTTAAAAATAACACCAATTGAGAAACCATATGACCCCTAAACAAAATTTCAAGACGAGAGATCTATATGTTCATAGAAGGAAGAGAAAGAAGAATTCGATAGGAATTAGGTGTCTTTAAGTCATTTAAGGTAAAGACGTTTCAATTTGAAATTTTTTACTATGGTCTAAAAGTGACTAGAGTACCTTAAGTCTTTGAATGATTCAGAGAAAATATATGAACCTTTATCTCAATAAACGTATCCGAGTCATTCTTTGACAAAAAGAAACGTGGTCCTATGTTGATTTGTTTAATTAGTTCCAAATAGATCTCACAGTATAAACTCCTGTTATGAGTTACTAAGTCGGTGAAATTTCCGTATCTTCTGTTACAGATGTTTTAGGAAGTTCCTTTGACTGGACTCCCGACCGAAGGTCCATGGTCTAAAAGATCGTCCAGTCCTTGGAATTCTTCCGAGTCTTTTCTTTTTAAGTAGGTTCAAATATCCTGACGTACTATTTAGACCACCTCTCTCAAAGAACCCGACCCAAAGGATCGGAGTCCTATGGTCTATTATCTTCGAGAATGTTAGGTTAGACTAGGGAATACGTTTGAGGTCTATCTTTCGTTAACACCCGACGGAGACCTACAACGTTTCGAGAGGGTCCCTCCGGACCCTCAGTAATTGAGAGAACGACGTGGGTACCTTGATTGGGAGGACTTTCGAAATAAAACACCAATTTTATTAGAAAGAAAATCTGACAATACTAACGTTTCCTCTCTAACACAGTTCCTTCTTTTCACTTTCTTAAATTTTACTGGTTTTTCTAAGGACCCATAGGAGGTACCTTTTGAAGACTCAATAGACTAAGGAGAAAATAATAGAGACTCGATCAAAAGTTTAGACTTTCAACCTTCATTTCCTGTCGTTTCTTTTATTAGGAACAGTTCTCCTACTGTAAAGGTGACAGTACCTTTTTCCGTCAAAACATAGATAAAATAAACATTTATGTAAAGTACCAGAGATAAAGACGAGGACCTTGATCACATGACAGAATAAGGGATTATTCATGTTAGAAACTGAACACAAATCAAATATAACCATACACTCATTACAAAAATAGAAATTTTTTTGATAGGCATTGTGCTGTTGATGAAGATGATGTTAATAAATCAGTTGTAGGGTGTTCGTAAACGCTCTGAGTCCCGGGACCCTTATAGATTGGTCAGACTTCATAAGGGTTCCTCTGGCACTAAATTCCTTTCTCTCTCTACATACGGCACGAAATCCAAACACCGTCTTCTCCGTCGTGTCCCAGATTCTCGGGACCCTTCCGGACCCAAGACGTGAAAACAGTCTCACACTCCCACACACAGATCCCTTTCCCAACAGTCCCACGACTCGGGGGTCTCGCACCGGACAGTCTGGTCGGACAAAGGCCGGTGGACCTTACCGGAAATGGGAAAGAGGACTCTAAAGTCGACGAGACATTTGACGTACCTGTTACAGGGACACCGAGGAGTGACTGACTACGGGTACCTGTACCCGACGACACTACCGACTAAAATACGCAGTTGAGTTGACCCGGTATCCCACGTGACAGAAGGTCAATTTATACTGAACACACAGACACTCCGACAAAAACGTGTGAATTTTATTTAAATTAATACATATAAAATGGTGTTTTTACGTGTGTTAGGGGAGAGGGGGGTTATAAACCCATTATGAATGAGTCGTATACACCTCGTATGAATGTGATTTTTACATAAACAACAAATAAATTTATAAATCCTGTATACGATGTTTTAACAATTGATAGACTTTATGGTTAAATAATTTACACAGAGAACGTCAAAATAGACGATTTAGACCACCGGGAAACACCCGACACCCCTCTTAGGATTGACTCAGTGGACCCGAAGGGTGGTGTGTTCCCACACTTGTGCACTCATGAGTAAAGACCCTAGTATGAGTCCGGTCGTCTACCTCCCCTCTCCACCTACAGTCTCCCCCTACCCCCGCCACCAGACGGAAGGGTGATAGGGGTCGGTGGAACCTCAACCTACCCGGAGTGGTAAGTCAGTTGTCCTTCTATGTTAATAGAGGTAGAATGTCCACCCTTCTGACTCCGACCCTCCCAAGACTCTGAACGAGTTACAGAGTCTGGAAAACGGATTTCGATCAGAGGAAGGTGACCGGACTCACGGATGGATATAAATGACTTCCACTCATTTACTATCGAAACCCGTGGGTCCCCGGGTGGTCGTCCAAGGTCTACTTCGGAGGACCTTCTACTCCCGTCTCACCCAGATGACCTCGGTCCGGACTGGTGGGACGACCTACGTGGTAGGACAGTCGTCGATTCTCGACGACTCTGGATCCTGTGATAGTCCGACGACTCTCCTCATACTACCCGAGGGGGATGGGGTCGTCCCCTCCTTGTAGTCGGATCTGTGAGGACGGCCCTCTTGTTCGGGTGTTCCTTCCCGGGGATGGTCGACTCGTGTCCTCCCGAGGGTTGGGACCTCGTCTGTCCACTGACGAACGAACCGAGGGGTTTCCACCCTGGGACCCGAAAACACCCAGGACCCCCGTCCTCCCTTACACTCTGGTCGGATAAAGGACTCAAGAGGTCAAATCAAAGAGTCCCTACTAGTTCGGCCCATGGGTCCGTGGGCCACAGAAACGGGGTAGAGACAGGTCGGTACAGATCGTCAGTCTCGACCCTACAAGACGGGTCCCCTCAGTCTAAGACCCCGTGTCTCGGGGTAAGGGTCTCTCCCGGTTTCCCTGTCACGGTCCGAGGTATACTCGGCTCGTTCCTCTCCGGACACTCCCACAAAAACCTACTCTCATTGTAAACTTAGTCACCTGGTTCGTTTCGTCTGTGGAAGGGGGTACACCCGCCCAAAATACCGAGTCAATTTTGTTTTTTCGACTGGGAAGACGAATATTCTCCCTTGTCGACGGACTGACACAACTCGACCCTGTCCTCCAAAAGGACGGAAACCCTAGTTTGACTTTATAGTTAAGATGATCTAGAACTCGGACCATCGGAAATCTCTCGATGTGGTAGTCGAGAGGACCCGGAGAGAGGTCGAACGACTGGTGTCTCGGACACCGTGTCGTCAGAAGTCTTAACACACTTGGTTGACGAATATCATTTAGAGAAATATAGATCTATATACACACACATATGTACGTGTATATATATTCTAATATATATATTTATATATATGTATGTACATCTATATATATATATATTTGTGTGTGTGTGTATATATAGTCAGTCAAGTCAAGTCAAGTCAACGAGTCAGTACAGGTTGAGAAACGCTGAGGTACTTAACGTCGTGCGGTCCGGAGGGACAGGTAGTGGCTGAGGGTCTTAAGTGAGTCTGAGTGTGGGTGGTTCAGTCACTGCAGTAGGTCGGTGGAGTAGGAGACAAGAGGGGAAGAGGAGGACGGGGGTTAGGGAGGGTCGTAGCCTCAGAAAAGGTTACTCAGTTGAGAAGTGTACTCCACCGGTTTCATAACCTCAAAGTCGAAATCGTAGTAAGGAAGGTTTCTTGTGGGTNACCCCCTGGTGCACTAAAGGGGACCCCCGGGTGCACTAACGGGGATCCCCGGGTGCGCTAAAGGGGACCCCCGGGTGTACTAAAGGGGTCCACCGGGTGCACTAACGGGGATCCCCGGGTGCACTAAAGGGGACCCCCGGNGGTATCGGAACTGATCTACCTGGAAACAACCGTTTCATTACAGAGACGAAAAGTTATACGATAGGTCCAACCAGTATTGAAAGGAAGGTTCCTCATTCACAGAAAATTAAAGTACCGACGTTAGCGGTAGACGTCACTAAAACCTCGGGTCTTTTTATTTTCAGACTGTGACAAAGGTGACACAGGGGTAGATAAAGGGTACTTCACGACCCTGGTCCACGGTACTATATATAGAGGATAACCAAGACAAAAAGACTTCCTAGAATTGATTACACCAACGGAACCAGGATTGATAGACGGGTAAAAGAGAGGAAGGTTAGGGTCTTTTTTTTTTAGGGGGAACGAGAAGGTAAACTATAGTGAAAAGGACTAAGTGACTTCTTATTTGGGTTTACTGGTTAAGAGAAAACGACGATCTTGTTTGAGTTTTAGGATCCTTGTCGAAACGAGGATGTGGAGTAAGTCTACATGAAACCTGGACCGACTTGGTATCACACCGTACGATTCAGTGGTAGATCAGTGAGGTCCGGTTCAGTGTACGAACACTAGTGGACAGACGGTCCACCCCGACTACCCGGACGTAGACGACCTGGAGGGTTGAGGGTCGGTCCCGGGCAACAGAAACCGGTGACCGACCGCCTCCTTTCCTTCGTGAGCCACAGTGTCGTGACCACTCTCGTCGTCGTCCCGGGACGGAGACACTTGTGTAAGTCTTCGTTTATTTTTGGTGGGACTGTCCAACTCTTTCGGGTACCCTCTTTCCGTTACGAAACGTAAAAACATGGAATAACTGTGAAAAATAGGACGGGAAGTTACTTCTCCAGGACGTCAAAGTAGAGCGAGACCCCCACTCAGTGCCTCACAGGACTGCCAGTTCGTCTACTTTCTTTGGTAGGAACACGGGTCCCTCGTCACTGACGGAGAGTCGAATAAACGGGGACGAGGGGTGGGGTCTAAGGGAAAGTCTTAAATAAGAAATCTGTCTCACTACCGATAATAACGTCCAGGTGTTCCTTTCTTTAGAAGTACGCAGTCATTGTCATTACCTATAAGGGTCTCGTCCACCGGACAGTCCCTCTTTTCTGACTATGCTCCTTTTTGGTCAATCCCTACTTACACCAAGTAGGTCATTTAGTCGTACCCACTACGAAACAGAATGTCCTTTTTGTCTGAAGTCTTTTATCACGAGAAATCTCCGTCTCCGTTGATCACATAGTTGGAAGTAACAACAAAACTTTTATCGACTTACTTAATCTTAGAAAGTAAACTTGGTGTCTTATATATAAGACAAAAATTAGATTCTTTGTACACGTGTCACAATACCTCTTTGTTTCCGTATTCGACAACCACCAATGTGTAGATCCGTCCCAGGAGGGTTGGGGAGGAGACAAGGGAAAAACCAGGTGACACTCACTGTACCTCTCAGTGCACCTCTGAAGTCACCAGTGACCCGACCCCTGGCGTCCCAGTGTGGTTCCTGGTCCTTTCCCTGGTCTGAAACGAAAGGATTCAGACGTGACTGATCTCCGTCACTCTACTTCGATACCCAGGAGGGCATACCATGGTGACGATTCCTCTTACCACCCTCTCCACTCGTGTGGTTCTCGTCACCTAAGACGAACCTTCTTGGGAGGTAAAGCCACGTGTCTATCTCGAGTGTCCAGTCTAGAGTAAACCGGGTACTTCGTCCCTCCGATACCGACGTGAAAAGAAGGTAAATTTCTTGGACCCTTTCTTTACACATGTCTCTCCATAAAAGTTACGTCTCTTCTTGTCCGTACTGATCCGACGACCGGACTGCTAGGAAACGGATGGCTGGAGAGTAGACGTGACGTATCTCTGTTCCGCACGATGGGTGGTCACAAGGACGGCGAGTGTGACACCGGCAAGAGGACCCACCATCTGTAGGACTCACCGACCGTAGGACGTAGGACCTTTCGTCCGAGGACCCTTGTCCCAAGAAGGGTCTCCTGAAGACTATGGGTCTCGTTCAGACATCATTCTCGTCGTTGTTTTTGGAGTAGTTCGTTAAACCAAAGTTGACGTACTTAATAGAATCGACGAGCAGACCCAACTAATCCGTCCCATCCATACCCTAGTGGAAGAACGATACCAAGACTTAGATATTTCGTTAGGGACCCATGGTGACTTATTAACCTAGTGTCGTTGTAGACTCAAGCCTCTTCCGTTACCGTGGAGTGAGGTCATGAGAACGGACCTTTTAGGGTACCTACCTCCTCGGACCACCCGACGGCAGATACCCTAGCACGTCTCGGTCTTTGCTGACTTCGCTGAATCGGCGTCGTCGTCGTTGTAGACTCAACCCCGGTATCCTGGGACCCACCGGGTCGTGGACCGGATCCAGTCGAAAGAACGAGACCGGAGACGGACGACCTCGAGACCCACTTGAGTTGAGAAGGAACAGTATCGTAGGGACGTCAAGACTTCGAAGACCAGGACTCCGGTGGACAGGTGTTTGGATCGCGTTAGTGTAGGTTCGACTGATTTCCCCGTCTCTACCCCGACCTAAAACTCTTCCTCTTGACTTCTTCCTTCTTCGACCTACCTTCCCGACGAGAACGGACCCAGTAGGACTCCCGGTGGAACTAACTGTTACTCACAGAGTCCCTCCCTTGTCGACACTCTTACTCTCTTTCCCGTACAAAGGTCCTTACCTGTGTACAGTCTCGGCCAATCTCGAGTCTCAGTCCGTCGGGTCATTTGATAATTAAATTTATAATTAATTAGTTGAATGAATTTTTAATTCAGGAGACAACGTGACCAGTAGAAAGTTTCAATGTACACCGTTCGACAATGTTACCCATCGGGTCTAGATCCTGCCAAAGGAGTAGACCTCTTGTGACCACCTACCGAAGACAGACCTACCTCTTTGACACCGCACGACCTGTTTCCAAACCTAACGTCTGAGTCACGAGGTTAGGCGAGTAGTAAGTTTCGGAGGTCGTCTGTTGCCAAGTCCAGTTTGTAAGTCGTCGTTCTACCGCCACCACTTGTACAAGGGACACCAAAATCTCTCTTACCAGAGATGCAAAAACTCTACGAATACATCAAAAAGACTTTCGAATTCCCTCACCCCTCGACAAATAAATAAATAACACCCAACGTGACCCAGAAGTAACGACGTGCGCCGAAAGGGGTCAACATCCCGAGCCCCAAGAGCAACGTCACCGAAGAGAGAACAACACCTCGTATCCGAGGTCCATCATCAACGTCGTGACCTCGAGTCATCGAGACCGAGAGTCGAGATCTCACGAGTACGAAGTCATCAACACCGAACACCCGAAACAACGAGGTACGTACACCTTAGAAGGACCTGGTTCCTACCTTGGGTACATGGGACGAAACCGTTCACCTAAGGATAGGTGACATAGTGGTCCCTTCAGACCTCAACAAACAAAAATTAATCCTGAAAAAAAAAAAACTCCTGTCAGTGATAGACTCCGACTTTCCGTTCGAGTCTCCCGACCCGAACGTCTCCTCGACTAGTCTTCCAGACTTGGGTCACTCCGACCCTGAAACTATCCGTGACTAAACTGTGGACCGTACGTCCGGGACAGTAGACCAAACAGTACGGACGAGACACGATTGTGAAGGAAGGAAGAGGGTAGTGGGTTTGTGGGTGAAGGGGAGGGACCGTGTCAGTGTAGGGACGGGGGTTGTTCCCGTGTGTGAAGGCCACCGAGGGGGTGTAACGGGTGACTCGGGACCGAAACAACCCTCGAGGAAGACGGACTTGGAGACTTCCACCGGTCGACCAGACTCTTCATTTTAGCCCAAGGGTTTGTGAGGGAAGGGTCTCCAACAGGGACCGGTAATCCCAGAGTCTTTTTGTCACCGACATTCAATAAGTTTATGACCTCTGTGGTCTTGTCCACTCACTTTGTGTGGAGAGGGAGGAGGGTAACTAGTCGAAGACAGACCGTAACCTTCAAGTTACTGTTTTTTTGGGAGAGGGTCAAGGGTTCCTGGTGGAGAGGACCGGTTCCTCTCTCTTTACTCTCGTCTCTAAGGTCAAAGGACTCAACCCGGTGTACGTGTTTGGTAAGTAAACAGGGAGACGGGTCGACCGTGGAGGTCACACCACGGGTGGTGATACGGTCCCGGGTCCCGAAATTAAAAATGATTCTGGACGAAGGAAGAAATTCCTCGAACGTAGCTTCATAGATTCTTTAATCGGGGTCAAGGTACTGGTCCGGAAGTCCCTGGTACCCTCCGAGTCTACACGGACTCTGTGTCACCACCGAGTTTCCCTCTCGGTTCGACGGACCACTCTCATGGTCCTTCCGACGAGTCTCCGTCCCCGGTCTCGACTCAGATCCTCCTATTTCTCTCCGAGAGGTCCGTCTGTCTAAATCTTCCTCGTCGTGCGTGTTTCCGTTCCTCCCCTCTTGATCACACTTTCTACAAATCCACCCACACCCCACCCCCCACTCAAACTTCCCTATCCTCCCATAGTTTAACACCTGGGTGTTTAAGTATACAACTCCGGGATTGGAGTTACATAAACCTTTACCCTAAGACCCCTCCAGTAATCCAAAGCTACTCCAGTACTTCCACCCCGGGTATACTACCCTAATTGTCGAAATATTCTTCTCTTTCTCTGTATAAGTGAGAGAGACGGTGTACTCCTGTCCCACTTTTGTGGTGAGAACTCGGTCCTTCTCCGGAGTGGTTCTTAGTTTAGACGAACGTGGAACTGGAACCTGAAGGTCGGAGGTCTTGACACAGTCAACGATCCGTGGTCGGACTCCATAAAACAATATCGTTGAACTCGTCTACCTCTGACTCTACGTACCAGACGACTCCTAAAATTAAGTTGAGTCCTCTATTCCTCTCCAAATTCCGTACTCTCATCTAGATACCTTTGACGTGAACGTTACTACGTTTTCCGGACCACTTCCTCCTCTCCCTAGGACCGACTACTCGACACCGGTCCCGGGTCCTCTCGGACGAGGTCGGTCGACTCCTCGGGTCCGGACGGTGATACCGTGACGGACCTAAACCATCAGTACCCCTCTCCCACCTCTCCTTACGATCCTCAGAGTGGACCTGTCCACATACTCGTGATTATAACCTCTACGTCCTCCAGGACCACTGTTCCGGTGTAGGTGCGTCCGTCCTGGTGTCGAAACCCTCCTCCGCCATGAATGACAACAGGTTTCATTGAAGATACCTAACAGATAAACAAGTTACTTTGAAGGGACGGAAGAGAGTAATGGGAAGGTTGGAGTCCCCACCTCCTAACTCACCAAACGTAAGGGGACTCTGGTGGAGAAGCAGAGGTGAAAGATAAGGTACGGAAGGAACGAGTCCCGTCCCTCGGTGTGAAGGAAACGTGCGCCGAACACTTTGTGTACAGAAAGTAAAGATTACGTGAATGTCGACCACAGTAGCACAGGACTACCTCTCGAGTACGTAAAGAAGAAAGTGAGACGTACGGGTACCGAGTCCCCCGAAGAGTAGACGCGACTAAGATTCCAGGGACAGAGGACCCAGGTACTGCCCGTGACGCCCTCGGAAAGGGACCAGGGGGGTGTGGGGGGACAAGTCGTCCCCGGGAGTGAGAGTGACGTGTAACCCACGCTAGGTGGAAGAATTGGGCGGATAGATACACTACTGTCCACACGTAACCTGTGTATAATGACACACCCACAGACTTGTGAATTGTACACGGCCAATATCAAAACACAAAAGATATGTAATGAACGTGTAAAACCCAAGGACAGAGAAAAACAAATAAGTTTGAATATCCCTGAAAACGTATGAGATCTATAAGTACGAAGTAGTCAAAATCGACAATCTTTTTTAAGAGATAGTAAGTAAAGAATTGAAGTGTGCACTACAGGAAACATGTGTCTTCAAAATTAAAAGTACATTAATTTAATTAAAGGAAAAACGAAATACCAAACATGAAAATTTCAAAATAAAGTCTTCAAAAAGAGTAGCCATCCATTGTTTCGATAGAAATGTATGTTGAAATATCTAAGGAATAATGGAAGTATCGAAGTGACAAATGTTCTTCCAGAAATTGGGTGACTCTTAGATTAATAGTAGTAGTATCGGTTATTACTACTTCACGAATCATATAAAGTCCGTAGCAAAAGTTACGAAATTTGAAAATAAAAACCATTTGAAATACAAAATTAAAAAAAATTTAACTCCATATCAACTTACATGGTATAATACATTCAAAGTCCGTATGGTGTATCGTTAAGTGTTAAAAATTTCCAATATCAGGTAAATATCAATAATATTTTGTAACCAATATAAGGAAGACAACATGTAATGTAGGAACATCGAATATATTTATTATATTCGAAATATGTATCATCAAACATGGAGAATTCGAGAAGGGGAAAGGGAGAGGGACGTCCATTGGGGAGTAAACAAGAGATATAGAGACAGACAAAGACGAAACAATATAAGTGATCAAACAAAATAGAACAATCTAAGGTGTGCATTCACTATAGGATATCATGAACAGAAGGAAACTGTAAAGTGAATCGTATCATAGGAAGTTCATGTGGGTATAACAATGTTTACCGTTTTAAATAAATGTTATCGGTTCTATACCTTCGTTAATTCACAGGTAACTGTCTGCTGATCTATTTCTTCTACACCATGTGTGTGTGTGTGTGTGTGTGTGTGTGTGTGTGTGTGTGTATATATATGCATACATATATATGTGTATGTATGTGTGTGTGTTACCTTATCATGAGCCGGTATTTACGAAAGTCGATAATTGAGAGATTCGAAGTGTCGCACTGTCTCCTCTTCGTTGGAAGTAGAAGTCAGGACGACGTCGACTCATCCACTCCAGACCCCTACGACGCACAAGAGGTAGTTCTGGATGTCGATCATTGTACGAGACTATTGGTCACCGACGTCGTGGACGGGACGACGTACGACACGAACCAAAACCCCGACGTCCTGCACCGGGAACGACACGAGGAACGTAACAAAACCCCGTCTTCGGTTTGTTAGGTCGTACGTCAGGTTGGGTCTAAGTGTCTCACACTGTGTCAGGTGCTCCTCTTGAACTTCATGTACAACTCCTGACTACGACAGACCGTTCAATCCCTTTCGAAGAAATGTACTTTGACTTTAGACCTTCTAATTCCCTATAATTGAAACGGTCCCCTATTTCACCGATCACCTCTCCTACTTCTTAGAAGGTCTTCCTTCCTTGGTATATGGGTTTTCAGGACTCCACCCTTGTTGTACTATGGACTTTCCCTCGGGACAACATCTCTTTTAAAACACTCTTGACATCCCGGAAGGTCGAGTAACTGCTCCGACCTGAAATAAAATCTTCATTGCCTCCACAGAGACCGATGTACTTTTTTAATCTACGCTTCGTCGACCTACTCGTCCCTCCGGTCGGGGTCCGGTGGTGTCTCCGAGTCCACTCCCGTACACCACCGAACCCGAGTTTTCCTCACCGAATAGACCATAGACCATGTCGACTAGGTGACTACCCAGGGTCGTCACGACCCCCCTACCCCCGACAGTCCTCTCGAGAGGGACGGGTTCCACCCGTGTGTCTAAGGGTACCGACTCGAGTTCCCACGAGTCTCCAGTCAGGTCGTCACACTTCGGTAGGGACCTCTTCGTCGTAAACCTGACATAAGGTCCGGACGACTCACGGGTTGTCACAGACGGTCGGAGAGTCGGAGGGAGCCATTGTTCCGGTCCGAAACGACACCCCCACCCTGGTGTATCACTCAGTGGACGACCCCCTCCTTCACTCACTCGTACCTTCGAGTCACTTGATACAGGACTAGTATAGGAGCTTCAAATTTAGTAAGTCAAGTCAAGTCAGGTCAGCAATTCAGCACAGGCTGAGAAACGCTCGAGCACTTGGAGTCCCGTGGTCCGGAGGGACAGGTAGTGGTTGAGGGCCTCAGGTGGGTTTGAGTACAGGTAGCTCAGCCACTACGGTAGGTTGGTAGAGTAGGAGACAACAGGAGAAGAGGAGGACGGAAGTTAGAAAGGGTCGTAGTCCCAGAAAAGGTTACTTAGTCGAGAAGTGTAGTCCACCGGTTTCATAACCTCAAAGTCGAAGTTGTAGTCAGGAAGGCTACTTGTGAGTCCTGACTAAAGGAAATCCTACCTGACCAACCTAGAGGAACGTCAGGTTCCCTAAGAATTTTCAGAAGAGGTTGTGGTGTCAAGTTTTCGTAGCAAGCCGTGAGTCGGAAGAAGTGTCAGGTTGAGAGTGTAGGTATGTACTGGTGTCCTTTTTGGTATCGGAACTGATCTGCCTGGAAACAACCGTTTCATTACAGAGACGAAAACTTATATGATAGATCCAACCTGAAGGAACCACCAAGTCTGCCATTTCGTAGACAGATGTTACACCCTCTGGACCCAAGCTAGGGACCCAGTCCTTCTAGGGGACCTTTTCCTTTACCGTTAGGTGAGGTCATGATAAAGGACCTTTTAGGGTACCTGTCTCCTCGGACCATCGAATGTCAGGTACCCCAGTATTTCTCAGTCTGTGTTGACTCGTTGAAGTGAAAGTGATCCAACCAGTATTGAAAGGAAGGTTCCTCATTCACAGAAAATTAAAGTACCGACGTTAGCGGTAGACGTCACTAAAACCTCGGGTCTTTTTATTTCAGTCGGTGACAAAGGTGACAAAGGGGTAGATAGACGGTACTTCACTACCCTGACCTACAGTACTAGAAGTAAAAGACTTACAACTCGGTTGAAAAAGTGAGAGGTGAAAATGAAAGTAGTTCTCCGAAAAATCAAGGAGAAGTGAAAGACGATATTCCCACCACAGTAGACGTATAGACTCTAATAACTATAAAGAGGGTCGTCAGAACTGAGGTCGAACACGAAGTAGGTCCGGTCGCAAAGAGTACTACATGAGACAACGACTCAACGAAGTCAACACAGGCTGGGACACGCTGGGGTATTTGTCGTCGGGTGGTCCGAGAGGGTAGGGACCCTAAGAGGTCCGTTCTTGTGACCTCACCCAACGGTAAAGGAAAAGGTTACGTACTTTCGCTTTTCACTTTCACTTCAACGAGTCAACACAGACTGAGAAACACTGGGGTACCTGACGTCGGACGGTCCGAGGAGACAGGGACCCTAAAAGGTCCGTTCTCATGATCTCACCCCACGGTAACGGAAGAGGATACTACATGAGACGTATATTCAATTTATTCGTCTCACTGTTATATGTCGGAACTGCATGAGGAAAAGGATAAACCTTGGTCAGACAACAAGGTACAAGTCAAAATTGACAACGAAGGACTGGACGTATGTCTAAAGAGTTCTCCGTCCAGTCCACCAGACCGTGAGGGTAGAGAAAGTCTTAAAAGGTGTCAAATAACACTAGGTGTGTCAGTTTCCGAAACCATATCAGTTCTTTCGTCTTTATCTACAAAAGGACTTTGAGAGAACGAAAAAGCTACTAGGTCGTCTACAACCGTTAAACTAGAGACTAAGGAGACGGAAAACATTTTGGTCGAACTTGTAGACCTTCAAGTGCCAAGTACATAACGACTTCGGACCGAACCTCTTAAAATTCGTGACGAAATGATCGCACACTCTACTCACGTTAACACGACATCAGACTCGTAAGAAATCGTAACGGAAAGAAACCCTAACCATACTTTTGACTGGAAAAGGTCAGGACACCGGTGACGACTAAAAAGGTTTAAACGACCGTATAACTCACGTCGTGAAAGTGTCGTAGTAGAAAGTCCTAAACTTTCTCGAGTTAACCTTAAGGTAGTAGAGGTGATCAAAACAAGTATCACTACGAAGGATTCCGGTTGAACTGAAGTGTAAGGTCCTACAAATTTAGTAATAACTGTTGAATTTTTTGTTTGGGTACCAAATCTTAACCCCCATTTCGGGTTAGTCTGAGGATTTTCGAGACACTTACACCACTCGACTATTTCTGAAGTCTGGTTCTAGAGAATTTTTAAGACTCTAGACGTTGACGAAAAAAACAACAACAACCAAACAGACTAACCGACCTAAAGAAAAAAAAAAAAAAAAAAACCATTGTAAGTGGTTGATGAATCATCAATTGTTCTGTGACACTAGTCTCGAAGTTCCGTAACAGAAATCAATAATTTTGAATGAGATTTTCCCGTTAAAATAGTATTACAAAAATTAAAGTAAATATAAAATTGTCGAACTCTTCGACTCCAACTCTTCATTACTGTGAACAAGGGACGGGTAGAGTGCACCACAGTCCCCCGTACTCCTGTCATCACCGCTGTCACGGAGACGGAGGAGTCTGCTTGAGAGTCCAGGACTCCCCAGTCCACTACCCCACGGGCCCCTCGACGGTTCCTTCCCGAGCCCCTCGGACTCCGTCCTCTCCGTCTCGCCTCACTACTTGTGGCTTTTTCCAGGCCATCCTGTCAGGGAACCTGACGTTCCTCTAGGTTGGTCAGGTAAGACTTCCTCTAGTCGGGACCCTAAAGAAACCTTCCTTACTACGATTTCGACTTTGAGGTCATGAAACCGGTGGAGTACGCTTCTCAACTGAGTAACCTTTTCTGAGACTACGACTCTCCATAACCCCCGTCCTCCTCTTCCCCTCCTGTCTCCTACTCTACCGACCTACCGTAGTGACTGAGCTACCTGCGCTCAGACTCACTTGAGACCCTCAACCACTACCTGTTCCTCCGGACCGTACGACGCTAAGTACCCCAGTGTTCCGCAGCCTGTACTGACTCGTTGACTTGACTTGACTCCTGAAACGAGCCACGACGGGGTAACCCAAATTACACAGTCTCTAATGAGGACAGGGATCCAGTCTGTCTGTCTCCGGGGTGTTGGTGAGGTGGTTGGGGTGGGTGACCGGAATAGGATAGGTTGGGGTGGTCGGGCTAGGTGGACGGAGTAGAGTAGGTCGCTGTGAGTTGTCGGGGTAGGGTGATTGGAGTGGGTGTTCGGAGTAGGGTGGGTTGGGGTCGTGTGATCGGGGTGGGTGTCGGAGTAGGGTAGGTCGGGGTGAGGTAATCGAGGTGGGTGTTCGGACTAGGGTAGGTCGGGGTGGGGTAATCGGGATCGGGTGGTGGGGCTTGGGAGGTCGAGGATCCGGGGGACGAGAAGATCCGGCGAGGTTCCTCGGTCTCCCTTTTCGGTGACTTTTGTTTTGTCTAAGTGAAAGGTTTTATAAGAGGCTACTCAGCAGAAGACGAAACCCCAGAGGTACCACTTGTCTTGGGGTTCGTGTCCGACTCTGTGAAAGAGGACGGAGACGAACCGTGGGTGGTACCGAAGTCCACTCACCGGCGCCCAGAGACACTGGGACTGGAGGCTGCTGACGTCGTCGGTGTACCCGGATGTAACCACGATCCCAGGAAGTGTCTTTTTCCTTTCCCCAGGGTCGACGTAGCATTGTCGGTGGAAAAGTGGATGAGTGCACGAGTTTGAGATCGGGTTTGACTAAAACCATCCAGTGTTTCCCTTTGTCTTCTCTAGTCCTTCTCTCCTACTTTTGATCCCCTCCTGGGACAGAGGGGGAGCCATGGGTCGGTGGAGGGATGAGACCCTTTGGACACCCTTGTAGACCGGGTCGACGGAAAGCGGGCGGATCACAAGACACACAAATATAATCGGCCGGGACCCTAGACCTGTCTAACAAAGGGGACGTCCAAGAGTCGTTGTAAAACATCCACCAGAACATTTCCTTTCGTTTATAAATTCCGAAAGGGAAAGGGAGAGGGACTAACAAATGGAGAGAGGACTACCCCTCTCTCCATGGTGATTGAGGACTATTCTTACCATCTCGGCCACCCGTCGGTAGGTCGTCCAACCGCGATCCGAGACTAGGTGACCGACCTCCCCCTCCCCGCAGGGCCCGCCTTGTAGACCACCTTCGTAGATACGGTAGTACACACCGGGTCTACAGAGACATACGTGGACGAATCTCCTACCCCTAAACTGTCCGTCGTGTCTATCTATAGGTGTTAAACGTAAATATACTAATTTGCATTCACCGAACCTATAGACATAAGGTGTGCGGACTTTGTTTCGACGGGTACAACGTGTAATTGTGTATCCCGCGGAGGTCCGGGTACGAACGGTTTCGTCCCCGGGTTCAGATAGGTAGTATCTTTTGTAGATAGCTCGTGAATCTTCCTCAAGATACTTAATGACATGGTTCATGTGCCGGGAAAAATCCTTAAATACTAGGTCCCTTTTGTCACAATATACGTTCTAATTTCGGACCTTACAGACATCAGTGTCAACTCTAGACATCCATCAAAATGCCCCATGTCTCAGGAAAATGATGCAAACTAGTGTACTAGAAGTGGTACAGGACACTGTCATTCACAAGACGAACTCCAGTGTGTCGACGACTCACTCACCTGGGTAGAAGACGACGACCCGTGGTACAGAACCCCGTCTCGGTCTCCACACATCGTCGTCTCCGGAACGACACTCACCGACTCTCCGGACTCACTAAATGTACACCTCCCTTCCCACCCATATGTCTTCTGCCACCCGAGAACAGTCTACCCACCTTCGACACACTCTCCCCTGAGTCTGGGTACGAACAGTCTCGTCCCCGGGTTTAGGTAGGTTCACACACTAAAGACGACCTCTCACCACGACCCACCAGGGTCCCTCCCCGTGACACCTCCTCCTTTCGGACCTCCTCCCCACCCACCTCTCACGGGTGGTGGAAGTCCACGTTCTATCGTCGGAGTGAAGTGAGTGTCCAGGGAGAGCCCTGGGAAATGACGGGGTCGAAATGACGACTCCCCTGTCTGCTCGTCTCGTGAGCTCTAGTACAGGCTCCGGTGTACCACCCAATCAATCCCAACCAGAGGTCGGGAGACGGAGGAACTCCGGACTTACGAGTCGATGACACGTCGACAGAAGGTCTAGGTCCCTTCCCGGTGTCCGTTCCTATACTCCTACCTCACTTGAGTGTCCACCCTGTTTTCGTCCCGAACTTCTGACTTCCAGAGACTTCGACTGGAAGTCGACACCGCTCTGGGTTTGTCATACTAGTCAGAATTAATGACGGTAAGAAGGTAGCTATAGTAATGGACATAATCGTCGGTCATAATGATATGATAATTGCCTGGTTTTAGATTTGTGTTGTAAAAACTAGGACGTTCTCCCCCTCTAGGTTCGGACATAGTTGTAAATAAAACTAAAAAACCTGTGGGACTTCATACATAAAATTAAAATGGAAGTCATCTGGAATGACAAAAAAGAGAGGTGAATCTTCCATAAAGAAGTTAAAATCCACGATAATTAAAACAATGGTGTTAATAATTATACTTCGGGTGATAGTTGACTCTCACTGGAGTTTTAGACAGTTTTACCGCTGTTGTGAGAAAACAATCTTCGTACTTTCTTTTTCGTAAACTTAGAGTCGGGTGGAACCAAAGGGTGGAATCAAAGAAAGTCATTAGGAATCAAAGGAGTAGACATTTTAAGCTGTTGGTGTTTTAGAAAAAATACCATAATATTTCTATTTTAGTCTATTACATAGAATTTCTTGAGGTATTTGACGGTTGACAACTTGTCTACGTTAAAAGAATCAAATTGGGACCCTTCAAGTACAGTCATAAACTATATTAAATTTACAAAGAATCAATTTTCCTCTGAATACCTTGGGAGAGTGTTTACTTCTACTCCTACTGGTGATATTTTTTTTCTTTTCTTGTACTACCGTACTACACCTCTGTAACCCTGTGACCGAGAAACGACCACCCTCACATTTTCCCCTGTCGACGACAACTTTTGTCACATCACTCAGGAGTCTTTTAATTTGTATCTTAATGGTATACTCGGTCATAAAGACCGATGTTCGGGTTTTCTTAACTTTAGTCACAGACTCTATAAACATGTGGGTACAAGTATCTTTGTAATAAGTGTTCTCGGTTTTCTGCCATCTTTGGGTTCACAGGTAGTCACCTAATTACCTGTTCGTTTTACACCAGATAGGTATACTACCTTATGAGAAGTCGGACTTTTCTTTCCCCTTAAGACCGTGGATGATGTTGTTACGTGGGACTCCTAAAATACGGTTCTCTTTCTTCGGTCAGTGATTTCTTGTGTGTAACACACTTAGGTGAATAGACCCCAGGGATCCACTCAGTTTAAGTGTCTCTGTCTTTCTTCCCACCAACGGTCCTCTCCCTCCTTCCCGTCAAAAACAATTTAACTCTGTCTTAAGTCAAAATATTCTACTTTTTCTAAAGACTCCTACCTACCACCACTACCATCGTGTACATGAATTGTGGTGACTTGGCGTGTGAATTTTTCCCAATTCTACCGTTCAAAATACAATACACGACGACGATTCAGCGAAGTCAGCACAGGCTGAGACACGCTGGGGTATCTACCGTCGGGTGGTCCGAGAGGGCAGGGACCCTAAGAGGTCCGTTCTTGTGACCTCACCCAACGGTAACGAAAGAGGTTACGTACTTTCACTTTTTACTTTCACTTCAGAGAGTCAGCACAGACTGAGAATCGCTGGGGTACCTGACGTCGGATGGTCCAAGGAGGTAGGTACCCTAAAAGGTCCGTTTTCATGACCTCCCTCCACGGTGACGGAAGAGGTTACAATACACATAAAATGATATTAACTTTTTTTCTCTCTGTGTTCCGACTATCCTCGGTGGACCTCCGAATGTCTCGTCACCGGTGGTTCTCATGGAAGACAGGACCCGAGTCCTTACCGACGCTACGAACCCCTGGACCGACTAAGAACCGTCTTAAGTTTAGGAAAGGACACAACCTAAACGATAACACCCCTTGACGTACCGGGCTCTGAGTCAGGGACTCGCCCACGCGGTCGACCCACTACGGGGTCGAGTTCACGTCCTGGTCAGGGTACGGACTCACGTGTTGAAGTCTTTAGTGCCACGGATTTTATTTGACAATCCCGAAGTAACGAAGGGAGACTAAGACTCTCAACGAAGACACCCTTCATAAGTCCCTAAATGACCTTGAAAAGTCTTTCTCGGTATAAAACACTAGGGGGGGAGTAGGGGAGACGGGTTTTGGTAATCGTCAACGGAACTACGGACAGGGGTCAATCAAGAACATATATAAAAAATAAAAAAAAACGGTACACCGAAAACCCTAGAATCAAGGGAGTGGTCCTTAGTTTGGACCCCGGGGTCGTAACTCTCGTGACTCAGGATTGGTGACCTGCTGATCCCTTCAGGGATAAAACACGAGAAAATTTCTTGTGAAACACATATCTTCCAGTAGTTGACCCTAACCCCCGTCTTCGGAAGGAATACACGTAGAGAAAGTCCGAGTTTAACTTCCCCGGAGACACCGTAAAACCCCCGAAAGGACCACTGAGTATACCATTTCTTAAGAGGACGTTACGTTCTCTGGGTTCAAGTCAGGGACCCAACCCTTCTAGGGAACCCCTTCCCTTGGCAATGGGTAAGGTCATCCCGAAAGGTCCACCGTGTCCTCCATAAAACCTCGTACCTCTCCAGAAGGGTGTCCTCCTTCCGGGTCTTTTGAGTCGACGTCAGGGGTTCGGGACCTAGACCACCCTCCCCCACACGTCCCTCGTCCCGTCGACTCAGGACTTTCCCTCTCACGGACTCGGGAGGTCGTCTGTCCGCCTCTCCTATCGATAAGATTTCTCGAGGACCTCCGACTAGACCTAGAAGAGACTTCTTCCAGACCTAATCTACCAAGACCTTCTTGTGTACCCGGGTTCAAGCACACTGAGACACCCGGTCCCTACGAACCCCGGAACCCGGAGGTGGTCGTGGGAAGTCAAACGAATCTGACTTCCCGTCACCGACTCCTGTGTGTCCTCCGGAGGGAGTAGTTCCACCGGTCCCGGAAAGAGAGACTCCTCGTCGGACGGCGTAGGTCCGACACAGGGGGGTCGACGAGGAGGACGGACCGGAGTCGGTGGTACCGACGGGGACGAGGAAGGTTCTTTCTACTAAAGGTCGGGGAAGACATCCGACCCCTTTCGTCGAAACGATTTGGTGTGTGGTACTTAGTTCACTGAAAGGGACGGGTAGACGTAACTATTACAGGAACCGAGGGAAAGACCTTCCTTCACGACCAGACAGGGGAAAATACCTCCCCGTCTTCCCCTGGGACCTTCTACTCTCGCGGACTCCAACCCCCACCCGAGACACCCGACTCCCACGGGTCCCGTCCCACTCCTCCGACGTCCCACCTCCTTTCCTTGCACTTAAGGACAAGTCTCCCCAGTTTCGGGGAGATGTCTCTAGAGATACACAGTACACCCACAATCTGGTACCCCACCCCTGATCTCTGACCTCTCAGTGCATTCTTGTTTTTAGTGAGAACGAGTGTTCCTTAAGCGGGTCCTTCCATCTTTACTGTGTTTGTCTTTACTTCCTTACTTACTTACTTATACATTTCTAAAGGAAGAGGATCTCTTCTGTAGTAAGAACGGATTCCGAAGTTGTACAAGTTTATGTCCCGACTAAAGTGGGGGTGTCGGAAATCCCTTCGAGGGACCTAGACGAAGAGCCCCGACTCCGACTCACTAACTCCGGACCTCCGTAGGAGACTCCCTCGTCAGGGAGGTGTGACACCCACCCACAATGACCGACTCGTGGCCGGTCTTTTTAGAGTCTACCGGGGAAGTCTACCGTGACTGGGACAAGTAGTACTACCAACCCGAGGTCCCTTGTCTTTTGTGAATTCTCGACCCGGATCTTTAACACCGTCGTACTGGAACTTCTGTGAAATGACCGGTTCTTCAGAATGTCTCGGGTCCAAGTTTTCCACTGGGAGAGGAGAGTCACCCTCTTGACAACTTTGTGTGACCCAGTACAAAAATTTAACGGTGTCACCAAAGAGGGACTCAGTACCCTAGTGTCTCAAATGACGTACCTTCTTGGTGTGAGACGTCCTTAGAACGGAACCGTGTGAGTCGGAGTCAAATAAGACGTAGTACTTCGACAAGATATGGTTGCCCTCGCGGTTCCGGAGTCCTCGTCTGCATTCTTGTACTCTTTTCAGCAACGTACACTCTGAGAATCGGGGCGGGTCCAGGGGTACCGCGAGTCCCCGGTTCTCCCGTGAGAATCACCACCTCGGTGTCGTCGTTCCTCTCTCGCGGTACGTCTTCACCACCACGGAATCCTAAAGGAGAGTTGTAGCAGTCGGACAGTAATAGTAGTGGTAGTGACATTATAAGTACTGTGAAGAGTTGTATCGACGTGAAGAATCGTGAATGAAGAACTTTAAAAATAAAACACCCACGAGCGTATACACACATATACTGATACTTTAGGTAGAGGAGGTGGTCTTTTAATCGAAGTACTCTTGGTTCCGAAACCTACGAAACGAGTAGTGACCATGGGTGAAGACCTTGGGACAGACCTGAGACCTTCGTCGGTGATTTATTTACACCCCCTTATTTTTTTAGCGGTGGTAGTGGTCGTAGTTAAAGTAGAGGAGTACTGAGGGACGACTAATGGTAGGAAGTCACAAAGAACTTAGAATATAGAAGAAAATTAGAAATAAAAAAGACGATTTTTCTGTCTTCAACGACTTTACCAACTACTCGTCAATCAACCCTTAGACGAAGAGAATAAAGACGGTTTGTTTGTTCACTACGCTGGGAGGGGACGAGAACCGAAACTACCCTTCCTCACAACCTAATCGACAAGAGAGATTCAAATGAAGATCAAGGTTTTATACTTGTGTATTTGAGCTTTACTAACGTGAAACCGGTACATACGGTTTTTAAAGAAAACGTTTAAGACTACTGAATTAGTCAAACGCAAACAATGTCGTTCGAATTCTTACTTTCTTTTGACACAAGAAATACCCGGAAATCAAATCTTGACGTTGGATCATTCCTACACTTAAAGAAATTTTTTGTTATACGAAATTAGAACTTTACTTCGGTAACAATTCGAATTTAATACTACACCTTTTTTTACCTTCCCTTCTCTTCAAGACAAAGAATACGTAATTGTGAATCTGAGAAGGACGAAACCGAAGAAGCCCAAGAGTAGCGAGTGACTTACGGCAGTGAAGACTGAAGACAGAAGTCCTTCGACGAACGGACGGTACTGACAAAGGTTACTGTGGTGACGACGACGACGATTCAGTGAAGTCAACACAGACTGAGAAACATTGGGGTATCAGCCGCCGGGTGGTCCGAGAGGGCAGGGACCCTAAGAGGTCCGTTCTTGTGACCTCACCCAACGGTAACGGAAGAGGTCACGTACTTTCACTTTTCACTTTCACTTCAGTGAGTCAGCATAGACTAAGAAACACTGGGGTACCTGACATCGGGTGGTCCGAGGAGGTAGGTACCCTAAAAGGTCCGTTCTCATGACCTCATCCCACGGTAACGGAAGAGAGAGGTTACTGTGATGTACCGAGGTATAGACTCTCGGATAAGTCCGAGGTCAGAGACGGGTAGGTACCTAAGAGGTGGGGTGTTGGTCCAATCGTCTACGGAGTGGTTCCAACCACCAAGTGCCCGTAGGGGTCGGGTGGCCGTCGGAACACAGGACGTCGGAATGGAGGGAGCTGAGTAAGTGGATTGGTGTCATGAAATGAGAGACTTTATGAGACACTCGTAAGACCACGGAGTCCAGACTCGGTGAGGAAAAGGAAACCCTACTATAACGAGGTAATAAATTGTTTATACATAGGACCCCCCATAACACGCTCCCTCGGATTCTCTTTTTAACATATCGCTATACACACGTACGATGTAGTGAAGTCAGTCCAGGCAGAGAAACACTGGGGTACCTGACATCGGGTGGTCCGAAAAGACAAATACCCTAAGGGGACCGTTTGACCTCACTCAACGGCACGGGAGGAGGTCCCCTAGAAGGGTTGACTCCCTGACTTGGGTACAGAGACTGAAGAGGACGTGACCGTCCGTCCAAGAAGTGGAAATCACGGTGGACCCTTCGGGTGTCACTAGACTCATTTGTGTTTACTGACGTAGGAAGAGCTCACCGAATATCTGGTCGAGGTACCACCTTACCCGAAGGGCAGGTCAAGATTGTGACTCACCAAACCCCAGTTACTGAGTTCGGATAAAAACGGAGTTAGTAGAGTAAGTACTTTACTTTATTATTATTTATAAACAGTTTAAGAACGATTCTTGATCTGTAGTAAGGTTTACCGGACCCTACAATGTACAAATTAGTCGTACCGACGGAGGACTGTTCCCATGACGACACTAAGGGTAAAGGGTCTACTCTGATCCTTCCTGGTTCCTTCGATGCTTCGATGAACACTACCCGTTCACTGAGCACACCGACACGAGAGGGGTTGTGGTCCACGACGGAGGACTCCTCTTTTGAACATGTACCACACAACCCCCAGGTTGAAGTGAAGTACGTCTCTGACACCTTGTCGTGGGTCTGTTCTCATTCACGACCCTTGAGACCGGGAACAACGGGTAGAGTACGAGGAAAGGTCGGGACGAATCCAAACGGACGTGGGGCTTCGACGTAGGGACTAGGGGTCTATACCACTACAGTGTGTGGATGGTTCAGGGAAATCGAGACTAAAAGACTTGACAAATAAACGTAGAATCCGGTAAAGGAACATGAAAAAAAAAAAACGAAACGACCCAAAAACAACGTCACGTGTCCGAAACAGATCAACCCTACACGACCAAACCAGCGGGGTGTCGTACACCCTAGAATCAAGGAGATGGTCCCTAGTTTGTGTTTAGGGGACGTGACCTTACGCCTAAGAATTGGTAACCTGGTGGTCGCTTCAGGAGTAAAGGGAAATAAGAATCAATAGAAGTAAATGAGGACTGAGTAGAGAGGTAGGTCTTAAGTTCGACGTCCACAAACTTTTGTGTCACATACTTACCTTTTGATCTCAGTACTTTTAGGTCTCGGTTAACGGTAACCTCTCTCTGGAACAATGAGTCTCAAGGGTGTTCCTCCCGTTGGTCCCCGAGCCCACAGACCCGATTAAAGGGACCTTCTCAAATATAACCGTTACAAAATCTTCAAACGTAACGGAGGGAAGTTTCAAGTTAGATGAAAATAAGGGAATTTCCAAGTTTTCCCTGAAAAGTGAAAACTTCTCCTGTGACACACACACTGGAACACCGTACTAAGAGACTGGGAGGATTCCCAAGACACTCAATGGGTCCTTGGACACTGTTTAGAGACGTTGTTGGGTCTGACTATCAGGAGGTTACTCGCTCAATGACTTTAATGGTTCACCCAGGGTGGGTTACATTCTGTGTGGGTTTACGTAGAAAGAAACACCGAAACTTGTGTCGAGATGGGAGAGGCACGGAATCAAAACGGGAAAGCGACGAGATTTCACCTTGGAGGTGAACATAACTTCTGAAGATGGACTAAGGAACCTTATTTTCAACGACTCTTTTAAATCACGACCCAGTACTTCTTGAGTAACATAATGAAGATTAGAGGGGGAAAGAAGGATTGACAAGACTAAAGGACAGGAAACAACACGACCGGACGACGACGACGATTCAGCGAAGTCAGTACCGGCCGAGACACGTTGTGGTATCTGCCGTCGGGTGGTCCGAGGGGGTAGGGACCCTAAGAGGTCCGTTCTTGTGACCTCACCCAACGGTAACGGAAGAGGTTACGTACTTTCACTTTTCACTTTCCCTTCGGCGAGTCAGCACAGGTTGAGAATCACTGGGGTACCTGACGTACGTCGGATGGTTCGAGGAGGTAGGTACCCTAAAAGGCCCGTTCTCATGACCTCACCCCACGGTAGCGGAAGAGGTCCACACGACCGGACCCACACAGATTAAATCCGGTGAGACGAAGGGAATTGGTGGTAATTGGGTTTACGACCCACACTCTTCAGTTCCCATCAACCAACACACTCTTACTTCAGTCTTTGAGGACAGTGTAGTAATGTTGGGGACCCGTCTGGGTGACCCCTGGGGAGTCATAGTGTGGTCTACGGCCGGGATGGGTTGAGAACCGTCAGGTTTAAAATTATAATTTTAGTTGTCGGGTCGAATAAAGTTTGTACTCTTCAGACACCAAAAAGACTAAGACAAGTTTCTTTTACTCGTAAAAGGAAAATCAGAACAAATCTGTCAACATAATTTACCCAGGCAGTCAGTCTACCATGTTTTGTATGTCTGGAAAAGGAGCTCTACTACCTCATTTACAACATTCTTACTATTACTCCCGACTACCGGTACTCGACGGAGGAGACCCGACGAGGACGGTTCCCAACGATCCCAAAAAGTCTCCTTGTAAGGAAGAGGAAACCCTTCCTCCTCGACCGTACCGTCCATACTCCCTCTGTACAAAATTCAAGAGGTTCTCAAGACGAACCAGAAGATCTTACGGGGGTTCCATTTCTACCTCCCCCACGAGACCGGGTCTTTGGAGTGAGGTGGGAGGAAGAGTCCCTATGGTACCTCTCAAGGTGGTGAGCCGTAGAGCCCCGACGACTCCTGGGTCACAACCAGTCTACGTCTTGGTCAACGTTACACCACACTGTCTGTACGGGTCCTCAGACCTTGACGTGTAGTGAGATTTGGTGTCGGTAGGACAGAACGACGAGGACGAGGACTGCGATTAACAGAACGACAAGTGTGACAAGTGACTTGGGTCCCATCCGGTCCGTGGTCAATTCTCCGACCTTCTACTGAGTTCCTCGACATCCTTGACGTCTGTATAAATAAGAGAGGACCGACTGTGTCGTCGACATCGTCATCTGTGTGATTCACGAAAGGAGAGTACCGACTGGGTTCTCTGTGTCGACACTACGACGTCATTCACGGAGACAAAAGACGCATCTTGAGTACAGTGTTTTGATCGGGTACAGGTTCTCTCATGGAACACTACGTGTACACGTGACGATATTTACTAGACGATGTAATAAATGTTTTGCACCCCCTTCTCTCGGACTTTTACGGTAGAACCGATTAAATGAGAGAGGGGTGTGTAGGGTGAAACCTTTCACACAGAGGGGTAGGACGGGTTGAGTCTCGTACACGATTGTGGTCACCTTTGTACGATATTTTATGGTTCAGTGTCACTCTCACAATGCACAAAATTTGTAGGGGAAAAAGGTTTCTACGTCACATAATAAAAGAGTAGTTTTCGACTTTGATTCTCCGTCACCCACTGAACTCAACTACCCTACCGACCCGTCTTACGTAATGGTCCTGGGGTCATCGAGACCGTAGAAGAGTGGACGTGAACAGGACTGACGACACGGGAACTTGAAGAAGGAGTCTCTCAGATCCTAAGGAACTAGACCCGGTTGTGACGGGACAGGTATATACAGTGTGGACACAAGAGAGAAGAGAGGTCAATTTAGTATTCGGTGTGTTTCCTGTCTTACAGACAGAATCCTAGAAGTACGGAATTCTTCACTGAGACGACGACCTGTGATCCGAGTCTCGTAATCGGCCTTCCCGGGTATCTTTGGAGATCACTTCGGAACGTGGAAGTAAAGGGTCCCTTCTTTTAAGGTGGCTGCTTCTGTCTTTTCAAGTGCCCGACACCTCCACTGCGACTCGACGAGAACCTCGACACTAGGGGATTGGTCTGACGAGTCCCTACAAGGGTCACTGACCCTCAGTGACACTATTTTCTATTCGGTATAGAAGGTTCATCTCGAAGAGTCTGATGACCCGGGTCTCCACACACTGGACACGACTACGAAAGTAAACTCCTAAATTAAAACTTTCAACGTACCGATTCCCGTTCTCTCTTTATACGGGCGATTGGGACCCTAAGTCCCAGGAAGAACCGGTCAGTTAGTCCGGTCACTCCGGTCCGTCCCGGAGAGGTGTTCCTCGTCGACGGATAGTCCTCCTCTGTCTCTTCCGGACCAGGAGTCCTTTCCGACTGTCCAGTCCGACTCTTCTTATGTGTCGATGAGTGGGACACAAATGAGGAGTGTAACTTAATAAGGAGGGAAACCCGTCTTACTCTCACATATATCCGGTTCTCTTCGGTCCCACAGTGTCCAACGTCTACCCTCAAGGAGGGGTGTCATAAGGGTCCCAAAAAAGAACCAGAGATGAGTTAAGAGTTGGGGGTGTGAGTAAGAGTCTTCTTTCCTCCGACCCCTCTGTCAAGAGAAACCTAAAGAATTTCGGTGTCCCGGTCCGGTGTGGTGTATGTATGTTTTGGACCACCCAAACCCCGTCCATCTGTCACGTACCACGTCTACCGTCCGGGGTGTACGTCTGAACGATTCAAATTTAGAGTCGAGGTAGGCAAGGGTGACGACACAGTGACCCGAGTCCCGGTCTTGTTTCAGGTAGTCCGACCCCCTGAACTTTCGTCTTGACATACGAGAGGGTCATGGTCTCCGACCGTCAGGTTCTAGTTCCACAGACGTACCTGTCAAAGGGGACTTCGTAGAGAGAAACCGTACATCTGTTGACAGAAAAGGGACACAGTAGTGTACTAGGAGGGAGAGACACTCAGACACAGGACTAGAGGAGAAGAACCTTCCTGTGGTGAGTATATCAACCAAAAAAAATTTATATTTAAATAAATAAAATTAACCATCAATTAATGAAATGTTATAACATAACCAAAACGGTATGTAGTTGTACTTAGGCGGTGTCCATATGTGCACAAGGGGTAGGACTTGGGGGGAGGGAGGAGGGAGGGGCATGGTAGGGAGACCCAGTAGAGTGACGTGGTCGGGGTTCGTAGGTCATAGTACGTAGCTTGGACCTGACCACTAAGTAAAGTATATACTATAATATGTTCAAAGTTACAGTAAGAGGGTTTAGTAGGGTGGGAGTGGGAGAGGGAGTCTTAGGTTTTCTTAAAGGATGTGTAGACACAGAGAAAACGACAGAACGTATGTCCAATACAATGGCAGAAAGATTTAAGGTATATATACACAATCATATGANACGGTAGAAGGATTTAAGGTATATATACACAATCATATGACATAACCACAAAAAGAAAGACCGAATGAAGAGAGACATATTAGCCGAGGTCAAAACAGGTAGAGTAGTCTTGACTAAGTTTACTTAAGAAAAAATGCCGACTCATTATGAGGTAACACATATACATGGTGTCGAAAGAATAGGTAAGTAGACGACTACCTGTAGATCCAACAAAGGTACAGGATCGATAATATTTGTCACGACGCTACTTGTAACCCCATGTACACAGAGAAAGTTAAGACCAAAGGAACCACACATCCGGGTCGTCACCCTAACGACCCAGTATTCCATCAAGATAAACGTTAAAAAATTCCTTAGAGGTGTGACAAGAGGTATCACCGACATGATCAAACGTAAGGGTGGTTGTCACATCCTCCCAAGGGAAAAGAGGTGTGGGAGAGGTCGTAAATAACGAACGTCTGAAAACCTAGTGTCGGTAAGACTGACCACACTTTACCATGGAGTAACACCAAAACTAAACGTAAAGAGACTATTACTCTCTACAACTCGGGGAAAAGTACACAAACAATCGGTAGACATACAGACGAAACCTCTTTACAGACAAATCAAGAAACCGGGTAAAAAACTAACCCAGCAAATAATAAGACCTTAACTCGACGTATTCAACGAACATATAAAAACTCTAGTCAACAAACAGTCAACGAAGTAAACGATAATAAAAGAGGGTAAGACTTCCGACAGAAAAGTGGACCGAATATAAAAGGAAACGACACGTCTTCGAAAATTCAAATTAATTCAGGGTAAACAAATAAACGAAAATAAAGGTTATGAGACCCCAGTATCTCCTAGGACGACACTGAATACAGCCTCTCACAAAACGGATACAAGAGGAGATCCTCAAAATATCAAAGACCAGAATGTAAATCTAGAAATTAGGTAAAACTCAAATAAAAACACACGCCACAATCTTTCACTAGATCAAAGTAAGAAAATGTTCACCAACTGGTCAAAAGGGTCGTGGTGAACAATTTCTCTAACAGAAATTAGGTAACATATAAGAACGGAGGAAACAGTTTCTATTCCACAGGTATCCACGTACCTAAATAGAGACTCGAGAGATAAAACAAGGTAACTAGACATAAAGACAGAAACACGGTCATGGTATGACAGAGCTACTGACACCGAAACATCATCTCGGACTTCAGTCCGTCCAACCAAGGAGACCAAGGTAAGAAGAAAGAGTTCTAACGAAACCGATAAGCTCCAAAAAACATAAAGGTATGTTTAACACTTTAATAAACAAGATCAAGACACTNTTTATGACAACCATCGAACTATTCCTAACGTAACTTAGATATTTAACGAAACCCATCATATGAGTAAAAGTCATATAACTAAGGAGGCTGGGTACTTGTACCATTAAAGAGGTAGACAATCACAGGAGAAACTAAAGAAAGTGTTCTCAAAATATCAAAAGATACATATCCAGAAATCAAAGAAATTCATCTATATAAGGATTCATAAAATAAGAAAAGTAACGTTACCACTTACCTTAACAAAGGAATTAAAGAGAGAGAAAAATTTTTTAAAAATAAAAATGAAATAAAATGAAATGTTATGACATAACCAAAACGGTATGTAACTATACTTAGGTGGTGCCCACATGTACGTAAGGGTTTGTACTTGGGTGGAGGGTGGAGGGAGGGGTATTGTAGAGAGACCCATTAGTGGCACGTGATCGGGGTTCGTACGACATAGGACGTAGCCTGTATCTGACCGTTAAGCTAAGAATGTACCATCATATGTACAAAGTTACGGTAAGAGGGTTTAGTAGGGTGGGAGAGGGAGATGGAGACTCAGGTTTTCAGGCAATATGTGTAGACACAGAAAAAACGACAGAACGTATGTCCCATCAGTAACGGTAGAAAAGTTTAAGGTGATATGATATAAGGTCATGTGATATACACAATCATATGACATAACCACAGAAAGAAAGACCGAATGAAGTGAGACATATTAGCCGAGGTCAAAGTAGGTAGAGTAGTCTTGACTAAGTTTACATAAGAAAAATTGCCGACTCATTATGAGGTAACACATATACATGGTGACGAAAGAATAGGTAAGTAGACGACTACCTGTAGATCCAACAAAGGTACAGGACCGATAATATTTGTCACGACGCTACTTGTAACCCCATGTACACAGAGAAAGTTAAGACCAAAGGAGCCACACATACGGGTCTTTACCCTAACGACCCAGTATTCCGTCAAGATAAAGGTCAAAAAATTCCTGAGAGGTGTGACAAGAGGTATCACCGACATGATCAAACGTAAGGGTGGTTGTCACATACTCCCAAGGGAAAAGAGGTATGGGAGAGGTCGTAAATAACGAACGTCTGAAAACCTAGCGTCGGTAAGACTGACCACACTTCACCATGGAGTAACACCAAAACTAAACGTAAAGAGATTATTACTCACTACAACTCGTAGAAAAGTACACAAACAATCGGTAGGCATACAGAAGAAACCTCTTTACAGATAAATCAAGAAACCGGGTAAAAAACTAACCCAGCAAATAAAAAGACCTTAACTCGACGTCTTCAACGAACATATAAAAACTCTAATCAACAAACAGTCAACGAAGTAAACGATAATAAAAGAGGGTAAGTCTTCCGACAGAAAAGTGGAACGAATATAAAAGGAAACAACACGTCTTCGAAAATTAAAATTAATCTAGGGTAAACAGGTAAAAACAAAAATAAAGGTCTTAAGACCCTCCACCTAGTATTTCCTAGGACGACACTAAATACAGTCTCTCACAAAATGGATACAAGAGGAGATCCTCAAAATATCAAAGACCAGAATGTAAATCTAGAAATTAGGTAAAACTCAAATAAAAGTACACGCCACAATCTTTCACAAGATCAAAGTAAGAAAATGTTCACCAACTGGTCAAGAGGGTCGTGGTGAACAATTTCTCTAACAGAAATTAGGTAACATATAAGAACGGAGGAAACAGTTTCTTTCCACAGGTATACACACACCTAAATAGAGACCCGAGAGATAAAACAAGGTAACTAGACATAAAGACAGAAACACGGTCATGGTATGACAGAGCTACTGACACCGAAACATCATCTCGGAACTTCAGTCCGTTCAACTAAGGAGGTCAAGGTAAGAAGAA
>SJYO01041262.1:0-17490 GCA_006410555.1 Capra ibex | reverse complement strand
ATCTTTCACTAGATCAAAGTAAGAAAATGTTCACCAACTGGTCAAAAGGGTCGTGGTGAACAATTTCTCTAACAGAAATGAGGTAACATATAAGAACGGAGGAAACAGTTTCTATTCCACAGGTATACACACACCTAAATAGAGACCCGAAAGATAAAACAAGGTAACTAGATATACAGACAGAAACACGGTCATGGTATGACAGAACTACTGACACCGAAACATCATCTCGGACTTCAGTCCGTTCAACTAAGGAGGTCAAGGTAAGAAGAAAGAGTTCTAACGAAACCGATAAGCTCCAAAAAACATAAAGGTATGTTTAGAACTTTAATAAACAAGATCAAGACACTTTTTATGACAACCATCGAACTATTCCTAACGTAACTTAGATATTTAACGAAACCCATCATATGAGTAAAAGTCATATAACTAAGGAGGCTAGGTACTTGTACCATTAAAGAGGTAGACAATCACAGGAGAAACTAAAGAAAGTGTTCTCAAAATATCAAAAGATATATATCCAGAAATCAAAGAAATTCATCTATATAAGGATTCATAAAATAAGAAAAGTAACGTTACCACTTACCTTAACAAAGGAATTAAAGAGAGAGAAAAATTTTTTAAAAATAAAAATGAAATAAAATGAAATGTTATGACATAACCAAAACGGTATGTAACTATACTTAGGTGGTGCCCACATGTACGTAAGGGTTTGTACTTGGGGGGAGGGTGGAGGGAGGGGTACTGTAGAGAGACCCATTAGTGGCACGTGATCGGGGTTCGTACGACATAGGACGTAGCCTGTATCTGACCGCTAAGCTAAGAATGTACCATCATATGTACAAAGTTACGGTAAGAGGGTTTAGTAGGGTGGGAGAGGGAGATGGAGACTCAGGTTTTCAGGCAATATGTGTAGACACAGAAAAAACGACAGAACGTATGTCCCAGCAGTAACGGTAGAAAAGTTTAAGGTGATATGATATAAGGTCATGTGATATACACAATCACATGATATAACCACAGAAAGAAAGACCGAATGAAGTGAGACATATTAGCCGAGGTCAAAGTAGGTAGAGTAGTCTTGACTAAGTTTACATAAGAAAAATTGCCGACTCATTATGAGGTAACACATATACATGGTGACGAAAGAATAGGTAAGTAGACGACTACCTGTAGATCCAACAAAGGTACAGGACCGATAATATTTGTCACGACGCTACTTGTAACCCCATGTACACAGAGAAAGTTAAGACCAAAGGAGCCACACATACGGGTCTTTACCCTAACGACCCAGTATTCCGTCAAGATAAAGGTTAAAAAATTCCTGAGAGGTGTGACAAGAGGTATCACCGACATGATCAAACGTAAGGGTGGTTGTCACATACTCCCAAGGGAAAAGAGGTATGGGAAAGGTCGTAAATAACGAACGTCTGAAAACCTAGCTTCGGTAAGACTGACCACACTTCACCATGGAGTAACACCAAAACTAAACGTATAGAGACTATTACTCACGACAACTCGTAGAAAAGTACACAAACAATCGGTAGGCATACAGAAAAACCTCTTTACAGATAAATCAAGAAACCGGGTAAAAAACTAACCCAGCAAAATAAAAAGACCTTAACTCGACGTCTTCAACGAACATATAAAAACTCTAATCAACAAACAGTCAACAAAGTAAACGATAATAAAAGAGGGTAAGTCTTCCGACAGAAAAGTGGAACGAATATAAAAGGAAACAACACGTCTTCGAAAATTAAAATTAATCTAGGGTAAACAGGTAAAAACAAAAATAAAGGTCTTAAGACCCTCCACCTAGTATTTCCTAGGACGACACTAAATACAGTCTCTCACAAAATGGATACAAGAGGAGATCCTCAAAATATCAAAGACCAGAATGTAAATCTAGAAATTAGGTAAAACTCAAATAAAAGCACACACCACAATCTTTCACAAGATCAAAGTAAGAAAATGTTCAGCAACTGGTCAAAAGGGTCGTGGTGAACAATTTCTCTAACAGAAATTAGGTAACATATAAGAACGGAGGAAACAGTTTCTTTCCACAGGTATACACACACCTAAATAGAGACCCGAGAGATAAAACAAGTTAACTAGACATAAAGACAGAAACACGGTCATGGTATGACAGAGCTACTGACACCGAAACATCATCTCGGACTTCAGTCCGTTCAACTAAGGAGGTCAAGGTAAGAAGAAAGAGTTCTAACGAAACCGATAAGCTCCAAAAAACATAAAGGTATGTTTAGAACTTTACTAAACAAGATAAAGACACTTTTTATACCGACCATCGAACTATCCCTAACGTAACTTAAACATTTAACGAAACCCATCACATGAGTAAAAGTGATATAACTAAGAAGGTTAGGTACTTGTACCAAATAAAGAGGTAGATAATCACAGGAGAAACTAAAGAAAGTAGTCACAAAATAACAAAAGATATATATCCAGAAATCCATCTATATAAGGATTCATAAAATAAGAAAAGCAACGTTACCACTTACCCTAACAAAGGAATTAAAGAAAAAGATGAAAGAGTGATAATCACATATCCTTACGTTCCCTAAAGAATCACAACTAAAATATAGGACGTCGAAATGATATAAGTAACTAATCGAGATCATTAAAAGACCACCTCAGAAATCCCAAAAGATACATCTCCTAGATAAGTAACTAATCGAGATCATTAAAAGACCACCTCAGAAATCCCAAAAGATACATCTCCTAGTACAGAAGACGTTTGTCACTCGTAAAATGAAGAAGAAAAGGTTAAACCTAAGGAAAATAAAGAAAAAGACGAGACCAACGACACCGGTTTTGAAGGTCTTGACACAACTTATCATCAGCACTTCACCCGTGGGAACAGAACAACAAGGACTGAAATCCCCTTTACGAAAGTTAAAAAGTGGTAACTCCTATTACAAACGACCCCCAAACAGTATATATCGAAAATAATACAACTCCATACAAAGAAGATAAGGACGAAAGACCTCCCAAAAAGTAGTATTTACCCACAACTTAAAACAGTTTCAAAAAGAGACGTAGATAACTCTATTAGTATACCGAAAATAAAAAGTTAAACAATTACACCACATAATGTAACTAACTAAACACCTATAACTTCTTAGGAACATAGGGACCCTATTTCGGGTGAACCAGTACTACATACTAGAAAAATTACACAACAACCTAAGACTAGCGATCTTAAAACAATTCCTAAAAACGTAGATACAAGTAGTCACTATAACCGGATATTAAAGAAAAAAACATCGTAGAAACAGTCCAAAATCATAATCCCACTACCACCGGAGTATCTTACTCAAACCTTCAAATGGAAGGAGACGTTAAAAGACCTTCTCAAAGTCATCCTATCCATTCTCGAGAAGAGATTTAAAAACCATCTTAAGTCGACACTTCGGCAGACCTGGACCCGAAAACAAACGACCTTCTAAAGACTAATGTCAAAGTTAAAGGTACGAAAACTACTCAGACAATTCTAAAAGATAAAGAAGGACCAAGTCAAAACCTTTCAACATGAAAAGATTCTTAAACAGGTAAAGAAGGTGCAACAGGTAAAATAACCGTATATTAACGACTATCATCAGAGAATACTAGGAAACATAAAGAAACAACAGACAACACTAGAGAGGTAAAAGTAAAGATGAAAATAACTAAACTAAAAAGAGGGAAACAAAGAACTACTCAGACCGATTACCAAACAGTTAAAATAAATAGGAAAGTTTCTTGGTCGAAAACCGAAACAACTAAAAACGATACCAGAGAAAACAAAGAAAACGTAAATAAAGACGGGATTAAAAATTCTAAAGAAAGGAAGATGATTAAGACCCCAAGAAGTAAAGAAGGAAAAGATCAACAAAATCCACATCTCAATCCAATAAATAAACTGGAAAAAGAACAAAGAACTCCATACGGACATGACGATACTTGAAAGGGGAATCGTGACGGAAATGTCATAGGGTGTCCAAAACCCATCAACACAAAAGTAAAAGTCAGTAAAGATACGTATAAAACTAAAGAAGACACTAAACAACCAATAAGTCGTCGCACAACAAGTCGGAGGTATACAACCTTAAAAATTATCAAAAAGAGGACATTAACTCTAGATTAGAATGACGTAATACCAGTCTTTTCTACGAACCTTACTAAAGTTAAAAAAACTTAAATGGTTCCGATCTAAATACTGGGTCCTACACTAGATAGGACCACTTCCAAGACACACGCGAACTCTTTTTCAACTTTCAGTAACAAAATCCCACTTTACAGAATATCTATAGTTAATCCAGATTGACCAGATAACATAGAAAATTTCAAACACAAAGGAACCATTAAAAGACAAATCGACTAGATAGGTATCCACACTCACCTCATAATTTCAGAGGGTGATAATAACACGATAACGATTAAAGGGGAAAGTATGAACAATCGTGAACAGAATGTATAACACCACGAGGATACAACCCACGTATTTATAAATATTAACAATAAAGAAGAAGAACCTAACTAGGAAACTAGTAACACATCACAGGAAGAAACAGAGAAAAGTGTTGGAAACAAAATTTCAGATAAAATAGACTATACTCATAACGATGAGGACGAAAGAAAACCAGAGATAAACGTACCTTTTAGAAAAAGGTCGGGAAATGAAAATCCGACATACACAGCGGACAAAACTCCACCCAGAGAACATCTGTTGTATACATCCCCAGAACAAAAACATAGGTAAGTCGGTCGGAAACAGAAAACCCCATAAGTTGGGTAAATACAAATTCCATTAATAACTATTCATACTAGGGCAACGGTAAATTAAATAACGAAACCCAAACTCAAATGTATGGGAAAAACACAAAGGACAGATCTCTTATAGGAAATCGTAAACAACCTCTCGACCAAACCACGACGACTTATGAGAGTCGAAAACGAATAGACATTTCGAAAACTAAAGAGGAAGTATAAACTTACTCTAGGAACAACCCATGTCATTAGACCCGACATCCAATAAAAGAAAGTAATGAAATTCATACAGAACGGTAAGGAAGGACCGAACTTCTCAAAGATAACTTTCTAGTCGACAATAGGATTACCCTTAGGGGAACACACAAAAAACAACAAAAGGGAACGACGGAAATTATAAACAAGAGAGACAAACTAGAAACAATTAAACTAATTATACACAGAACCCCACAAAGTGGAACCCAAATAGGACAAAACGTGTAAGACCCAAAGAACCTGAACCTACTAATAAAGGAAGAGGTAAAATCCCTTTAAAAGTTGATAATAGAGACGTTCATAAAAGAGTACCAGAAAGAAAAACAGAAGAAGAAGACCCTGAGTACAAAGTTTACGACCCCGTAAATTGTGACAGAACCTCCAGAGACTCTAACAGGAGTAAAGGAAATTAAGTAAAAAAGAAAAGGGAGAGACTAAGTAAATAAAGATGGTAAGATAGAAGATTAAGTGATTAGCATAAAAGACGGAGACAGTAAGATGATAAAAAAGGAGGTCTCACAAAAACTAGAGTAAATAACGTAATAAGTAATATATAACTGAGGAAAAATAAAGAAGATCCGGGAACAATTTGGAAAGAACGTAGAAGAGTTAGGAACAGAGGTCCGATAAATAGACACTAAGGTAAAACTAAAGTTCTAAAACCTAGTAAAAGTGATAGTAATAAGTCTTAAGAAATAGTCCAACTAAGGGATAGAGAAGGAGAAAACAAACCAAACCACCCGTAAACAGGACAAGGAAATGGACGACCCATGAGGAGACAGAGAAGTAGAACAAATATAACGACTCAAACCCCACAGGAAAGACATAAGACCGTCAAACACCTCAAGAGAAATAAAACCTCAAAGGAGCGACACCCGTCCCAACATGTCCACCGAACAGTTCCAAAGAACCAATCCCTTCGAACACAGTCACAAGACCACGTACCTCGAACTAAAGAAGAGAGACCTCACGTTACTTCACAGGTCATTACTCAATACTCTACAGTTACCAAAACCTCATTGAAACCCGTTGGACGTATAACCTCGAGTCCCGACACAAGAACACAACGACCTCTTAAACGTACCATACAGAACGAGACCTTGAACAACCGGGAACCCACCACGAACCAAAGTCACATCCATACCTCCGCAAACTACTCGAGGACAGTTAATTACAAAGGACCTCAAGGAGGACGAAGACCAAAAGTCACAATAAAAACGTCATTAGAGTTCTGAAGAGGAAGATATGTTGTGGCAACTATTTTGTAGATCCAATTTCTACTTTTCAAAGAGGGGTAACTCCCTGTGGGTCTCTCCAAGTATCTCAATGTACCTCTTCTCCTCCCTCCTCCCTCAATCTCCACTGGGCTTACTCTACTTCTACTTTCCAACAACAACTTAGTGCTGCGACCCTAAGAACCGGGGGTCTCCTCTTCTTAAGTTAGGTCCCGGTCTCTGCTCCGAACTAGGGAGTCTCGAAAACACATTATTTCAAAATAATTTCACATTTCCTCTATCTCTTTCGAAGACTATATCCGTAGTCTTCCCCCGTCTTTCTCACGGGTGAACAATCATAATCGTTACTTCAATATATGAGAGGTCATTTAGTTTTCTTACAGACCTCCAACATTTCTGGAGTAGTCTGGATGAAGGTATTAAATGTAAAATTCTATTACCTTAATCGGTCTTCCAAATTAAGTCTCTGACAGGAGTCCGTCTTATGTATTATGTAACAACAATATATTAGGAACATTTCTCGTCCAGATGAGGGTATTAAATGTCTTAATCGGTCTTCCAAATTAGGTCTCTGACAGGAGTCCGTATTATGTAACAACAATATATTAGGATTCCTTACATCTCTTCCTTTTTTTTAAACAGGAAAGAAGGAGGAACTCTTAAGGTCTGGGGAAAGAGGAACCCCTGGGGATTTGAATAGTTGGACGGATCCTTTACTGAGAGAGTTCCACCTTAGTTATCTCCTCTCTCGTTTGATCGGTCATTAGTGAAGGAATACACGTGAGGAGTTGACCTGGCGAGTCTCTACAAGTGCCTCAATATGTCTCTTCTCTTCTCCCTCCTTCCTCTGTCTCCACCAGTCATCCTATTTTCCCCCCTTAGTTTTCTTCGCTCTGTCTAAGTCGGTCATTAGTTAAGGGATTCACAAGAGGTGGCAGACCTTGTGTGTCTTTAAGTGTCTCAACCCATCTCTTCTCTCCCCCATCCCTCCTCTGTGTCCGCTGGACCACCTCTTTTTCCTCTCAGGTTTCCTCCTCTCTCGTCCGTTCGGTCTTTAGACCGAGGGTTCATTTTTACCCATGACTTCTAACCCAAGAATTACCATGTTTTAACTATTGTTTATGGTTTTTCGTCTCTAATTTTTAGATTTCATCTCAAACCCTAAAGTTTTTATGTTATAATTTCTTTTCTTCTTTTTTTCTCTTTTTTTTCCAGTGTTTTTAATAAATTTTTATATATATATACTTCAAACGAAAATTTTTTATCCCAGAAAAAAAAAGGTTTCATTATCATCCAATATTTTCACTTTTAATTTCCTCATTATCTCCTGAATTTTAAAATTTTGTAAATTTTCTTTCTTACTAGCATTTTTATCATTTTCATATAGATTCTGAAAGAGACCACAACAACGCCCATAACACCCCAGTCAAGTAAAAGTCTATCAAGGAACCAGGCCAAATATAAAGAGTTCTAGATATCCGGGGAAGAATACATCAGCCATGATTGATGTCCCAAGATTAGATAACGTGGACAGTGAAGGTTCCGCCAAGGGAGACAAAATCGAAGAATACAAACGACCAGAGAAGTCACAGACTAAAGGTGGGACTGTGTTTCCCCCGCCACCACCTGTGACAAAAGTCCGAGTGAACAAGCCAGCGCGACACCCCTCCCTCCCTGCGACGGTTGTTTATTGTGACCGTGCACGACCGTCACGGAGTCGGTGTGACCCGGGCGGGGGCGAGTGCCGCGTACACGGGAGGGACGGGTGTGACGAGTCCGAGATCCAACGAGGTGGCCCTTGGCTGGCTCCGGCCGGGACCCGACGTACGTGGTGGGTCCAGATTCGGCGAGTCCAAGTCCGTGAGCCCATCAGGAGTTTCCGAGTCTGAGCCAACCCGGACACAAAACACGGGAAGGGTCCAGGCTCGTCGAGTCTACTACTCCACAAACCACTTGCGTCAGCGACGCTGAATAGTGGAAGCGGGCAGGGACGGCGAGCCACAAGACCCACATGTTGGACGTGTGGAAGAGTCCGCCTACAACTGGCAGGTCTTGGGGTTCTTCAGAATCAATCGTTTCTTCGGACGAATGTCCAAACATCTATTATAGAGAGACCTCGATACTAACGGGGGAAGGTGGAGACCGACGGACAGTGGCCTCCCCCTACGAGACATCGGCGATAGAGACAAGTCAGGAAACAAGACACGCGTCCGGACCGACACAGAATCCAATGCCGACCGAAAAGCGTACCATCAATAGGGTGTCAGACCAAACGATCAAGTTTAATCAAGTGAGTCTGACACGAACCCCGTAAGTCCGGTCTAGGAATGAGATTCGTTACGTCGGGTGTGGAGGGATGGGTCGGGGGGCGAACGATCACCGTCCACTTCCACAGACACGACGAAGAGGTGACCCTCTCAATGGAAACCCGAACATTAGACATCCAAAATTAATAAATAAATAAAAAGGAGGGACAATACAACGGGAGACACGAAGGTTCCGAGTGGTGTCTGAGACGTCACTCTCACAAAGGACCACAAACCTTTGAAGAGAGAAAAGTTCTAAGGGAAGGGTCCTACCTCGAGGTAGGGATGGAGAAACAGAGAAAAAAACAGAATATATAAAAAAGGATGGAGGAAAGTTTCTGTTACCCGACGAAAAGACCCACGGACTACAGGAGACGGTCGTAAGTCTTCAACAAAACACCTTAAATAAGTCCCAAATTCACAAGAAAACCACTTAAACACCCCCTATTTCACCAGAGGGACAGGATAAGGAGACGGTAGAATCCTGACGGGGGGTTGTGGTCAGTATAACCTAGTACCAAGTGGGAGTCAGTCAAGTCAAGTCAACGAGTCAGAACAGACTGAGAAACACTGGGGTACCTGACGTCGTACGGTCCGAAGGGACAGGTAGTGGTTGAGGGTCTCGAACGAGTTTGAGTACAGGTAGTTCAGTCACTACGGTAGGTNAACAGAGAAAAAAACAGAATATATAAAAAAGGATGGAGGAAAGCTTCTGTTACCCGACGAAAAGACCCACGGACTACAGGAGACGGCCGTAAGTCTTCAACAAAACACCTTAAATAAGTCCCAAATTCACAAGAAAACCACTTAAACACCCCCTATTTCACCAGAGGGACAGGATAAGGAGACACCTTAAATAAGTCCCAAATTCACAAGAAAACCACTTAAACACCCCCTATTTCACCAGAGGGACAGGATAAGGAGACGGTAGAATCCTGACGGGGGGTTGTGGTCAGTATAACCTAGTACCAAGTGGGAGTCAGTCAAGTCAAGTCAACGAGTCAGAACAGACTGAGAAACACTGGGGTACTTGACGTCGTACGGTCCGAAGGGACAGGTAGTGGTTGAGGGTCTCGAACGAGTTTGAGTACAGGTAGTTCAGTCACTACGGTAGGTTGGTAGAATAGGAGACAGTAGGGGATAAGGAGGACGGAAGTTAACAAGGGTCGTAGTCCCAGAAAAGTTTACTCAGTCAAGAAACGTAGTCCACCGGTTTCATAACCCCGAAGACGAAGTCGTAGTCAGGAAGGTTACTTATAAGTCCTGACTAAAGGAAATCCTACCTGACCAAACTAGAAGAACGTCAGGTTCCCTGAGAGTTCTCAGAAGAGATTGTGGTATCAAGTTTTCGTAGTTAAGAAACCATGAGTCGAAAGAGATACCAAGTTGAGAGTGTAGGTATGAACTGATGACATACCTTTTTGGTATCGAAACTGATCTGTCTGGAAACAACCGTTTCATTACAGAGACGACAGATCCAACCAGTATTTAAAAGAAGGTTCCTCGTTCGTAGAAAATTAAAGTACCGACGTCAGTGGTAGACGTCACCAAAACTTCGGGTTCTTTTATTTCAGACAGTGACAAAGGTAACAAAGGGGTATATAGACGGTACTTCACTACCTTGACCTACGGTACTGTAAACGAAAGACTTACAACTCCAAATTCGGTTGAAAAAGTGAGGGGAGAAAGTGAAAGTAGTTCTCTGAAAAATCAAGAAGAAGTGAAAGACGGTATTCCCACCACAGTAGACGTGTATACTCCAATAACTATAAAGAGGGGTGTCATAAATAAGATCGAACACGAAGTAGGTCGACCCGTAAAACGTACTACATGAGACGTATATTCAATTTATTCGCTCCACTGTCATAGGTCGGAACTACGTGAGGAAAGGGTTAAACCTTGGTCATACAACAAGGTTCAGACGAAGATTGACAAAGAAGAACTGGAAGTATGTCTAAAGAGTCCTCCGTCCTGTCCACGAGACCATAAGGGTAGAGAAAGTCTTAAAAGGTGTCAAATAACACTAGATGTGTCAGTTTCCATAACCGCATCAGTTATTTTGTCTTCATCTACTAAAAGACCTTGAGAGAACGAAACAGATACTAGGTTGTCTACAACCGTTAAACTAGAGACCAAGGAGACGGAAAAGATTTACGTCGGACTTGTAGATTTTCAAGATCAAAGTGTATGACAACTTCGGACCGAACCTCTTAAAACTCCTAATGAAACGATCGTACACTCTACTCACGTTGACACGCCATCAAACTTGTAAGAAACCGTAGTGGAAAGAAACCCTAACTTTACTTTTAACTACAAAAGGTCTCGACACGGGTGAAGACTCAAAAGGTTCAAACGACCGTATAACTCACGTCGTGAAAGTGTCGTATAAAATCCTAAACTTTATCGAGTTGACCTTAAGGTAGTGGAGGTGATCGAAACAAGTATCACTATGAAGGAGTCCGGGCGAACTGAAGTGTGAGGTCTTACAGACCGAGATCCACTCACAAGTGTGGTAGCACCAATACACTCAGTAATTCTAGCAAAAAACATATCAAGACACATAAGAACGGTGGAGAAGAAGTATAGAAGACGAAGACAATACGGGTATGGTAAAGACAGGAATTAATACGGGTAGAAACGTACTTTATAAGGGAACAACAGAGATTAAAAGAACTACTCTAGAGATCAGAAAGGGTAAGATAACGAAAGGAGATAAAGAAACGTGACTAGTGACTCCTTCCGAAAGAATAGAGAGGAACGATGAGTAACCTTGAGACGTAAGTCTACCCATATAGAAAGGAAAAGAGGAAACGGAAATCGAAGAGGTAGAAGAGAGACGATAAATATTCCGGGAGAGTCTGTCGGTAATACGGAAAAACATAAAGAAAAAGAACACCTACCAGAACCAGTGACAGGGACATGTTACAGTGCTTGGAGACCGGTATCAAGAAGTCCGTGAGACAGATAGTCTAGATTAGGGAACTTAGATAAACAGTGAAGGTGACATATTACCATTCCCTAAATAAACTAAATCTAGTATGGACTTACCAGACCAACAAAAGGGATGAAAGAAGTCAAATTCACACTTAAACCGTTTTTACTCAAGTTCTAGACTCGGTAATAGTCGAGGGTCAGAAAAAGAAAAAAAAAAAGGTGACTGACATTTCTCGAAGAGGTAGAAGTCGACGTTTCTTATATTAGTTAGACTAAAGTCATAACTGGTAGACACTACATGTACATATCTCAGTAGAGAACACAACGACCTTCTCTCACAAACGATACTGGTCACGTAATAGAACCGTTTTAAGACAATCGGAAACGGGAAGAAGTAAAACATGAGGTTCCAGTTTGAACGGACAATGACGCCCATAGAGAACATAAGGATAAGAATGTAAGACCAGGGGATACTACTTTTCCTGTAGAAAAAAATCATAATCAAGATCTTCCACAACATACAGTAGTATCTTGGTAAGTTAAAGTTGAAGAAACTGAAATCACAAACCCCGTATCTCAACCTAATAACACTATCACTTACCAAACGGAACCTTTGCTTGTCTAGTAAAACGGTAAAAACTCTGACGTAGGTTCATGACGTAAAGTGTGAGAAAACAACTGATACTACCTATAAGGTAAAGAAGATTCCCTAAGAACGGGTGTCATGATCTATATTAACAGTAGACTCAATTTAAGTGGGTAAAGTCAGGTAAAGTCAAGTGACTAAGGATTTTATAGGAACAGGTGAGAACGGTAGAGGACAAACTGATGAAGGTTAAATGGAACTAAGTACCTGGATCGTAAGGTCCAAGGAGACGTCTCAACAAAAAATATCGTAACTCGAAATGTAGGTAGTGGTCAGTGTAGGTGTTGACTCTTGACAAAAACGAAAACGAGGTAGAGGAGTAAAAAAGACTTCAAAAAAGAGGTGAGAAGAAGTCATCATATAACCCGTGGATGACTGGACCCCTCAAGTAGAGAGTCACAGGAAAAAAAACCAGAAAAATATGACAAGTACCCCAAGATTTCCGTTCTTATGACTTCATCAAACGGTAAGGGAAGAGGTCACCTGGTACAAAAAAGTCTTGAGAGGTGGTACTACGTATGTAGAACCCACCGGGATGTACCGTACCGAGTATCAAAGTAACTCAATCTGTTCTGGGGTACCAGGTACACTAGTCAAACCAATCAAAAGACACTAACACCAAAATAGGACAGACGGGAGACAACTTATACCTATTCTCCGAATACCTTCGAAGGACCACCCTCTCTGACTGACATCCCCTTTGACGAGACTACCCGCCCCGACACGAGTCATTTAGAAATTAGGTTAAAAGACAACTATCACCGGAGTAAAATTGAATTAATGAAGAGATGTCTGGAACACCGGTTTACGTCAGTGTAAAACTCCATGACCCCAATCCTAAGTCAAGTCAAATCAAGGCAAGTCAGAGAGTCAAAACAGGCTGAGAAACGCTGGGGTACTTGACGTCGTACGGTCCGGAGGGATAGGTAGTGGTTGAAGACTCAAGTGGGTTTGAGTACCTGAAGGGACCACCGAGTCTACCATTTCGTAGACGGATGTTACACCCTCTGGGACCAAGCTAGGGACCCAGTCCTTCTAGGAGACCTCTTCCTTTATCGTTGGGTGAGGTCATGGGAACGGACCTTTTAGGGTACCTGCCTCCTCGGACCATCCGATGTCAGTCACCCCAGCGTTTCTCAGCCTGTGTTGAGTCGCTGAAGTGAAGTGAAGTACAGGTAACTCAGTTACTACGGTAGGTTGGTAGAGTAAGAGACAGTAGGGGAAGAGGAGGACGGGAGTTAGAAAGGGTCGTAGTCCCAGAAAAGTTTACTCAGTCGAGAAGCGTAGTCCACCTGTTTCATAACCTCAAAGTCGAAGTCAGGAAGACAGGAAGGTCACTTATAAGTCCTGACTAAAGGAAATCCTACTTAACCAACCTAGAGGAACGTCAGGTTCTCTGAGAGTTCTCAGAAGAGGTTGTGGTGTCAAGTTTTGGTAGTTAAGAAACCGTGAGTCGAAAGAAATATCAGGTTGAGAGTGCAGGTATGTACTGGTGACCTTTTTGGTATCGGAACTCATTTACCTGGAAACAACTGTTTTATTACAGAGACGAAAACTTATACGGTAGATCCAACCAGTATTGAAAGGAAGGTCCCTCATTCGCAGAAGATTAAAGTACCGACGTTAGTGGTAGACGACACTAAAACCTCGGGGGTTTTATTTCAGTCGGTGACAAAGGTAACAAAGGGGTAGATAAACGGTACTTCACTACTCTGGTCTACGGTACCAGAATCAAAACACTTACAACTCGAAATTCAGTTGAAAAAGTGAGAAGTAGAAAGTGGAAGTAGTTCTCCGAAAAATCAAGGAGAAGTGAAAGACAGTATTCCCACCACAGTAGACAGATAGACTCCAACAACTATCAAGAGGGATTCTACCTGACCTTACCCACTTAAATTGAGTCCACAAGTAATATAGATGACGACACCCGTACTTAGGGAATCTTATTTACCTTATAGGTAGTATCAGTTGTTTTCTCAGGTTTTACGTCATGAACCTACGTTAGAGTTTTTGCTGTCTTACTAGATACAAGTAAGGGTTCCGGTTGGTAAGTTATAGTGTTATTAGGTTCAGATACGGGGTTGGCCATTACGACTTCTTCGACTTCAACTTGTCACGATACTTCTGGATGTTTTGGAAGATCTTGATTGTGGTTTTTTTCTACAGGAAAAGTAATATCCCCCAATCCTAATACTGTGCACTTAAAATCCCAATAGTAAACTGGTATTTTTCACGGAAGAGATTCGGACAGAAGAGTAGACACCCTACCTCTAGTGTGTCACCGACGGAGGTCTCAGACGGAATGAAGGAAAAACTTATAATAGACGGTACTGTGACCCGGGACGAGACCCAGGGGAATCTGACCACCCCCTCCATCAGTGGGGAAAGAGAGACGTCCCGACCGGACGTCCGTCTTACGAGACCTTTTAAGAGACCCGAGGAAGATCGACTCACCGATGTCGAAACACTCCGTCCTGACCGACGAATGAAAAAACTGAGATACCCATTGAGTCTTCCTCAGAGTGACGTGGAAAGTCGTAATTTTCACGTTAAAATCCCTGAAGGAGACACCCGGTCACCGATTTCGAGATAGAAAGTTACGTCCCCCGTACCCAAGCTATGGAGTAGGAGACTTGGACTAAAACTACATCTGAGAAGTGACGTCTAGTTTCGGATAGTAAGGATAAGTAAATTAACTAAAACTAAAGTATTCTTTCACACTCGTACCCCCTATGTAAGATAACGAAATTCTTTTCTTTTATATATTAAACGACAGAAATCTATAAAGAAAATCTACACACCTATTTTATAAACTTTCTCCTGTAAGAGAATTAGTCTCTTGTAGTAAGTACATAAATAAAGTATAAAATACCATGATGAAATTCGTCATTTATCTTATTCAGAACACTTACTACACATTGACTCTCTCTTAAAGACGGAAACTTCTCAAATTCATAATAACCCCCCTATCTGGTATGTATAATTACAGTCGTAATCTTAAATATCGATTTTGACTCCTTGGAGTCTCCTCCCACGTACAAGGTACCTTTCCGATGACCTTCACTGTGGTCTCCTCTCGGTCCGAACGTCGTCTGTTCGGACCACAACCCGGTCCAACACTCGTGTCGTACCCCTGTCGACCCCAGTCCACCACCCGTCCGGGTCGTCTCATGTCCTACCCTTCTGTCCTCCACATACCTCTGGTGCGTCCAGTCAGGGGTCACAACCTCCAACTCTTCGAGACTAAAGGGTCACACCCGCCTTTGGTGCCTTTGTTAGTAGTGACATCAGTGGGTTACCCGTGAAGGGAAAGTACTCCTGACGGACGTCCCGGTTGACCCTGTCAAGTTCCAACTTCTACTTCGGGTAAAACCATAAAATCCGTTCTGTCTCCCTCCCGGACTCACTCCCTGACTCTCTTACATCTTCGTAACAGTCCTATTTTTAGAGAAACTTTTTTATTGGAAAATAAAAACATTTTAGGACCAAGTATCTGGCCGAGAAAACTTTGGAGTAGAAGAAGATGAAGTTGGACCCTCCCGAACACAGTCCCGACCACCAAGGGGTTCTGTCTTCGTCGGTCTAGAAACTCGTTGACACCCATCGTCTCGGGGAGGGGGTTGAAGGTTGATGTCATAAGGAGTATATTCGGTGACACGTGCACGGAACATTCCTTATTCAAAAATTTTCAATTTTTTTATTTTTATTCTATCTCCCTGAAGGGACCACCATCTCACCTATTCTTAGACAGACGGTTACGTGTCCTGTGTACAAACGAGAGACCAGGACCCCCTAGGGTGTACGACGTCTCGTTGATTTGTGTGTGTGGCATTGATGACTTCGGGTGTTAATCTCGGGTACAAGACGTTCTTTTCGGTGGTGTTACTCTTCGGGCGTGTGGTGTCACTTCTCATCGGGGACGGGTCACGTTGATCTCTTTCTGACATTGTCACTTCTAGGTCACGTTTGTTTTTATTTTTTGTTTACTTACTTATTTAATAATTTTTGTATTCTATTTTTATCATGTAAGGTGGGGGTTTATAGTGTTCTATAAAGTCATCTATGGTACGAAAATTATCTAATCCGTATATGAGGACCAAGAAAAAGATCCATACATATACACGTGTACGTGTAAATAGATTTATATAATAGAATAAAACTATTATATTCACACATGTACACATCACAGTTAGATTTATTTCCTCTATTCGACTCCGTTCGAGTCTATTGGTCTTTGACACAAATAGTTCCTTATCGTCTCCTGAACGTTAAGTCCTTCAGTCAACTCCCAAACCCCTCCGAGATAGATACCTGTTTCTCACTTTTCTCCCGTGTAGGTCGACCGTAAGTCTGTCACTCAAGTAACCGGACTCCTACCCCTCCCTGTGAACCGGCCAAAGGGGCTAGTCCTTTGTCCAAAGACAGAAGACATTTCGTCCGTAAATACCCTTTTAGTCACAGAGTCAAAACAAAGGACTTCTTCCCACACACTCTCAGAAGTAGGAGACGGGGACAAGGTAAAGTTTACCTTCAGGAAAATGTATACATTCATTATGTATGTGTATATATATGTAATGGAGGGGACCACCTCCTTTACCGTTGGGTGAGGTCATAAAAACGGACCCTTTAGGGTAACTGTCTTCTCGAATCGTCCGATGTCAGATACCCCAGTGTTTCTCAGTCCGTACTGACTCACTGACTCGTGTGTGCGTGTCCAATGGATATCATAAAGAATGGTCTTACTCTAAAATGAAATAGAGGAAAGAGATATGCATGTGTGTATGTGTGTACATTGTGTACATATATACATAGAAATTGGTTTTAACATAATTTGACACACGAGACATAACATTACAAAAATCAGTTTCTAGAGATGAAGAACCAGAATCATGTAAAACTTGAGTATCTTATGGATGGTATAAGTTTAAAAAAGAAAAAAGAAAAAAAAAAAAAACTCGACGGAAAACAAAATCAAAAAATTAAAAAAATTTACAATGAAATAAAATGAAATGTTATCGGTTTTAAAATTAAATGACACCGAAATAGATTTGTTGTAAGTTAGGTAACAACTAACACTACCGTTAAACAAAAATAAGGGGAATTTTACAGAAATAAAATCTTTTCAGAGAACCTTAATGTGAACTATAGAACTTCCCTGATTAGTCAAGGAACGTCCCACAGGATAAAGAAAAAAAAAAAGGACCACTGACAGAGGATATAAAGTACCTTAAATATAGGTTTGTAACAATCGATCTTATACATTATCGACTAGTCCTCTGTATATTGTGAACAAACCGGGTACTAGTCAATCATACTACCTTCGGATTAGAGAGATAAAATGTCA
>SJYO01041230.1:0-67637 GCA_006410555.1 Capra ibex | reverse complement strand
GGTTACGTACTTTCGTTTTTCACTTTCACTTCGGTGAGTCAGCACAGGGTGGGAGTCGTTGGGGTACCTGACGTCGGATGGTCCGAGGAGACAGGTACCCTAAAAGGTCCGTTCTCATGACCTCACCCCACGGTAACGGAAGAGGTCACAACCGATCCCGGTAACTCCATGAACCATTATTTCCGAAGACTCCGGGATGACAAGAGAAACCGACTACCTTCAATCAACATTGACTCCTCTAAGTATAACCGTGAGTCTTTCCTTCATCTCGGTTTCTGGAATCCAGTCCGACTTCACCTTGTTAACATAGTGAAACCGGGACTCCACGTTGACATGACCGACCCCGTCTTCATGGTCAGAGCACCCATGTTCGTGTATATTAAGAGGGCACCCTGACCCCAGATACAAACAACAAACGAAGTCGTTGTACCCCTCGTCCCTCTTACGTCGTCACCACGTTCGGGACTATATATATACTGTCTCAAGGTGTCATCGAATCCGGGTCCTCACGTCACAGTATATCGTCGTGTCGGAACCTTACTACTCAGTTTTAAGGTTGAGACCGGAGTCCTCTTCAGTGTCTCATCATCGTAGTGCCAGGGTCACTACCGGACAATTTCGGTGTGCAGTCCTGGGTACTTCACCTGACATCTCGTCGTCACCACACAAGGGTCAACACCACCCAGTTTCGTGACTGAATCGTGTGTCACACTCCACTTCACATCCTCGTGAAACCGGGTTTGTTACGATTTCACTTCGACTCTAAATCCTGGAACCCTATTCGATATCTTATCGTCGTCGAGTCGGATTCATTATTGGTCACTTTCGATGTTGATCCTTATGTCTTAGTCCAAGTTCGTTATCGTCGTACCGAAAACAATACCGTTCTGGTTCGTGATTCCAGCTTCGACCCCCGTCTCGTGTGTCGTCGTCGAGAGTAGGGTATGTACAGTCCCTTGACACCAGTGTTAGTTCCTTCCATTCCTCCCATACTTCCATAGTCCAGGGGTTCTAGTCCATAGGGGTGTCGCTGAACAGTTTTATGTTCCTCCTGTGTCATCGTTCCTGAGACCTGTCGAGACAGTCGACCTTAGTCACAACCATTTCTGACATTAAAGAGTCATCGTTTCTGAAGTTTACAGATACTACCACTCTGAACGGTCTGAAGAGAAGAGGAAAAAAGGTACTCTACTTTAGGGAAACTCTCTTAGGAACGACCACAGTTCGAGACTTGACCTTCTATGTCAGTAGATCAATTTTTCGAAAGGGTACAAAACGATGTACCGATAGGAGTCAAAAACGTAAGACGTTCCGAAGACGAGATAAAAACAACATCAGGTCTTGAATTGGTCACATTAAATTTAACTAAAGATGAGCAAGTAAATAACAAAAACACCCCCCATGTCCACAAACCTTGAGGATTGGAAGGTTGAACACCTACAGTAGAATAGATGACACAGGTCCTCTGACGTCTGTATTCCAGGTGAGTGTACGATAACAATAATATCATCAGATATGTAAAGAGAGAATGTACAATTATTGTATCTACTGAACGTACACGTTCTAGTAATTGAAAATCTAGTCACTATTATGACTGTTTGTTATAATTTGTGAAACAATAGTACTTTACAAGATGTGAAACGGGAAAGTTAATTAAAGGAGTCGACGACTGATGAGTATTTTAAATCAATAAACTTCACATCCTCAATTGAAAATTGAAGGACTAACTAAAGAGGACCCTATATTCGCACTCGTTATGGTTTTACTATCTCATTAAAAATTCATGACGTATACTCGTTCTACAGATACTTTACCGAGAGTGAAGACGACGACGATGTCGACTGAACGATGAAATCGAGACCCTCAACACCTTTCCACGACCACACCGGTCACCTTAAATCAGTAACCTACTTATACTTCCGTCAAGACATACTTGATCAGTACTCCCCAGTACTCCACTGACAAGATTATAGAAGTCGAAGGTGATAATGACTACGGTTGTTTGGTAGACGAAAATTCAAACTCTAAAAGGGACATAGAAATTGATTTCTACTAAAACTCTTACGACAGTTCTTAAACTAACTCTTTACCTGTATATACCGTTTTTCAAGTAAAACCTGTTTACAAAGTAGTAACTCTCTTAACTTTTCGAATTAAACCCTTAAAAGACCTTACGAATACTTTTAGACATTTCTTCAACAAAGTTTTTTCTTTGAATATTGTTTTGATGTCCTTAGTTCCAAACTACAGGAAGAACGTCTACGACAACCTGGGACACCACTCGACGACTGACTCTATGAACCTTATGGCAATCATATGTCAGAGGCAAAGAGCGGACCGAAAAACAAACTTTTCATATCACCTGTTGAAAGTAAGGGTGGTAGGATACATGGACAATATAAAAGTCGTAATTCACTGCTGTACTGTAAGTACCTTTCCCAGTTTTTATACTATATACATGAAATAAAACTGAAGACCAAGGTTTGTAAACTACTCTTCTGTACCTTGCTCAAAATGTCACTTCATGACCCATTCAGTAGAAAAATTGACCATCGTACTTTAGGATTAAAAGGTTCACGAAACCTTCAACTGGTGTATTTGTATTTCGGTGTCCTAAAACAGAGAATGTTCCTTTACTCCATTACTTTTATATTTTACTGGGTAGTTAGGGTATTTATAACACCTTTGTGAATTTGGTATCCCATAGCATCTTGGAACTCCGGATAATGATCATGTCCTGTGAGGTCCTTTAACATTTGGTGTTTAACTTCGTGAATTTTAAAGAGGCTTGTCAATATATACATTGAGTACTTTGAAGTAGAAAATTGGGTTTTTCCAGTGACCTTTGGAGTATTTTATGGAACTATTTACTTCTGTTCACCTAATTCCTTAATGTTTGCATAAACATCACGTTCATAGATCCATCGTAAATCTTTAACAAAAATGAACACATCGAGTAAAAGGTATTATATATAATATAATAAGTCACGTATGTATACAAAGGTCTAGTATAAAGTAACATAGTATAGTATAATATACATGTGTGTGTGTGTGTGTGTGCATATATAAACAAAATATTTTCTTGTATGTGAAAGTTTATAGAAAGAGATATAATAAGGTTTAAGGATAGGGGTATAATGGATTATATGAGTGTACCGTTATAAGAGTAAACTAGATTATAAACAACAATAAAAGAAAAACGAAAAGGAAATTCCTTCTGGGTGATGTAAAAATCTCTGTCAACCTTTTCGACTATACACCGAGTAAGCTTGGATGACCCTGAAACTTAAAGGAGCGGGTCACAACGGTTTAAAACTTAAACAACCTCCGGAGGTGACGTTTGGACGGTTTGGGGACGGATTCCAGTGGATGAGGAGAAACAACACGAAACAATTGAAACGTAAAAGTTATTCTTATTAGAATTTTTAAGATCTTAAAACTAATGTCACTTAGTATATACCCTTCGACCTATTTGACTGGAAGGTCAATCTTTGACTATATAAAGGTATGGTTGTTCATGGACTTAAAGTAATAGTAACGTTTTATTTCACTCTATGGACCCTCTGAAACTCTGATGCAGTCAATTTAATTCCGGAACTATTAAGTCATGTATTATCTCTTAGTTTATAAGTAATTTCTTATTTACTTTCCTTGTTCGGATCAGATCTTTATTCACGATTTTACGTCTCCTTACCACACCCGTCAAAGACGGTGGACTGTGAGATGGATCTTTCTGTCTTACTTTCGTTTATTATTTTACACAATGATATTCCTTTCTAACTTTACGGTTTCTTTGTAGGTCGTCCTTAGTATCTTTTATAGACCAGTCAGTCAAGTCAGCGAGTCAACACAGGCTGAGAAGTGTTGGGGTACTTGGTGTCGTGTGGTCCGGAGGGACAGGTAGTGATTTAGGTGGTTTTAGGTACAGGTGACTCAGACACTACGGTAGGTTGGTAGAATAGGAGATAGTAGGGAAAGAGGAGGACGGGAGTTAGAAAGGGTCGTAGTTCCAGAAAAGGTTACTCAGTCAAGAAGCGTAGTCCACCGGTTTTACAACCTCAAAGTCGAAGTTGTAGTAAGGAAGGTTACTTGTGGGTCCTGACTAGAGGAAATCTTACCTGACCAACTTAGAGGAACGTCAGGTTCCCTGAGAGTTCTCAGAAGAGGTTTTGGTGTCAAGTTTTCGTCAAGTTTTCCACGAGTCGAAAGAAATATCAAGTTGAGAGTGTAGGTATGTACTGATGACCTTTTTGGTATCGGAAGTGATCTGTCTGGAAACAACCGTTTGATTACAAAGACAAAAAATTATACGACAGATCCAACCAGTATTGAAAGACAGGTTCCTCATTCGCAGAAAATTAAAGTACCGACGTTAGTGGTAGAAGTCACTAAAACTACGGGTCTTTTTATTTCAGTCGGTGACAAAGGGGTAGACAAACGGTACTTCACTACCCTGGTCTAAGGTACTAGATTCAAAAGACTTACGACTCGAAATTCGGTTGAAAAAGTGAGAGAAGAAAGTGGAAGTAGTTCTCCGAAAAATCAAGAAGAAGTGAAAGACGGTATTCCCACCACAGTAGACGTATAGAATCCAATAACTATAAAGAGGACCTTTATAGAACCTCCGTAACTATTAATTCCAATTTAGATTTCCTACGAGTCCTTACTAACTTCCATTCCTTACAGTTGTAAAATCGTTAGTCGTTTGATTTTACCTACCCTTACCCACTTAAATTGAGTCTATTGTCAATATAGATGAAGAAACCCGTTCTTAGGGAATCTTCTTTACTTCATCAGTAGTATCAGTTATTTCTCAGGTTTTACGTTATGAACCTATGTTAGAGTAATTACTGTCTTACTAGAGACAAGTAAAGGTTCTTACTAGAGACAAGTAAACGTAGCTGGAGACTGACTAGAGACAAGTTAGAGACTATAAGGTTGGTAAGTCATAGTGTCATTAGGTTCAGATACGGGGTTGGTCATTCCGACTTCTTCGACTTCAACTTACCAAGATACTTCTGGATGTTCTGGAAGATCTTGATTGTAAGTTCTTTCTATAGGAAAAGTAATATCCCCTGACCTTACGATTTCATCCTTTAGGTACCCCAGTGGTTCTCTACCTGTACTGACTCACTGACTTGAGATGAATTGACTTGACTTGACTTCCATCTCCTTCTATGTTTTCTTTTCGTATCAGTACTGTCAAGGGTTCTTCAGGTTCAAGTCAGATTTGTCCTTCTCCGACTCATTTCTCCGTCTTTTACGACCTCTCAATTCAACGTCTGTGCATTAATATTCCTCAAACCGTGTAGATCATCCTGTATTCCCTCTTTTAATTTTCCCACTTCTTTTCCCTCTCTACTAGTGTAATTTTTTTGTTAGCGTCCTATATGAGTGTCCCAACCTAACGTTTCCCCGTTCTCACCTTTTCCTGTGGTAAATCGTCCAATAACGTTCTATATCCGTCACTACCTTTTGATCTGTTTTTACAAGTATCTCTATATTGGTGTGATTAAATATTATTATTGTGTTGGAGTATAACAGGAACTCCCTTTTTTACACAATTATGTGCACTTTATAGATTTTACAGTGACCGGGTATGAGTTACTAGGTCTTCTTTATAATTAATAAAAGTAACAACAATAAAATAATGATATTGTATGACAGTTATTGGGTTACACACGGTCGGTATATCTAGACTAAAGATTAACTTTAACTTTACTATAAGGATTAGTAGTTCTAATATAATAAGTCGTTTGACAGTCTCTTATCTATAGGGTACCTTAGAAAATTTTCGTTTAAAATTTTCAATTGAATTAATTTTCCATTACTTATATTAAGTTATTTAAGTTGTTTTAAATTATTTAAATTAACTGTAAATTTGAAAAAATTATAATTCTTAAATTTCCAAAACCGTTTGTCTACCCGTTCTACATTTTAAAAAAACATTCATAACTCCGAGGAATGGTCACTAGATCTATTTTACTTTTTAGAAGAAGATGTCATATTTACATACGGAATCATTAAACGTTGATTTAGGTTGGGAATCAACGAAAGTGTAGTCGTAAATTTGGTAAGAAGTAAACTTTAGGGTCGCCAAATGTAGAATGTCGTATTTTCTCTATTGAGGTAGATAGTATTATCTTGTCCACAAAAGAAGGATGTGATTAGGAGAACAAGTTAACGAGTGAGTGTAGACTGAGAAACGATGGGGTGCCTGACGTCGTGTGGTTCGAAGGGACAGGAAATGGTAGAGGACCCCGAAAGGAGTTTGAATACAGTAACTCATCCACTACGTTAGATTGGTAGAGTAGGAGACAGTAGGGGAAGAGGAGCACGGGAGTTAGAAAGGGTCGTAGTCCCAGAAAAGATTACTTAACCGAAAAGTGTAGTCCATCGGTTTCATGACGTCAAAGTCGAAGTCGTAGTCAGGAAGGTTTCTTATAAGTCCCAACTGACTGAAGTCCTAACTGACACCAACTGAGGAACGTCAGGTTCCCTGAGAGTTCTCAAAAGAGGTCTTGTGAAATCTTTTGGAGTCATTTTCAAAGGAATTTTTACGTCCAGAGTTGTAGTATCTACGAATTGTCTTACACAGGTCTCTTTTAAATGGGACGTATATATTCTTGGTATTCATTACGTGTCTAAAAAAAATTCCCCCCGGGTGTTAAAGATGGTTGACTTAGATTTTGGTAGACATCCAAGTTTTATATTCCTTAAGATGAATATCCCATCTAAGTAAGTACAATACGTTTACCGTAAAGTAAGAAGAAACACCAACACATTCAGGTAGGATTTTCTCTGGTCAGGACCTACAAGTAGCCTTTCTGACTACGATTTCGACTTTGAGGTTATGAAACCGGTGGAGTACACTTTTTAACTGAGTGACCTTTTCTGGGACTACGACCCTTCCTAACGTCCGTCCTCCTCTTCCCCTGCTGGTTCCTACTCTACCGACCTACCGTAGGGGCTGAACTACCTGCACTAGAGGCCCTCAACCACTACCTGTCCCTCCGGACCGAACGACGCTAAGTACCCCAGCGTTTCTCAGCCTGTGCTGACTCATTGACTTGACTTGACTAAGGAATACTTTCTTTCGTTCTTAGATCAGACAAATTTTAACTGAATTCTGTTTTATCTTTCGTTCGTTAGAAATCGCTTGACAAAAGACCAGAGAAAAATTTTTAATTAATTAAAAATCAGTATGACCCGGAAGAAACGACGTGGCTGAAAGAGATCAACGTCGCGAACCCGAAGAGTGACTCCACCGAACGTCCAAGATCTGAACGTCCGAGGCACCAACACCACGAGCACGAACCAACAGGGCCCCTACGGGGCTCCGTACACTCTAGAAGGGTTTGGTCCCTAGTTTGTGTGTAAGGGACGTGACGGTCCTCTTAAGAATCGGTGACCCGGTGGTCCCTCCAGGAGTCAAGTCAAGTCAAGTCAGCGAGTCAGCACAGGTTGAGAAACGCTGGGGTACTTAGTGTCGTGCGGTCCGGAGGGACAGGTAGTGGTAGAGGGCCTCAAGTGAGTCTGAGTGCAGGTAACTCAGGCACTATGGTAGGTCGGTAGAGTAGGAACCAGCAGGGGAAGAGGAGGACGGGGATTAGGGAGGGTCGTAGTCTCAGAAAAGGTTTCTCAGTTGAGAAGCGTACTCCACCGGTTTCATGACCTCGAAGTCGAAATCGTAGTAAGGAAGGTTTCTTTAGGGTCCCAACTAGAGGAAATCTTACCTGACCAACATAGAGGAACGTCAGGTTCCCTGAGAGTTCTCAAAAGAGGTTATGGTGTCAAGTTTTCGTAGTTAAGAAGCCGCGAGTCGGAAGAAGTCTCAGGTTGAGAGTGTAGGTATGTACTGGTGTCCTTTTTGGTATCGGAACTGATCTACCTGGAATCAGCCGTTTCATTACAGAAACGAAAACTTATACGATAGATCCAACCAGTATTGAAAAGAAGGTTCCTCATTCGCAGAAAATTAAAGTACCGACGTTCGTGGTAGACGTCACTAAAACCTCGGGACACTTGGGAATTATCTAGTAAAAACAGATGAGAAATAACTACCGTTTTACTTTGTATAGAAAAAGTTCCCATTTTAAGTTATAGACAACAAAAAAAAGAGAGACAAAAAATTTGATTAAGGTTAAAATAACCTTATATCGACTAATTGTTACAACAATATCGAAGTCCACCTGTCGTTTCCCTGAGTCGGTACGTGTATGTACAGAGGTAAAAGGGTTTTTGAGGGAAGGGTTCATCCGACGGAGAATTGTAACTCGTCTCAAAGGATACAATAGTAAATCCAGAAACGACTAATAGGTAAAATCTATATCGTCACACATTATAGACAAAATTAACGTTTGACAAACCTAATGGATATCATTGGAAGGGTCTCAGGGTTCCGACTCTATTCTATCACTTTCAAGATACGATAGATTGCGATAAAAACTTCAAAGGTAAAAAAGTAAAGTCCTTTCACTATTACAATCATCCTCCCCTCCAATCCTCTTCTTCTTCTTCTTACTTCCCTTTGTACTTATCATCATATTAGTACTATTTAATCATTATAAACGATAATAATAGTTCGACTTCTTTGTTCTAAATTAAGGTTCAGTTACTGACACTCCTGAAGTAACGTATTCCTTTGACAAATAAGTGGATAATTGAAAAGGTCATTAATGGCCTAAGATCTTTTAAAGACGTGAAAAATTTCTTTATCCTATAAACTGTTTTACGTAGTTCAACATTTTTACGAATATCTAAAACAGAAGTATTATATACTTTGATATGTTTCTTTTATTAGTTCTACAGGATTGTGTTATAAAACCTATTATTAAGTTTTTATAGTTGTGATCTTTATTATCTTTATTTCGTTACCAATTTATTAAATATTTATGAATGTAATATTGTAATGTTACTAAAGTAGTTTCTTACGAATTAATGTGACAGTCGATACTCCAAATCAACCTTTTTTATTTATATTATTCTAGTGTTAAAATAAGACCCTATTTTGTAATATTCGACCTTAATGTTAAAAGTTTATATATATAGTTTACGTGTAAAGCACTATCCTCATCTTATTTCTAATCTTACTTTCGTGTTTAAAATCGTATTACAGGAGACACAAATAAGTCCAATAGTTTTTACCGTCCTAAAGGAAGAAAGAGTACCCACTTATTATAATATAAGACTCACACACACAAGTACAATCACAAACACATATATAAATAGTGTAGTAAAAATACCTAAGTAGGTAACTACCCGTGAATTCAACAAGGGAACTAATGATGTTTATAACAACGTTATTTGTACCCTCACGTACATAAAGTAGATGGGACAAAAATAAAGACAACCAATATATGTGTCTTCATCTTGACGACTTAGTATGTCCTCTAGATAAAAATTATAAAACTCCTTTAAAGTAAAACAAAAGCTATTTTCACCTTGGTTAAATGTAGAGTGACGGTCACATTTTCGTAAGTGAAAAGAATTGTAAGAGTAATTATGAAAAGAGAAGAACCACATCTACAAGATTGAAACTAAGCGTAAAGGGCCTATTAATCACTATAACTATTGACCACCGGTAAACGTGTAGAAAAACTTTTTACAGACAGAACAAATAGACTGATAAGAAATTAACTAAAAAGCAACGATAACTCAAAACACTCACGATATATATAAAACCTGGAATCAAGGAGTGAGTCATACGTTAACACTTTAAAAAGAGGGTAAGACATCAAACACAAAAGTAAAACAACTAATAAAGGAGACAACACGTCTTCGAAAATTCAAACTACGTCACGGTGAGCAACTAAAAAAAAAATTTACAGTATAATTTTTCGTTAGTGAAAGTTCTGATGACAATTCCTTCTAGTAGAGATGTAAAAGAAATTTTCATAATACCATGGACCACAATACGAATTCAGGAACTATTTAGACTTCATTATAAAACTCCCACATTCTATCCCCAGAGTAAAGTAAAAAAACGGATACAAATAAGTTCAAAAAGTCTTCATTTTATTCAATAATAAGAAAGGGATAACCCCTAGAACCGAGAAAACAACTTAAAATCAAACGACATACACCTCCCTAAAAAAGATCTGGGACATAATACGGAGTACCCATACAAACGTAAATATCCGGTCATGGTATAACGAAATTTACGATAGGGAAACATGGTATCGTTTCACCTACCTGAAGGGAACACCGAGTCGACCACTTCTTAGACGGAAGTGACGATCTCTGGACCCAAGCTAGGGACCCAACCCTTCTAGGGGACCTCTTCCTTTACCGTTCGGTGAGGTCATAACAACGGACCTTTTAAGGTACCTACGTTCTTGGACCGCCCGATATAAGGTACCCCAGTGTTCTCAGCCTGTGTTGACTCTCTGAAGTTAAAACATGATATTAAACTTTAAACCTCCACACTACGAAAACCGAAACCCATCGCCCCTATAAAATTGTTATATGTATAGGACTAGGTACTTGTATCCTAGAGAAAGGTAAATAAATACAAAAGAAGATAAAGAAAGTTGTTTCAGAATCTCAATAGTGACATTTCTAGAAAGTGAAATGACCAATGTAAAGATCAATAAAAGAACAAAAACCAGGATAACATTTACCCCATCGAAAAGGTAATTATCATGTATGCTTACAATGACTAAAGAGACATAACTAAAATGTAGGACGTTGAAATGACTTAAACGACTAATCGAGTTAAAACACCAATTTAGATAAAAAAGACACGGTTTTAGATACGGTAGACGTTTTTTACTGTTAAAATGAAGAAAGAAAGACAAACGAACGTACACACGAGTTCATGGGTCAACACAGACTGAAACGTTGTGAGACTTGACATCGGGGGTGGGGGTCGGAGGAGACAGGTACCTTAAAAGGTCCAATGTCATGCCCATACGCAACGGTAAAGGTGAAGGTCCCTTAGAAGGGTTGGGTCCCTAACTTGGGTACAAAGGATATAGATGCCGTAACCGTCCGTCTAAGAAATGGTGACTCTTCGGGAGGAAAGACTAATTCTTCGGAAAATAAGAAACACACCGGATCAATGACATTGATCCTAAAGATCATGTTACAACTTAGTCACATTCTCACTGTAGGAAAAGAACAAGGACCAGAATGTATTTTTCGAAAGTTCAAAAGTGACAACTCCTATTACAATCGAAACCCACATATATATATATATATATATATATCGGAAATAACGTAACTCCATACAAAGGAGATATGGATTTTTTACTCCCAAAGATAGTACTTTCTTACGGTGTAAAAAAGTTTACGAAAAAATAAAAAACATGTAAACAACTTTACTGGTTCAATAAAATGTAAAGTAAGATAATAACGTTACATAATGTTTATAAAACCCCATATAACCTGGTATAATGTAGGGTCTCTTTATAAGGTAACTACTGCCATATATTAGAAAATCTACATAAGAATTTAAGTCAAACGACTATAAACTCACTATCAGAAACGTATATGTAAGTCAGACCTATAAGCGGACATCAAAAAAAGAACAAAAAACGAATAGATAAACCATAGTCCCATTACGATCGGAACATTTTACTCAAACTTTTCTAAGGGAGGTTGGGGAATTAAAAATCCTTCTTAAAAGACTTCCTGATTGTAATTAAAAGAAATTTATAAGTATCTTAAATAGTCACTTGTGTAGACCAAGACTCAAAACACACGATCCTCTAAAAACTAAAGACTAAGTCATAGAAATGAGTAACACTGTCAAATCTAAAAGATAAAGAAGGACTGAGTCACAACCAACAAATCTAACAGACAAAGATCTTTTAACAGATAAGAAAAGGTTACACATTAAACAATAGTACGTTAAGTAGTATCGTCAGAGAATACTCGGATATATAAAAATAGTATAGTCAACATTACAGAGGATAAAGTAAAAGTACAAAACTTAGGAAAAAGGAACCATTTATATCAGTCTACAACAGTCAAAACAAATAGAAAAACTTTTTTGTCTTTTTTTTGTTACATAGTATAGTGAACCTGGGTCTTAGATTTTTACAGTTTGAACATTTTTGTCTTCATCAAATTTCTAATGGTTCCTGATTTTCTGTTCTCTTGTCCTCTCTATAAATTCCCATGTTCAAACGTAGAACATCATTTATTCAGGATCTCTATATTTCACGTCTTGTCACTTATATGTATTGTCATATTATAATATTAGTAGTATGAAAGGTTCCCTGATATAGAATTAATATGGGTGGTGTTTTTCATTACTATTAATGATCTGTATTATCTCAAAATTAGTTATTATTTTACGGTTAGTATAATATTTTATACTTAATAGTTTAGTTCAATATCTAGACTTTAATATATTATAAAAGAGATATTTTATATAAAGTTAAAGAATATTTTTGTATACTTAAACTTTGATTCCTTAAGGACCTATCTCTCAAATCATTTAGATAAATAAAATTAAAAGATACGAAAACGTAAAAAAAAACGTTATTCGGACATAATAAAAGTATTTTTAATAGTCCCTTACTCAGATCAGTCATGTATATTCATTAATTAAACACTTTTCTCTTATATAATATTATTATTGTTTGTCTACGTAGAAAGTCTCATATCTACTTCGTGGTAACCTATCGTTCAGTAACTCTGTTTTGTAACTTCGGTTCATTGAAATTTAGGACGATATCCAGTGATCTTACGTATATAATGAACCTAAGTGGTACACTCTGTATTCTTTCAAATCACCGGAATAGTGACACTGACTATAGTAATCCAACTTTAATTTAAGACTTTTTTACGATTTGTTATACATCAGACGTTATAATTTCAGACTTGTGAAAAAATAAAAAAGACAATTTTTATCAAAACTTTTTTAAAATACGGTTTTTAATCCTAGTCTTTGATATGTAAAATATTATCTCCTCAAGTCAGTAATAGAGTTGTCTCTTTTCTTATCACTTAAATTTTGTCTTTTTTCTTTAATTTTATTTATTTAAAAATTTTTTCTTTCTTTTCCATACACGTACCTAATATAGTCTATAGCTCCTTTTAAAACGAGTAAATATAAAAAGACATTATCTCATATAACTCTTTACACCTTAAATAGACAATTATCATCTTATTTTACGTTTTAAAAATTTTTTACTTCACCTCAGTTCTTAGTGTTCTGTTTTATTAAGTCTTTGTCAACGTCCTTTTATGTCTAAGTGATCCTCGACCGTACAACGTAAGGTACCCCAGTGTCTCAGCCTGTACTGACTCACTGACTTGACTTGAAGACTCCTCGAAATAAATCAAACTTCACTTGAGTTTTACACTGGTCGAGAGATGACGTCTTCCGGTACCCCATGAAGAGGGTGACACGGGGACCCCCATGACTCTACTACTACAATCCAAGGGAGTGTCAACAATGTGTATCGTGTAAGATGCCACTGTAGTTAATATATTATAATCAAGTACTGTTTCCTACAGTATATATTTGTTTGGGTCATTATACCATTGAGTTTTTACATTGACGAGGTCGTCACGACAACAACAAGTTAACGAGTTAGCACAGACTGAAACGATAAGTTCGTATTGAGACCCAATATACATTCTAAGTATTCTGACAAAGTATCTTGAAAGTTTGATATTCGGTCTGAGAAGTTATAGTCATTAATCATTAAATCTGTCTGTCTCAACCCCTTTAATACTGTTTCAAAGTACATTCTTTTACCCTCTTGCTGTCTGTATTTGTTTAGACTTAGTACCTAAAAAGAATCACGAGTGTCATTCCTTTTACTTTAGGATCACTTATTTGCTTCTAGTACCGTAGGCCAGGGTAGTGAAGTACCCTTTATCTACCCCTTTGTCACCTTTGTCACAGTCTGAAATAAAAACCCCCGAGGTTTTAGTGACGTCTACCACTGACGTCGGTACTTTAATTTTCTGTCAATGAGGAACCTTCTTTTCAATACTGGTTGGAGCTGTCGTATAAGTTTTCGTCTCTGTAATGAAACGGTTCATTCCAGGTAGATCTGTTCCGATACCAAAAAGGTCGTCAGTACATACCTACACTCTCAACCTGACACTTCTTCCGACTCGAGACTTCTTAACTAGGAAAACTTGACACCACAACGTCNCTTCTTTTCAATACTGGTTGGATCTGTCGTATAAGTTTTCGTCTCTGTAATGAAACGGTTCATTCCAGGTAGATCTGTTCCGATACCAAAAAGGTCGTCAGTACATACCTACACTCTCAACCTGACACTTCTTCCGACTCGAGACTTCTTAACTAGGAAAACTTGACACCACAACGTCTTCTGAGAACTCTCAGGGAACCTGACGTTCCTCTAGGTTGGTCAGGTAAGACTTCCTCTAGTCGGGACCCTAAAGAAACCTTCCTTTCTACGATTTCGACTTTGAGGTCATGAAACCGGTGGAGTACACTTCTCAACTGAGTAACCTTTTCTGAGACTACAACCCTCCCTAATCCCCGCCCTCCTCTTCCCCTGCTGTCTCCTACTCTACCGACCTACCGTAGTGGCTGAGCTACCTACACTCAGACTCACTTGAGGCCCTCAACCACTACCTGTCCCTCCGGACCACACGACGCTAAGTACCCCAACGTTTCTCAGCCTGTACTGACTCGTTGACTTGACTGACTTTGATTTTAAATTTCATTAAGAAGTCTTTTAGACAGACTTTATTTATTTACTAAATCATTTAGATATCATTATTTCTTAATCTCCACTTTATTAGGGACGTGACATTTAAAGGTTCTTAGACAATCATTAATTATTGTATTGACTACTTCTCAGAGAGATATTGTAACAAAGTGTCATAGAGGAACAGTGGTGACACATAACCCAGATAGAGTAAAGGGCGAATATGTGTTTGTGCAAACATGTTTATCTGTATTATCTTCTTTAACTGGAGAAAAGTAGGTAAAGGAAGGGTTCCTGAAGTCCCTACAGTAGACAAATTTTCCCGTCGATAATGATTTTTATCGTCCCCGAAGGTACCACCGAGTCTACCACGTCCTGGACGGACGTTACCCCCTCTGGGTCCAAACTAGGGACCCATCCTTTCTAGGGGACCTCTTCATTTACTGTTTGGTGAGACCATAGCAACGGACCTCTTGAGGTACCTGTCTCCTCGGACCACCCGATGTCAGGTACCCTAGTGTTTCTCAGTTGTCCTGACTCGTTGATTGTGAAAGTGGAAGTCTTTGTCATACCTCAAAGGATTTTTAAAAGATTTTACTTAAAAACCACATATTATAACTCATGATGTTGACTGGTTTCAGTTTCTACACTTCAATCGTGCAAGTTCTTAGTTCTCCCGTCCTCCCTTTAGTGAAATATTTGATTGATATATCATACACTATTCTTATTATGTGTGAAGAATTAAATTTGGACGGTTATGTCCAATGACAAAGATAAGTCAACGAGTTAACACAAACTGAGAAACGGTACGGTGTCTGACGTCGTACGGTCCGAAGGGACAGGAGGTGATAGACGACCTCAAACGAATTTAAGTACAAATAACTCTGCTACTACAATAGGTTGGTCGAGTAGGAGCCAGTAAGGAAGGGGAGATGGGAGTTAGAAAGGGTCGTAGTTCCACCAAAGGTAACTTAGTTGAGAAGTGTAGTCGACTTCGTAGTCAGGAAGGTTACTTATAAGTCCTAACTATAGGAAATCCTAACTGGTCAAACTAGAGGAACGATAGGTCCCCTGAGAATTGTCAGAAGAGGTCGTGGTGTCAAGCTTTCTTAGTCAAGAAACTACGAGTCGGAAGAGCTATTACGTTGACAGAGTAGTTATGTACTGATGACCTTTTTTGTATAAAAGTCACATACCTGGAAACAGTCGTTTCACTACAGAACCGAAAACTTATACGATTCAACCAGTGTCGAAAAGAAGATTCGTAGAAAATTAAAGTATCGATGTCAGTGGTAAGTGTCACTAAAACCTCGGGGGGTTTTATTTCATAGAGTAACAAAGGTAACAAAGGGGTAGAGACAGTACTTCACTACCCTGGTTTATGGGACTAGAATCAAAAGACTTACAATGTAAATTCGGTCACAAAAGGGAGAGGAGAAAGTGGGAGTTCTCCGAGAAATCGAGGAGAAGTGAAAGACGGTAATCCCACCATAGTAGACGTATAGACTCCAACAACTATAAAGAGGGTTGTCAGAACTAAGGTCGAAAACAAAGTAGGTCAGACAGTAAAACGTACCATATCAGACAGATAATGAATTTATTCGTCTCACTGATCTATGTCGGAATTCAATCAGAAAAGGGTTAAAACTTGGTCAAGTAACAAGGTACGGGTCAAGATTGACAACGAAGAACAGGACGTATATCCAAAGAGTCCTACGTCCATTCCGTCATAAGGGTAGAGAAATTCTTAAAAGGTGTCATACAACAGTGAGTGTGTGACTTTCAGAAATCGTACCAGTTATTTCGTCTTCATCTACAAAGTGACCTTAAGGGAACGAAAAGGATACTAGGTTGTCTACAACCGTTAAACTAGAGACCAAGGAGGAGATGAAAAAGATTAGGTCGGACATGTGGACCTTCAAGAGTCAAGTACACGACAATTTCGGATCGTGACTATGTATACTAAACCGTTGAGGAGAAGACCAATATATAACTTTTATTAACTTTACTCCTAGGGTTACTCTATAAAAGTGTGGTATAAGTACTTTCGTCATGAGTATTCTCGGTTCTCCAACTTCGTTGACTTCGTAGGTATTTGTCTTATTTGTTTTACAACATCTATGTTTTTCTACCTCATAATGAGTCAGAAATTTCCTTTTAAGACTGTGTACAGTGTTGTCCTTGCTTAGAATACGATTCACTTAATTTGGTCTCCACTTTTCTGTCTGACACGTTAAGTTGAACTTCTTTCATAGGTCTGATTAGATTAGACACGTTTGTATCTCATCTTATTACCAATGGTCCCTGACTCCTTTCTACTTTTACCGCAAAGAATTACCCATGTCTGAAGGTAGAAACGGTCTACCTTTTCAAGACCTCTAACTACGTGTTACACTATTCTTACTAATTCTAGTATTTTAAAATAGAACATAAATAAAATGGTACTATAAAAAAAATTTCACTGATTACTAAAGATCTGATATAGACTAAAACAGAGAAATCAAAAAACAAAAAAAGAAAAAACCGTTTTAAAAGTTATCAGAAACGGTACGACAACAAACAACGAGTAAACACTACGTCATTTAAGAAAAAGTGTCCTTTACCTTCTCAAACAAGTCTCGAGACCTCTTTTACCATAACACCACAAATGAAACCCCAGTTACTAGTCATTGTATTGTCTTCTTTTTCAGTTACATTAACGTAGTCGAGAACGGGTCTAAGGTGTTTTTCATGCATTTCATTGAATCGTCATCTATTCATGAATTCCTTTGGTAATTTAAGACATTTTTCGAACTAATGTCTATATAATACGTTCTTCCTGTTTGGTAATTCTATAGAGGTTTAATAGACTAATATATATAATTCTTTTGTTTTATATATACCATCTACCATCTTGTCATGTATCTTACAGAAGTCGACTGTAATTTAAATCCAATTGTGACATTAGTGTTTCTTTTTATAAATTCTCTACGTCACACTTAAAACCATAACATTACCATTACACCTGTCCTTTTTTTTAGTGGTTTAAGACAGAACAATAAACGGGTAAAAGGGACTCCTGAGGACTTCTGTGCTGTGTATCCACAAGAGTCCTCAACTTAAAAGTACCATATACACCGGAGAGTTATTATAATTCCTTATAACTATTTTCAGACCTCGCAAAGAACGTCAAACATGAACGGTCCTTAAGGACCAGGGAAAATGTAAGGGATTCAAAACCTTGTCTGGATTAGTCACACGAAAGATCCAACGATAAGTCTCTTTCCAACCGAAGAGAATTAACAAATACGATTAAAAAACGACTTTTTGATTCAATGAAAGGTAAGTGTCTAGTTTATCTTCAATTTGTGATTATTTAATATTAGATCGAATACTCTTAACGAACCTTGATGTTTTGACCAGGAATGAAACGATACTATGGATCTCTGGTATAATTAGTTATGAGTCACGAAAGACGAAGTAACAACTTCGTAAGTCCTAGTCGACTTATTGAAATCGCTGTAATAAAACTTTGAAAAAGTTGTCGGAACAACAGGGAATGTCTAATGGTTAGCTGAGAAAAAAAGATCCCCATTTTGTAAAGATTCGGATCATACTATGATCACCATTATTAGCCCGTCACCACCAAATCAGTTACAGTACTGGCTGAGAATACTAGGGTACCTGACATGAGACAGAACGAAGACGGGCACCCTATGAGGTCCACCCTAACAATCTCAGCCAACGGTAAAGAAAGAGGTTATTAGACCTAAGTACATTTTTTTTAAGGTCAGCAGTAAGAAAAACCTTCATCACAAATTGTTAAACATAATACTTACTTCAATATAAAGGATCTGTCGGGATTAATCGAATAATGATTATTTGATATTTATTCGTCTCGTAAAGAGAATTAAACGTCTAACGTACGTAAAAGAAGAAACGTTAGTTTTAAACATTTTAAGATTATTTTATTCAACGTAATTGTAAACCTATTTTAATTCGTGAAGTTTTTCCCTTTTACCGACAGAGACCTCCGGAATGTTTATCGACACTTTTCTTCCGTTCTTTTTTCGTTTCCTCTTTTTCTTTCTATATTCGTAGACTTACATCTCAAGGTTTCTTATCGTTCTTCTCTATTCTTTCGGAAGGAGTCGCTAGTTGCGTTTTTTTATCTCCTTTTGTTGTCTTACCCTTTCTGATCTCTAGAGAAGTTTTTTATATCTCTATGGTTCCCTTTTAAAGTACGTTTCTACCCGAGATATTTCCTGTCTTTACAAGACCTGGATTGTCTTCGTCTTCTATAATTCTTCTCCCCCGTTCTTATGTGTCTTCTTGACATGTTTTTTCTAGAAGTACTGGGTCTATTAGTACTACGATACTAGTGAGTGGATCTCGGTCTATAGGACTTATACTTCATTTCACCCGGAATCTTTTGTAGTGATACTTGTTTCGATCACCTCCACTACCTTATGGTAACCTCGATAAAGTTTAGGACTTTCTACTACGACACTTTCACGACGTGAGTTATACGGTCGATTAAACCTTTTGAGTCGTCACCGGTGTCCTGACCTTTTCCAGTCAAAAATAAGGTTAGGGTTTCTTTCCGTTACGGTTTCTTACGAGTTTGATGGTGTGTTAACGTGAGTAGAGTGTACGATCATTTCATTACGAGTTTTAAGAGGTTCGGTCCGAAGTCGTTCTGTACTTGGCACTTGAAGGTCTACAAGTTCGACCAAAATGTTTTCCATCTCCTTGGTCTCTAGTTCAACGGTTGTATACAACCTAGTAACTCTTTCGTTCTCTCAAGGTCTTTTTGGAGATAAAGACGAAATAACTGATACGGTTCCGGAAACTGACACACCTGGTGTTATTTGACACCTTTTAAGACTCTCTCTACCCTTATGGTCTGGTGGACTGGACGGAGAACTCTTTAGACATACGTCCAGTCCTTCGTTGTCAATCTTGACCTGTACCTTGTTGTCTGACCAAGGTTTATCCTTTTCCTCATACAGTTCCGACATATAACAGTGGGACGAATAAATTGAATGTACGTCTCATGTAGTACTCTTTGCGACCCGACCTTCTTCGTGTTCGACCTTAGTTCTTACGGCTCTCTTTATAGTTATTGGATCTATACGTCTACTGTGGTATAAATACCGTCTTTCACTTCTCCTTGACTTTTCGGAGAACTACTTTCATTTCTCCTCTCACCTTTTCAACTGAATTTCGAGTTGTAAGTCTTTTGCTTCTAGTATCGTAGGTCAGGGTAGTGAAGTACCCTATATCTACCCCTTTGTCACCTTTGTCCCAGTCTGAAATAAAAAAAGACGAGGTTTTGGTGACGTCTACCACTGACGTCGGTACTTTAATTTTCTGCGAATGAGGAACCTTTTTTTCAATACTGGTTGGATCTATCGTATAACTTTTCTTCTCTGTAATGAAACGGTTGTTTCCAGGCAGATCAGTTCCGATACCAAAAAGGTCACCAGTACATACCTACACTCTCAACCTGATACTTCTTTCGACTCGAGACTTCTTAACTACGAAAACTTGACACCACGACCTCTTCTGAGAACTCACAGGGAACCTGACGTTCCTCTAAGTTGGTCAGGGAAGACTTCCTCTAGTCGGGAACCGTAAAGAAACCTCCCTTACTACGATTTCGACTTTGAGGTCATGAAACCGGTGGAGTACGCTTCTCAACTGAGTAAGTTTGTCTGAGACTACGACCCTACCTAACCCCTGTCCTCCTCTTCCCCAACTGTCTCCTACTCTACCGACTACCGTAGTGGCTGAGTTACCAGCACTTAGACTCACTTGAGGCCCTCAACCACTACCTGTCCCTCCGGACCGCACGACGCTAAGTACCTCAACGTTTCTCAGTCTGTGCTAACTCGTTAACTTGACTTGACTTGACTTCGTGAAGATATTGTAATTTTTCTTTAACTACTTATATAAACTTTTACTCTCAATCTTATGTTTGATTTTGTTTTGATACAACAAATAACCATTAAACGGTATCAGAAAGACGTGATCTTTATTCTAGTAGTTTTTTACAGAATTTATAAACTTAAACAGTAACTTTTGGATAAACAGATACAGTAGCATACACTGTACAGTATTAACGTGAGGTAGAGTCTAACTTGGATTTTTACTCGTGTAGTTTACACTCACAACGATAATTCTTCATATAATTGTCAATAATAGTTAATTCAGGAATACGAAACTAAATAAATATACAATATGTCGCCGTAAATTTAAAATAAACTTTTGAAATTGTGATACTGAAACTTCAACTTGAGTACCTTATTACATAAAGGAAATGGTATTGTCCAAGATACCTCTATACTACCGTTCTTTGGCCTATGGAACCCCGGGTTATGGGCAGACATATTCACCTAGGGGGTTTTGCTGGAAGAACCATTCTGAACCGTTTTTTATAATTGTTGTACTCATTGTCCATTCGTTTCACTATGATGAAGTTATACTTTGTTTGTAGGTTGTAAATAATAACTTTTTGAGGAAACTCAAATTCATTCTTTTGAAATAGGAAGTAACGATAAAGGTTGGGGTTTCCCCCCCCTTTTTTTCCTCTTTTAAATTGTCGTAACACAATATGTACCAGTGTAGGAAGTGTAGGTCTTCGTTTTATACAAATGAAACCGATATTAATAAAAAGTGACACTTTAAAATCCATTGAGACACGTAACAAGACAGAGACTAAAGGGAGGAATATGGATAGAAAAGGTGAGGAAGTAAAGTCAAGTCAAGTCAGTGAGTCAGTATAGTCTGTGAAACACTGGGGTACTTGGCGTCGTGCGGTCCGGAGGGACAGGTAGTGGTTGAGGGTCTCAAATGGGTTTGAGTACAGGTAACTCAGCCACTACGGTAGGTTGGTAGAGTAGGAGACGGCAGGGGAAGAAGAGACGGGAGTTAGAAAGGGTCGTAGTCCCAGAAAGGGTTACTCAGTCGAGAAGTGTAGTCCATCGGTTTCATACCCTCAGAGTCGGAGTTGTAGTCGGGAAGGTTACTTATAAGTCCTGACTAGAGGAACTCCTACCTGACCAACCTAGAGGAACGTCAGGTTCCCTGAGAGTTCTCAGAAGAGGTCGTGGTGTCAAGTTTTTATAGTAAGAAGCCGCGAGTCAACAGAAGTGTCAGGTTGAGAGTGTAGGTATGTACTGGTGACCTTTTTGGTATCGGAACTGATCTACCTGGAAACAACCGTTTCATTACAGAGACAAAAAATTATACGATGGATCCAACCAGTATTGAAAGGAAGGTTCCTCATTCGCAGAAAATTAAAGTACCGACGTTAGTGGTAGACCTCACTAAAACCTCGGGTCTTTTTATTTCAGACGGTGACAAAGAAAGGGGTAGATAAACGGTACTTAACTACCCTGGTCTACGGTACTAGAAGCAAATGACTTACAACTCGAAATTCGGTAGAAAAAGTGAGAGGAGAAAGTGAAAGTAGTTCTCCAAGAAATCAAGAAGAAGTGAAAGACGGTATTGTCACCACAGTAGACGTATAGACTCCAATAACAATAAAAAGGGTCCTAAGAACTAAGGTCGAACACGAAGTAGGTCGGGTCACAAAGAGTACTACATGAGATGTATATTCAATTTATTCGTCCCACTGTTATATATCGGAACTACATGAGAAAAAGGATAAACCTTGGTCAGACAACAAGGTACAGGTCAAAATTTACAACGAAGGACTAGACGTATGTCCAAAGAGTTCTCCTTCCACTTCACCAGACCATAAGGGTAGAGAGAGTCTTAAAAGGTGCCTAATAACACCAGGTGTGTCAGGTTCCGAAACCGTATCAATTATTTCGTCTTTATATACAAAAAGACCTTGAGAGAACGAAAAAACTACTAAGTAGCCTACAACCGTTAAAATTAGAGACCAAGGAGACGGAAAAGATTTTGGTGGAATTAGTAGACCTTCAAGTACCAAGTACATAACGACTTCGGACTGAACCTCTTAAAACTCGTGGGAATCCCTATAAAATTTACTATGAATTTTTATTCACAAGGAGAAAAATAATGGACACCACGAGGTAAAAGATAGTCTTTTGTAGGTATAAAAATGTAGTTCACCAGTGTGTAAAGTTCTATTCAACATCGAAAAGGAAGGAGATCAAGGTGACGGTGATGGTAAACGGGAAGAACAACGGAACTGTGTGAAGGATAGTCTGATTTACCGAAGTAATAACAGGATCTCTAATATAAAGACTGTACGGGAGGAACAAAAACAACATTTTTATAAAAGAAAATGAGTCTTAAGGGAAAGCCCAAAAAGTGGCTGATTAGAACCTCAGTAAACACTTCAAGTTCACTGTATCGAGAAATACTTCAGAAGTGAGTGGAGAGGTCGTCTGAAGTCAAGGCAAGTCAAGTCAAGTCAGCGAGTTAGCACAGGCTGAGAAACGCTGGGGTACTTAGTGTCGTGCGGTCCGGAGGGACAGGTAGTGATTGAGGGCCTCAAGTGAGTCTGAGTGTAGGTAACTCAGTCACTACTGTAGGTCGGTAGAGTAGAAGACAGCAGCGGAAGAGGAGGAAGGGGTTAGGGACGGTAGTAGTCTCACAAAAGGTTACTCAGTTGAGAAGTGTACTCCACCGGTTTCATGACCTCAAAGTCAAAATCGTAGTAAGGAAGGTTTCTTTAGGGTCCCAACTAGAGGAAGTCTTACCTGACCAACCTAGAGGAACGTCAGGTTCCTTGAGAGTTCTCAGAAGAGGTTGTGGTGTCAAGTTTTCGTAGTTAAGAAGTCGCGAGTCGAAAGAAGTGTCAGGTTGAAAGTATAGGTATGTACTGTTGACCTTTATGGTATCGGAATTGATCTGCCTGGAAACAACCGTTTTATTACAGAGACGAAAAGTTATAAGATAGGTCGTCTGAATCCCTAAAGAATAAGACTTAAGACTTCGTTAAATTTATGTCAAAGTACACAATAGATTTTCTGTGACGAGTAAAGTCAACGAAATATTACGAGTAAAGAATCAAATAAAAATTCTGAAAATTAATTATTAAAATGACTTTAAGTGAGTTAAGATCCAGTGGGTTTTTGGTTTCGGAAATATTGAGTACCACCTTGGTTACCGTAAATACTCCGGTAGATGGTACCCTAGGGATACCACCCGGAAGGAAACAAACGACTAGTTGGACTATTGTAACGGGCTCACTTTCGGTTCCCTCGTCGACAGTCTCACCTGAACCTTTGTTACAGTCGTTCTCTAGACGAGTCACGTAACTTCCTTCAGTAATTGTTAGGAAGCACTCATATAAACAAAGTCAGGTAAAACACTGTTGTTTATGTTATTGTTTATGTTGTCAACGGGGTGTTCGATCAAGTAAAATATTTAACTACAAAGAAACGAAAGGGAAATCGATGTTTCTTTTCCGATACACCAATAGGTGGTAAGTTGCGCTAGTCGGATATTTCGGGGACCTGGCTCGTCAGAAGACCTAACTCAAACAGTACGCGGTGTTTCCTCGGTTCGTGGACTCCGGTCGGCGGGTGTTGGAGTGGACCAAGGTCATGGTGAGAGACCTACACTAACCCAAGGACGACCGGACACACCGTTGACAACATAAACAGTAGTGTTTTACGAAAGAGAAAACAATGGCGTTCAAACGATTTGGTCCTTTCTTCGTTTTCTCTCTCATCGACTTCCACAATACGGGGATCTACCTTGAGGAGGTCAATTAAGGTCGTGTTTTCTCAATACTACTCGAAGGGGACACTGTTTTGTTGTTAAATGTTAAATCGTAGAGTCTAGTTTTAACAAAAGTTCACTAAAATATGGACAAATGTATAACCTTTATTCAGCACGGTTCTTATTTTGACCACTTTAGAAGTCACTCTTATTTCAATATCCCATATATAACTTTAAATAATGAAATTAAGTTTTCAATATGACTTTAGAAAATTAAATTGACAAAGTGTCCAACACGTATCGATGTTCTTGTTATTGTTAAAATAAGTATCATTGATATAATAAAACATCTATAAGTCTTAAAAATGAAATAAAACCATATCTTAAGATATCAAAATAGAACGATATCTTCGATAAGTTATTGACCTTAACATAGTTTTCTACGTGGGGAAGCCAAGTACAAACTGAGGTCATTGTGAACCAACAACGATAGGTAGGTCGGAATCGTAGTGAAAAATGGATTTCGGTACCTTTCAGTAAACGGAAGTAGGTAAATTGAGTAAATTGCCATCTTATAAACACCTTAATCCTTATATCGTTGACGATGGATCAAGTATAATATGTTGACTCTATAAAGACTTTTAGAAAGTAAGGTACTGGATTAAGAGATAAAAAGTAGTAGAAATTTTAATCACTGGAATAACCTTTAAATTTAACCATGTTGGTGATACCTCTTAGAATACTTTAAAGGAATTTTTTGATTTTAATCTCGATGGTATACTGGGACGTAAGATGAGGAATCGTACACCGGTCTCCTTTCGTACTAGGTTTTCCTATGTACATGACAGTAACATCGTGACAAATGTTATCGGTTCCATACCTTTGTTCAATTTACGGATAGGTATCACCTTACCTATTTCTAATCCATGTATATATGTTACCTTATAGTGAGACAGTAATTTTTCTTATTTTATTACAGTAAACATCTTTGTACCTACTTAGATCTCTAACAGTAGGAGTCATTTTATTCAGTCTGTCTCTTCCTCTTTATAGTATTCTGTAGGTAATATATACTTTAGACTTTTCTTTACAATGTTTACTTGAATGTTTTGTCTTTCTATGGGTGTCTGAATCTTTTACTTGAATCTTTTACAGTTCCCCTCCTACTCCCTTCCCTATCAATCCCTCAAAACATAACTGTACATGTGTGACGATATAATTTTAGAACAACCTATTGGTTGTTCTAGATGACATATCGTGTATCTTGAGACGAATTACAATACACCGTCGGACCTATCATCCCCATGAACACCCCCTTTTACTTATGTACATATACATTCCGATTCAGGGAAGAGACCAGTGGATTTTAATAAAGTTGCAACAATTAGTAGATATGGGGTTATATTTCGTTTTTCAAATTTTTTTTTATCGACGGACCAACGAAAGTAAGGGTATAAGTCGGGAACTATTCCATATCTGATTCTTTATCTGATTTCTGAATTTGTACTCTGGGCTTTGGTATTTCGACGATACAATTTTGTCCTCCTTTTCAAGAAACTGTTCCCAGAATCTTTGTTTACAACCCTATACTGTGGTTTTTATGTTCCTTGGTTACGTTTCGAGTTGTCCACCCCGACATAGTTCGAGTTTTTGAAGACGTGTCGTTTTCTTTACTAGATATTTTACTTTTCCTTGGATGTTTTAACCTTTTATAAAAAACTTTTATATGTAGACTATCTAATTATATGTGTACTATATTCCTTGAGTAATGAGTTATAGTTAAAAAAGATTTACTCATCTCCATGACTTATCTATAAAAGGGTTTCTTCTGTACGTTTACCGGTTGTCCATGTACTTTTCCCTGTAGTACAGTGGTTCGTAGTCCTTTATGTTTAGTTTTAGGGTGGAGTATGGACAATGTTAGTAACTACGACAAGTAAGTGATTCAACACAGGTTGAGACGTTGGGATGTCTGACGTCGTGCGGTCCGAGGAGACAGGAGGTGATGAGGGTTTCAAACGAGTTTAAGTACAGGTAACTCAACCACTACGATAGAGGAATCTCAGTCGAGAGAGGCCCCAGTGGTCTCTACAACGGAGAACCAAGTTCAGGATTGTAAGGGTAGTTGATTTTGGATTGAGAGTCGAAAATCCAACACGTATAAAAAAGATCAGTTGTGACGTTTTCCTCCATTTTAAAGTTTTACGTACACATTAGTTCATAGAAAACACGAAGGGACCATCGAGTCGACCATTTCTTTGACGGACTTACGTCCTCTGGACCCAAGCTAGGACTCCAACCCTTGTAGGGGACCTATTCCCTTCCCGATGGGAGAAGTCATAAGACCGGACATCTTAAGGTACCTGACATATCAGGTACACCAAGTTTCTGAGTTTGTGATGACTCACTGAAAGTAAAAGTCAGAAAAGTCAGTCAAGGTATAAAAATATTTTAACGAATTTAAAACGTTTAAAACGAAACACAACTCTTTAAATATACTTATATTTAATTCTTCCTCGAAAATCATAATACTGGTCCTTGTTTTCTTACGGATCTGAGTAGGTAGTTAGTCTGAAGTAGAGTTACACGACACACGATACAGCGGAGTTATCACAGGCTGAAAAATGACGAGATACCTGACGTCGGACTACCCGAGGAGACAGACATCCTAAGAGATCCGTTCTTATGACCTCACCCAACGGTACGGGAGGAGGTCCCCAGAAGGACTGGGTCTCTGACTTGGGTACAGAGAAAACAGTGGACGTAACTGTCCACCCAAGAAATAGTTATCACGGTGGACTCTTTGGGTAAACAGGGTCACCAAAGATTATTTTACACTTCGAACGTTCGTTCATGGTCTCTGTCAGGACGAGAGTAAGGTTGGTGAACGATGAGTCACGTCTCAAACCATTTTCCGACTCAACTGTTCGAGACTAAGGTCCAAGTTTTACTAAAAGTTGAGACAGGGACGAGTACAAGGGAAAAAAGTTGACTCATGGTATATTTTACCTCTTATCGTATGAACCACACAGTAGAGTCTGTCTACCGTACCCGGTGATACTCAGGTGAATTTGACAAACACCTTGTCTCTAATCTCTGGTTTTCAGTGAGATTGTTACCGATCAAGGAGAGACCAAAATTCACCCTTCTCCGTTATCTTTACAATTCGGTATCAAAGGACTTAAATAACAGACAAGTGAACGGGTAAGTAAGTTATTAAATAAATAAATTGGTGTCGACGACGTACGTCCTAAAAAAAAATTCAACACTGTACGTTCTAGAAATCAACGTCGTACACTTGCGAAATCAACGACGTCGTACACTCTAAATCAAGGGACTGGTCCCTAGTTTGGGTTCGGGGAACGAAACCCTCGTACCTCAGAATCGGTGACTTGGTGGAGTGAATGGGTAAGTCTTACACTGAGTTAGTTAGATTACCGAAGACTTATTAGTCTATTTGTTAAGATTTAAAGAGTCGATCCCATCCTCACCTGTCCATATTTAAACGCCTTTTACACCGTCTCAGTCTAGATAGGGTCTTTTTTTATTTATTCGGGGAAAGAAATTTTAGAAGAAATTTTTACATTCTAGTCAGACTCAAATGAGTTTTTTTTTTAAAAAAAAAAACTTGATGTCCAGTCCAAGAAAGAATTAGACTTAAGGAATGTTTGTTGGATGTGTCTTACAATAAAATCTTAACCGGACCGTACATGATGTATCGTTAAACAGAAATTTTATATATATAAGGTCATTAAAGTCTAAGAGACCCTAAAATGAGATACCTAAACCTACGCATTAGTCCGAAATCAATCTAAATACTACAAAATGTCTAAAAAACTACAAATACTACAAAATATCTAATATTTAATTCTAATACAGTGGACTCTCTTGTAGGACTATTAAAAGTGTAAAAGAGATTATTACTATTTGACTGACATCATACCTACTAGGAAGAACACCGATACACTTATTATTGTAATAATAAAGACAGTAAGGATACCCGAATAAAGATGTAGTTTTGATGACTGATCTGGGAGTCCCTGTTTTGTGTAATCTACCTCCAGTTACTAAAGACAGATACTACATGATCCTTTACCCAAAAGGGTGATGATATATTAATTTACAATCAATATAACGGAGAGATTCTTCTTAATTAACAAAAGAATGAGGGTTCTGTAACCGTTATATAATAACTCATGTGTTGTGTCTTTTTGTATTTAACGGACTCTTTATAGGATACCCGTCCTTTCTATTCGTTCAGTGACGTTATACATGAGGTTTTTTATATTGTTCCTAGTATCATTTTTATTTATTTGACCAAATCTCTTATGGATTTAGTTTTTTTCATTCGACAATTATATTTATAACTGTAATTTAAACAACGGTCACTCACGAGTTTTACTTTACTTTTCGTATACTAATCTTTGACCTGTTTTCCATTCAGAACAATATATCATAGTCTTTCGAATTTCTTTCACACATGATACTGATGTACATTACTTCACAAACATTCACTGTTCGAACATGTAGATCGACTCTAAAGATTCGTTTCGAAGTTCTATGACTGACCAAAGAAAACGACAAATATCATTTTACACTGTCATCTCTGTAATTTTACTACTTTCTTCACAATTTGTTTTTCATTGGACCTGAACTACTGAATACTTTAAGTCAGACAGGTCTAACGTTTCCTTTGATCATAATGCTCTGACTAACATTTTGTTTTGTTTTACGAGACCTCTTTTTCGGTTCACACACCAATAGTTTAGAAAACGATTATGAAATCTTTCTAGTTTCTAGTCTTATAAGTCAGTGTGTTTTCTGAGAAACCTCTGTGACTTCCACACTTAGTAAGTTTGGTCTCCCTCACCACCTTCAAGGTGAAATAGGGGTAAAGCAAGAAACTTTGTGTCACAGATATCACAATACGATCTAGACAGTAGTAATATAAACCCCTCGTTTATTGAACAAGGAATCTGAGTTTCCTCTCCCTAATACGAGGTATTACCTAGCATAAGTCTCGAAGAGGGTATGGACTGACTCTACTATGTTTCCTACTCTAAATCCTAAAACTTTACTACAACATTACACAACTCTGAAAATCTTTGGATTCCTCCTCCACTTATATAAAACGTACACACTACTTATACTTTAAGACCCCGGGTCTCCTATCTGACACCAATCGTCTTATTACTGGTTGTTTCTGTAGATTCGGGATTAGGGGTCTGTGACACTTTACGGTCGTGTGTACCACTTAAAATCACTCGAAACGTCTACAATAATATTAACTTTTGAAACTCCACTTCTCTTATAGAACGTAATAGGTCCAGATCGGGTAGATTAGTGTAGGTTTAAAAGAATTTTCGTCTATTGAAATGGATCCAAGTCTCTCGGTTTTTGTATCGTTCTACTCTTCTTTAGTTAGACGATTACGACTTAAACCTTACCTCCTTCCCCAACCTTACGTCTTTGATCCCCTCTTTACGTGGTCCCTTACGTCCGTCGGAGGACTTCGACTCTTTCTTTTTCTTTGTCTAAGAAGGGGATTCGGAGGTCTTTCTGTACGACCGACATGGTCGTGGACTTCAAATCAAGTAGTCTGAAGACTAGATTGTTCATTTAAATATTTCAAATTTCAAGACTCAAACATCATTCAACAATGTGGTCATTAAATTTTTTTATTGATTAATTATGTTTTAATTTAAGATACTAAGACAGGAAGGGTAGTCCTTCCTTTTATAAAGAAATATAATTGTCCAAGATATCTCTGTACCACTATTCTTTGTCTTGTGGAATTCTGGGTTATGAGCAAAATATTTACCTAGTGACCTTACTAGAAGAACAATATCGAGTATCTGTATTTATGACTTTCGATTTTATTTTAGTTGGACTCTTTATTATTAAGTTGTTCTTTTGTAAACTAAACGTTGAGTTTGTGACTGAGGTTCGTCCAAGCTAGGGACCCAGTCCTTCTAAGGGACCTCCTCTCTTACCGTTCGGCGAGGTCATAAGAACGGATCTCTCAAGGCACCTGTCTCCTCGGACCACCCGGTGTCAGGTACCCCAGTGTCTCTCAACCTGTACCGACTCATTGATCGTGAAAGTTAAAGTGCAAGAAAGTTCACGATTAATGGAGAGGAGATCTTTAAAATTCTGAAAGGTCTAATTGGGGGAAAAACACCCCAAGAAAGTAGAGTATAGAGCTAAGAGTGTTAGACAGTATTCTTTAAAAGTCTTTACTTTATTCCTTTATAGAGAGGTCCTTAACTTTGAAAGGTTCCGAGGAGAGTCGGACGTCTCGTTTATAAATATATTGGTGTCATTTAAAGATGAGTATGAGTCTCCTTTGACACAAGGAAGTCCGAAAGTACGAAAAAGCGTAACGAGAGATTTGGATCTAAGGGGTATGTATAGAAAATATGAACTGTTTTATTATCAGTCATGAGAGACGTGGTTGTGGTGAAACACCTATAGTGAAGAAATGAGAGGGTCCCTCTAAACCAGACACAAGATTTCCCTGAATGTTCCCGAAGTATTGGTTTTAACAGTACTGATTTTCATTACGGAGGTAGTACCTGTGCGTCATAGGTAAAGGGAAAGGAAAAGATCTAAAAACTTAGATATAAAAAGGAAGTAGAGAAAGGAGTCACAGGTCCTTTAGTTTCGAATATAGTAAGCATCTTAGTTACAAAACGAATCTTGGATATAGGTTTAGGAAGAATTCTCTCTAAGAGGAGAGTAAAGTCCAGTTATCTAATAACTATAGTACTTTTGTTTAGATAGGGTAATGTATGTAGAAGGGGAAGGACGAAGATTAAACTACCCTTAAAGACCATTCTAAAAAAATTATAGTATATAGAGTTAATTTTTTCATCCTGTGTTTTACTTCAAGTCTTCTTCCACGAATCTCCTATTTAAGAAAACTTCTCATTCAAAACTCCTTTACAACTTCTTCACTCTCCTTATCTTCCTTCCTGTGTTTACAAGTCTTTTCCTTTACTAGTATTAAGTCTTCGTTATAAGAGTTTCCTTTCACTGATTTCGATATGATTTGACTGACTGCAATATGAGTTTCCTACGAGTACAAGTATATTTCTCCCTTTTTCCTTCCTTATTGAAGTCAGTTTTCTTGTTTCCACTCGATTTACTTTACCTCGATTATTTTATCCACATTTTTATACGTCTTTCTTTACGAATCTTACGAGTTTATTTAGTCTTACATGGACACAACTGTTGTACGACGAAAGAATAGACATTTGAGGGATGTAGGATCCATCAAAGGAGAATGGGATCTCGGTCTCGTAAACGTCACTATGACCCCAAATAACATGTCTCTTCGTGTTTTAGTAGATACGAAAAGAAATAGATAATCGAAAGGTTTCGGAGACTTGATCTCTAATCGAACGTCTCCTTAACGATTCCGTCTGAGAACCTTTGTTAGAAATCGAGTATCAGTAACACTGGAATGCTTCACCATCAATATAAAATTGATGAATTAACCCAGACAGGACCTATACTCCCTCTCAATGGAGACTTCAATTCCTTTGAATACTTCTTCCAAACCTAAAATAGTTCTACAGATTCTCTACCCGAAAAGAAGAACACGAAAGAAAAATAAAGTCGACACTGAAGACACTTTTCCACGACCACACAGGTCACCTTATCTCACTGACCTAGTTAAATTTTGTTAAAACCTACTTGAACGAATCTCGTTAGTACTTCACTGACACGGTCGTAGAAGTCGAAGGTAGGACCACCTAGGGTCATTTGGGAGACGGGAATTTAAACACAGAATAGGATGTAGGAAGTGAGTCTTACTCGGACTAAACACAAAATACTTTATCTAGTTCTATACCCGTATACTTAATGGTTTCTCTTGTAACACCCGTATACTAAATTTCTACGTTTTTGTATAGTGTTTATAAGACTATGACAAGTTTTCGAGACACGTCTACGTCAAAATTTGTTTTTTGGAATACTTTTTTGACTTTCTCAGGTCTATACTACAACAAGAATCTCTACGTTAAAGAGGATCACGACACGACGACCGATTTGACGGATGGGATGGAAACCAGATGTCAGAAGTCAAATGGTGACCGTTATGTATACTTTTTAAGACACCTCCCGAATATTAAGGAGGAAGGATGTATGGATAATATTATAAACTTGAATTCACTGTTTTACCGTAAATACTTCTCTCACTGTTTATACCAAATACTGGATATAAAACTGAAAAGTAAACTCTGAAAATTGTTCTTCACCCTATTTAAAATGTCACTTCATAATTCATTCAGACATGTAAAAGGGAGGTCATCTACTTTTCTTTAGAATATAAGAAAAACACCCAATCTCACCATATTAAACATAAAAGAATACAAGTCACAGTTTTACCTTTATATTATTGAAGAATCGGTTTTCCATAGTTGATAAGTCCTCTCACACGTTTCATCAGATCTTGAGACACTGTGACCTTTACAAAAAGATAAACTGTCATTATCAGGAAATACAATTATAAGAACTTCAAATAAATAAAACTTTCAATACATACGTGAAGTGAAAAGTATTTAATATTAGAGACAATAAATAAAGACAATTTCGTTGATAGGATTTTGAGTGTCAAACTTTCTCTTTGGTATGACAAACAAGTACTGGGGTACTTAGTCTTTAAACCCGACCCGAATCCTTTTACAGAGGAGTCACCCAAAACGGACCCGAATTAGAAATACTATGACAATCAATGGTCCGCACCGTCTTCACCTTGTCAGGTTCTTTCACAGTGAGTGTACCGACCCCAAACCGTCTAATCGTCCTATGAAACTAACAAAGAAGGTCCACTGGAGAGGTTGTCTTTTGGAACCTGGAAAAACCTACCATCGTTTTAAGATCTTATCCAACATACTTTCAATATCCAGATTTAAACTTTAAGTGTGTTTTACTGAAGACGATGGAAGATAATCATTTTGTCCAGTCCGCCGTTTAAGTTTCCCACTTCTTTAGCGGAGGTGGAGAGTTATCGTTCTCAATGTTTCTCATTATCGGTAAAAATTATACGATATCATTCTTTGAAGTAATTTATATAAATTTTTAGTTTACTTCAAATCAGTACTCCTTTATAGAAAATTTGGACCTAGTCAAATTTTATATATATATACACACACATATATATATATATATATATACATGTTTCGTTAGACTATAAAACATATTTGAAACACAAATGAAAAGAAATTTTAATTTGTAAAGATACAGGGTTTCTAAGTCTGTGCTGACTCACTGACTTGACTTGACTTGACTACAAGGAAAATTGAACTTAGTTTCAAGGACTGTAGAGTCAGATCTAAGTTTAGAAGATAATAAAATTAGAAAGATTGTAGAGGTAGTAGATCAGAGAGATAATTCTTCTTTTTAACGAATCAACACCTACTCAAAGAGACTCTCAATAGATCATAATAAGGAAGAGAGAGTTACCTAATTTACAGTAAATGATTCATTTGAAGATCAGAAAGGGTAAATTACGAAAGGAGATAAAGGAACCCTAACTAGTGAATCCTTCCGAAAGAATAGGGAGGAACAAGAAGAAATCTTGAGCCGTAAGTCTACCTATATAGAACGGAAAAGAGGAAACGGAAATCGAAGATAAAAAAAAAAAAAAAGGAGTCGATATATATTCCGAAGGAGTCTGTTGGTAAAACGGAAAAACGTAAAGAAAGACCCCCCTACCAAAACCAGGGACGGAGGACATGTTACAATACTTAGAGACAGGTACCAAGAAGTACGTGAAACAGATAGTCTAGATTAGGGAACTTAGATAAACAGTGATGGTGACATATTAGCATTCCCTAAACTAAATCCAGTGTAGACTTACCAGATCACAAAAGGGGATAAAAGAAGTTAAATTCCGACTTAAGCCGTTATTCCTCAATTATTACACTCGGTGTCAGTCAAGGGTTAGGACAGGAACGACTGATATATCTCGCAGAGGTTGAAACCGACGTTTTTTATATATTAGTTAGACAAAGCCATAACTGGTAGACCACTAGAGGTATACATCTTAGAAGAGAATACAACAACCTTCTCCCATAATCGATACTGGTCACACAAGAGACGTTTTGAGACAATTAGAAACGTGACGAAGTAAAACAGGAGGTTCCAGTTTGAACGGACAATAAGGTCTATAGAGAACTGAAGGATGAAAACGTAAGATCGGGGGATATTACTTTTTCTGTAGAAAAAACCAATCAAGATCTTCCAGATCACCCAGAAGTATCTTGGTAAGTTTAAGTCAAAGAAACCGTAATCACCAACCCCGTATATGAACCTAATGACACTATGACTTACCAAACGAAACCTTTACTTCTCTAGTAAGATAGTAAAAACTCTGACGTAGGTTCATGATGTAAAGCCTGAGAAAACAACTGATACTTCCGAAAAGGTAAAGAAGATTCCCTAAGAACAGGTGTCATCTATATTACAAGTGGACTACTTAATTTAATTGAGTAAGATCAGGTAGAATAGGTGACTAAAGATTTTAAAGTTACTAGTGAGAACGATGGTGGAAAAACTGGTGAAGGTTAAATGGAACTAAGTACCTGGATTGTAAGGTCCAAGGATCCGTTATAAGAAATGTCGTAGTCTGAAATGAAGGTAGTTGTCAGTGTAGGTGTTGACCCAAAACAAAAGTGAAACCGAGTCCGAGAAATAAGAAAGACCTCAATAAAAAGGTGAGGTAAAATAGGTAATCGTATAACCCGTGGATGATTGGATTCCTCAAGTGGAAAGTCACAGTATAGAAAAACGGAAAAGTATGACAAGGACTCCAAGAGTTCCGTTCTTATGACTTCAATAAACGGTAAAGGAAACAGTCTGAAATAAAAGAACCCGAGGTTTTAGTAACTTCTCTCACTGACGAGGTACTTCAATTTTTTGTGTACGAGGAACCTTCTGTTCGATAATGTTTGGATCTGTCGTATAATTTTATCCGGATCTGTATAACTTTTCGTCTCTGTAATGAAACGACTGTTTCCAGTCACATCAGTTTCGATACCAAAAAGGTCATCAACACATACCTATACTCTCAACCTCGTATTACTTCCAACTCGAGGTTTCTTAACTACGAGAACTTGACACCACGACCTCTCTGAGAACTCTCAGGGAGTTTGACGTTTCTCTAGCTTGATCAGTTAGGATTTCTTTTAGTCAGGACTTATAAGTAACCTTCTTGACTACGACTTCAACTTCGAGGTCATGAAACTGGTGGATTATGTTTCTTGACTGAGTAACCTTTTTTGGGATTACGATCTTTTCTGACTTCCGTCCTCCTCTTCCCCTACCGTTTCCTACTCTATCTATTGACCTACCGTAGTGGTTTAGAACCTCTACTTCATCTCCTTAGAGACCCTCAACCACTACCTGTCCCTTCTTTGGACCGTACGACGTCAGGTACCCTAACATTTCTCAGCCAATCCTAACTCACTGACTTGACTGATACCTTTGGATTTTGTAGTCCCTAATTATAATCTTATAATTTTTTGTAGTCCCCAATTATAAATTAATAGTTACAAACGAAACTAAGATATCGTGGACGTCAAACTTTTAATTCGTTTTCTACTCTCAGGTTATCTAAAAAGTATAGACTTACTAACGATCAGAACTAAGATACTCACATAGGAAAGTTGTTGTTTATAAATAGCTCGAAAGAGAAGTAACGACAACAAATGATTAAACTCCTCGTCTTCCTTTAATCATTTATAAACAACTCTTAAATGAGAGAAGGTCCTTTAGATTCTGGTAGTGTAAATAATTAAGTATTCTATCTCTGTATCTCTAGAATAAGTATCCGTTATAATAAGAGTAAAATATGTATATCTTTGAATTCATTCCATTGGATAAGTTCAAAAGTACTCCTTCTTCACTGTCTCTACCGTAAGTTTGTATCGTCAGACCGGAGCCTCATTGGTGAAACGTATAACGCTATATACTTCCTTTTTATCCTCTGAGATTAAAGTTTTGAGGTAGATACTAAACCTCTTTATACCATTCGTAGTTCACGTGACGTCATATCTCTTCCAATCAACGAGAAGTAACACCACCAGAAGTATTGTCTGCAAGAGACATAGTGAGTTGATTCGTTTGAAGTCAACGGTTCTCTACAAGGGAGTGATGGAAAATGAGTTTATATATATAGAAACACAAACCTTTAATAACATTTTTAAAACCTTTGGTAGGAATCGTCTTTAAGAAACAACGAGAGTTACCGATTCTTCTAAATGTTCCAACTAAATTCTAATGTATATGTAACATATACGTTATAAGTTCTAATTCTAATGTATATATAATATACTCCAATATCTTCCATTTCCGAACTTCTTATCTTGGTTCTGGTTTCAGATACTTGTTTAGACGATTTTTAATTGGTTCTTAGTGTCCAGTATCTTTTATTTGAGAATCTGTTCCAAGGTATCGTCCCAGTACGCTCAAGTACACTTCACCGTTTCCCGTAGTGTACGGTTTGACAGTCACATCTTTCGACCAACCACTTACTTCACCCTCCTACTAATCTGGATAGATTTTATTTTCTGATTCGTTCATTAGTTTTCTGGTTGCAAAGATTTTATTTATTAAGTCTCTAATTTCAAAGATTCTATTTTCAATTAGTCCTTAGTATCCAGTATCTTTTCGTCGAACATTCACTCCATTGTATTATTCGTGTACGTGTCGTTTGACTTCCTTTTGTACCATTTCATATCGTTTTTTAGTTTCATCTTACGACCCGACACTTATCTCACATACACACTTCTATATAATCCGTTTATTAGGTTTCAGTATTTTTTCGAATCTCTTTACAATCCATTCATTCCCCTGTCTCCACGTTCACTGACCACGTTTATCTGAAAACGTTGGTTCCGTCCAAAAGATCGGACCGAAAGGTCTTGCAAATACAGTGAGGAATTTGTTCCTCGGTAGTGTCTACAACTATGGGGTCTTACAGACCGAAACTTTTGGTTTCCCCGAATGTAAGTTCTTTTGTCCTCTGAGACATTTGTCTTTGACAAGAGTTTCCCACATGTGTTTTAGAGTGTATCAAACTCACGGTCGTTTCAGTCATTGGGTGTCTCTACAATACCCCTCTCTCCATCCTCCCCCCAAGTACAAACCCTTGCGTACATTCTTAATTTCTAAAATTTTAATTTTTTTTATTTTTTTATTTTTTAAATTTTTTTTTTCTTTTCTTTCTGTGGACCCATTCTTGGTGAACGACTAGAACCTCGTAGAGGACCTCTCCGTAACACGTCGACCCTGATGTGGACCCCTACACCGAGACCACCATCGGTAAAAACCCTAGAGGAAGGTAGTAAGACTGTGGTTGGGACCGATTGTGGTAAAATCTTAGGAGGAAGATTTGATAATCGTGGTCCTGGAAGGGGACGGTTACCCAAGTACCGTTAGTGTGTTACGACCCAAGAGGGACCTTCTACCCTAGGAGTCAATCAAATTTTTTACAAATTTTCCAGTCTTGTAATTCATTTTTACGTGTTTATAGTACTTTCACTATGTTTAGATTACGATATGTCACCTTTTGTTCTTCTAGTAAATCTTACGTTATAAGCAGTGTATACATTCATCAATGTCTTCCTTTAACTGAATCTTAATTTAGATAATCACTTGAAATTGTACACTACGTTCTCAATTAGAAATTATCAGTGTACTTGGATCTTTCTCAGTTTCCACGGTTCCCTTCTTCAATAATACTCGATATATCCAAAGAGTGAACGTTCACAAAAAGGGAGAGAAAAAAGAGATGTATACAAACAAGTTTAACATTTTGTGACCGTAATAAACAAGTAGAACCGGTTATGTCTTGACTTTGAAATAACCAGATAGAAGATTCTTTTTTATCTATATATAAGTGTTCAAGGGTATATAAGGAAAGGGATAAAAGAAAAAGTCCTTCTGGGTGATGTAACATACTCAACTACCCATTTTGACTAAAACCAACTATTATTCGATAACCCTAAAACTTAAAGGGGTTAGTAAGAATGGTTTAAAACTAAAACAACCTTCTGAGGTGACTTTTGGACGGTCTGGGGACGTATTCCATTTTAAAACTAGAACTTCTCTCAAAAAAGGTAAGGGTCGGGTTTATGACAGAATACCTTTACTGTACCCGTTATATATTTTAAAGAAGTGAGGTAAGGAAGTAAATGACACACAAAGTACAAAGTGATAATGAATTATAAGACCCCATATTTTTCATACTTTTCAGTATTTTTTATACTCTCTTCACGTTCTAATATACCTATATCGGTGATACTTTTTCAGAAGGTTGTGTGCTCTTTATTATAAAAGAGTTGTTTACACATAAGAAACAGACGGTTTACGGTTTTAGATATGAGAATGTCTTCTTCCTCCCCACCTTCTCTCTCTGTGTTACCGACAGGAACCCTTAGAATGTCTGACCAGTCGGTCTTTTTATACTTACAATTTGTTAATGAATATTATTTCATGTTTAGTTTTCTATGTATTCTAACTCCACTACACCCTCACTAGAGTATAAAATAATTTCATTTAACGTTACTTTATAGATTTTCTTATTTTAAGACTATTACGGTATAATTTTAACCTTTATATCCTCTCATAAATTTCTGATACCTTGACTAACTGACTTGACTTGACTTGACTTGACTACCTTAGACCACGAAATTATATACCATGATACTATCCATCCTTTATATGTTTTTCGTCTAAGACGGTATCACGGAAGGATATTTTGTACCTACGTACTCTTATTTCCTTCTTTACATACCACATCAAATATCCGGTATTGATGACTCTTATTTTTATTAGGTCCAATTATTAGGTCTATGTATTTCGGGAACCCGAAGGGTCCACCGTGATCACCATTTCTTGGAGTCCAAATTAGGGACCCAGTACTTCTAGACGACCTCTTCCCGTACCGTTGAGTGAGATCATAAAAACGGACCTCTTAGGATACTCGTCTCCTTAGACCGTCTAATATCAGGTATCGTAGTGTTTCTCAGTCTGTTTTAATCTTACTGAATCTAGTGTACATGTACTTCGTGAATGTGTCACGGTTTTTATATCACTAAGGATTGATAACCGGTGTTACTGAATTTTGAAAACTGGTTTCCTTAAACGGAGTCTTTAGTTTTTGTCTTCTTTTATAATTTTATTATAAACTTCAAAATTCGTCAGAGTTGTCATAGATGTGACCTCCCTAAGGAAGACAACACACACACACATATGGCAGTTTGAGTACTATAAAACAGGGTTTTGGAAACACTTACGTGAAGTCATAAAAAAAGACTAGAATAGACTCCACTTTCTTGAAGTGTTGTGTTTTATCCGGTCTTTAGTAACGTAGGACTATTATGTTAAGTACTTTTATTCGGAGAGAGTCCTTAACCACGATCACCGTTTCATGACTGGGCGGTTGTGTTCTCTACATTCTAAGTGTCTAACCTAGGGACCTAACCCTTCTAGAGGAGCTCCTCCTGTAAGGTCATAAGAACGGACCTCTTAGGGTACCAGTCTCTTTGGACCGTCTGATATCAGGTATCCACACGTTTCTCAACCTTAGATCACTTCAATGAATCGTGAGTACTGTGTTACGGATTAAAGTAATCCATATCAAGATAAAGTTAGTACATTTGACGGACTAAAGAAATTATGGTATCAACCATTTCTTAGACGGACGTTACGTCCTCTGGACCCAAAATAGGGTCCCATCCCTTCTAGGGGACCTCTTCCTTTGTCTTTAAGTGGGATCATAAGAACGGACCTCTTGAGGTACCTGTCTCCTCGTCCCGTCAGATGTCAAGTACCCCAGTTTTCCCATAACTTTGTACATATGATAGTACATTCTTTGTTTAGCGGTCAGATCCAAGCTATATCCTATGCCCTACGAACCCCGACCACGTGACCCTACTGGGTCTCTCTACTATACCCCTCCCACCACCCTCCCCCTAAGTCCTAATCCTTGAGTACATGGGGACACCGTCTAAGTACAGTTACATACCGTTTTGGTTATGTCATAACATTTCATTTTTATTTAATTTTCTTTTTTTTTTTCTTAGTCTGTACTGACTCTCTGATTGAAAGTTGAAAGTGAAAAGTTCGACGGACTAGAGTGTGGTCCAAACCTTTGTTTATATCATTACATTTATCGTTCCTCCTTCACGGACCAAATCATAATTGGACGTGTTACAACAACGACAAGTCAACGTGCCAGTACAGGTTGAGAAAAGCTGGGGTAGTTGACGTCGTACGGTCCGAAGGAACAGGAAGTGGTAGAGGACTTCGAACAAGTTTGAGTACAGGTAACTACGTTACTACGGTAGTTTGGTAGAGGAGGAGACAGCAATCTAGAGAACGGAAGTTAGAAAGGGTCGTAGTCCTAGAAAAAACTACTCAGTCGAGAAACATAGTTCACCGATTTCATAACCTCAGAGTCGAAGTCGTAGTCAGGAAGGTTACTTATAATTCCTAACTAAAGGTAATCTTAACTAACCAACCTAACGGAATGACAGGTTCCTTGAGATTTCTTAGAAGAGATCACGGTGTTAGGTCAAATCAGGTCAAGTCGAGTCAGTACAGGTTGAGAAACACTAGGGTGCCTGATGTCGTACGGTCCGGAGGGACAGGTAGTAGTTGAGGGTCTTGAACGAGTTTGAGTATAGGTAACTATAGCACTATGCTAGGTTGGTAGAGTAGGAGACAGTAGGGGAAGAGGAGGACGGAAGTTAGAACGGGTCGTAGTCCCAGAAAAGATTACTCAGTCAAGAAAAGTAGTCCACTGGTTTCATAACCTCAAAGTCGAAGTCGTAGTCAGAAAGGTTACATATGATTCCTGGCTAAAGGAAATCCTACCTGACCAACCTAGAGGAACGTCAGGTTCCCTGAGAATTCTCCGAAGAGGTTGTGGCGTCAAGTTTTCGTAGTTAAAGAGACACGAGTCGAAAGAAATATCAGGTTGAGAGAGTAGGTATGTACTGAAGACCTTTTAGGTATCGAAGCCGATCTACCTGGAAACAGTTGTTACAGAGACGAAAAATTGTACGACAGATCGACAGATCGAACCAGTATCAAAGACGGTTCCTCGTTTACAGAAATTATAGTATCGACTTCAGTGGTAGAAGTCACTAAAACCTCTGGTTCTTTTATTTAATAGAGTGACAAAGGTAACAAACGGGTAGATAAACGGTACTTCACTACCCTTGTCTATGGTGCTAGAATCAAAAGACCTAGAACGTAAAATTCTTTCGTAGTTTAGTAACTACAAGTCCGAAGAAATACCAGGTCACTATTTCTTTGGTGTTTGGTCACATCCTCGATGTCCTCTACACCCGAGTTAAGGACTCAGTCCTCTAGGTGACTTCAAAAAGTCATCGAGTCAGCACAGACTGTAAAACTGTGGGGTACCTGGCGACGTGCGGTCGGAAGGGATATGAAGTGGCAGAGGGTCTCGAACGAGTATGAGTACAGGTAACTCTAGCACTACGGTAGGTTGGTAGAATAGGAGACAGTAGGGGAAGAGGACAGAAGTTAGAAAGGGTCGTAGTGCAGAAAAGATTACTCAGTCAAGAAACGTAGTCAACCGGTTTTATAACCTCGAAGTCAAAGTCATAGGTAGGAAGTTTACTTGTAAGTCCTGTCTAAAGGAAATCCTGACTGACTAAACTAGAGAAACGATAGGTTCCCTGAGAGTTCTCAGAAGAGGTTATGATGTCAAGTTTTGAACGTGTTATCCTAGGTGTAAAAATTTACATCTACTGTCAAAAGACATTGAAATACAGTACTTGGTAATAATCAAGATCTATCGACCTAGTCTACAAAATGGGTTCATCAGTGAGAGAATACTACATTTTGGGTGGTTTTTATTTATCGAATGTCCGTTTTAGACAGTGTAAGTAACACATAGTATCGTAGTCATAGGAATTTTACAGACCCAATTCTAGTCTTTATTTTAGTTTAAATATGAGTTGTAAATTTGTAGGGTATATTTTTATCACTATTATATACTATAACGTTAAAGTAATCCAAAACTTATTTTTATCCCACTTTATTCGATACCTTTAAAACTTTTCGATAAAGGAATTGTCTCTACTTTACTTGCATCGGATGGGTCACAATGGTCTCGTACTTGATCCATCTTTTGTCTTTATTTTACAATTCTGTTCTTTTTTTATGAAAGTCGTCAGAAACAGAAAAAGTTAAAGACATTATAGTACTCTTCAAATTATCTAGTCTCAGAATCGACTCCGAATTTAAATCCCTTGAACACCCATAACCCTTAAACTTTGTGGTTATTTATTTATTATTTAGTAGTAATTATTTAACTCTCAAGAATAAATAAGTATATCTCTACTAAATTGATCTCACGAAAAGAAGAAAACTGTTCGTTAATATACATTTGAGAATGAGACAAATATAATAGTACTTTTTCACTTTTCCTTTTCATAATCAATGATTCAACACATGTTGAGAAACGGTAGGGTACCTGATCTCGGTTGGTCCAAGGAGACAGGTACCTTAAGAAGTCCATTCTTATACCCTCACCCAACGGTAAGGGAAAAGGTCCCCTAGAAGGGATGGGCCCTTAACTTGGACCCAGACAGAGGGTGGGACTTCCACCTAAGAAATGATAGACTCGGTGTCCCTTTCGGGTAGTAGAAATATAATAGTATGAATCGGAATATTAGTCCTTTCGGATATATAGTCTTCTGGACAGGACTTTTGACGATTCTTCTTTTCATCTAGTTAAATCATTGCTTATGTAACCTGTTTCTTACTGTATATTTAAGTTCTTCGACTCGGAGTCTGACAAAAAGTAAGATAAACTCCTTAAGATATTCCTCAAGTCCAGGAAAATTTACGGACAGAAAACAGTTGAAGAGGTTTTGTTTAGTTCTTTCTTTTTCTTTTTTTTATCATTATTATTGAACTAGAACGATCCGATCCTAACAAATTGAATAATATCCTTTGTTCTGTCGTAAAACTGTCTCAAAGTGGTTAAAAGTCATTTTCCTTTAGTCTCTTTCTATTAAGATTCCACACACTCAAGACCAACGACTATAATTCCTCTCGAATCATTACATACCTTGTCAAACCTTAAATCGTTTCAACTTCCCTATTGAAGCCTAAAGACCTGTCTCATTCCAGGACTTAGAACAGGACCACTCGTTCGGTATACAAAATTATTCGTATGATAAAATGAACATACGAGTATATGAGGACAGTAGGACCCTGTTCAATGTTTCGGTAACAAAGACCTAGAATCACTATAAATTGTCTCTTACTCTTTTTTTAAGGACCGGGACGATAACAAACTCTATACCTCGTTTTTAATGTAACGAAAGTTTTGAGTGACTTCTTTTAGTTACACAAAAGTGTCACACTTTATAAGAAGTGACCTCTGAAAGTAAAATCACTGTAGGGCACAATCATTCACTATTTATTTCGTGGTAAGAACAATCATCAGTTACTATTATGTAACCAATTTCTTTTTTTGACGTATAGTGTAGTGAAAGATTTACCAAAATTATCATATAATCTTCTACTACGATAAGATTGTTAAGAGAGAGAAATCTTTACATACATAAGTACAAGAATTTTGTTTGATTTCTTTCTTACTTACTTTGTTTTTGGGAGAGAGACGACTAAGGGGAAGTATTGTCTTGCTTGATAAACAAAAGTCCTTTAGCTTCTCAAACAGGTTTCGAGACCTCTTCTACCGAAACATCATGACTCAAACCCCAGTCACCAACTTTTGGAAGGTCTTCTTTCCCGATTGTACTAACGTAGCTGGGAACGGGTCTAAGTCGTCTTCCAGACAATTTAACTGAAACATGACTTGTTGATGAACTTACTTAGAGAAATTTCAGACCTCACCCAGGTAATCTTACAAAAAACGTTTCCCCTCTCTTTGTCTTATAGTACTGTACCAATCTACTTTTACTTAACCATACAGACAAAAAAGAAACCCTCAACTTAAAATTTTACCTTGTTCCCTCTGTATACACGAATTTACAGGGTTAAGTTCAAAATGAAACAAGACTCTCTGTAAAGATAGAATCTCTAATACAAACCACAAGATCACGATAATTCAATTATCATTCTTGTGTTTTTGTAGGTTTAGAACGGGGTATTTAGTGTTACAAAGGGTCTCCTGAAGGACCCCCATGCACCCTCAAGACTCGTCGACTCTCCATAGGACAACGTCAAGTTAACCATCAACGTGAGTTATAAGCCATAAATTTTATCTTAAAACTCTTTCTGACTCAACCTCGTATTTCTAACTTTGGGAAGGAGGATGAGGACGAGGGAGAAAATGGTTCTATTTTTGTTGTACACAGAATTTTGGTCAGCAACTCCTTTTCTAGTTCTCTCTTCGGACCTTAGGTGCAAAAAAAGGACAATTTTGTCTTTTTCTACTGTCCTTCCCCGTACCCGAGGTCGAAATTCCAGAGAATCGGGACGGGTAACCTCTTCCACTACCGTGGGGTGAGGTCATGAGAACGGACCTTTTAGGGTGCCTACCTCATCGGACCATCCGACGTCAGGTACCCCAACCCTTCTCAGCCTGTGCTGACTCGCTGAAGTGACAGTGAATAGTGAAAGTACGCAACCTCTTCCTTTACCGTTGGGTGAGGTGACAAGAACGGACTTCTTAGGGTCCCTACCCCCTCGGACCACCCGACGGTAGATACCCCAGCGTGTCTCAGTCTGTGTTGACTTCGCTGAATCTTCGTCGTCGTCGTCGTCATGACGGGTAATCGTTGAACTGGATTAGTTGTATGACAAGACTGACTGACCTAATTGTTGACAAAGAGTCTCCACCCCTCCTTCTCCTCTCCATTTTTGACCTTTCGTACCTTCCAAGTCACAATCACCTCTTTTTTAATCTTTCTGCGAAGGACGATTTCAGGACATCAATAAATACCATCATATTTAGGTAGTCATGAGCAAGTAATCGACACTTGATGAACGGAGTTTGATGGGGTTTGTTAGGAATGATAAAAGTAGAAACTCTTTGACCTTAGTCCGACTGTCGGAATTGTTCATAATCTATCGATGGATGGAATTTGTTTGTTTGTTTGTTTTTCGGAATGGGGTGATTGATATGTTTTTTTAGAAGTACTGGGCCTATTAGTGTTCCTACACTAGTGAGTGGATATCGGTCTGTAGGTCCTTACGCTTCAGTTCACCTAGAATCCTTAGTAGTGATACTTGTTTCTCTCACCTCCACTACTTTAAGATCAACTGGACGAAGTTTAGAATTTTCTACTACGACACTTTCACGACTTGAGTTATACGGTCGTTTGAACCTTTTGTGTCGTCACCGGTCTCTTGACCTTTTCCAGTCAAAAGTGAGGTTAGGGTTTCTCACCGTTAGGGTTTTTTAGAAGTTTAATAGTTTATTAACGTGTGTAGCGTGTACGAGCCTTTCATTACGAGTTTAAAGAGGTCGGTTCGAAGTTATGATACACTTGACAATTGAAAGTCTACAAGTTCGACCTAAATCTTTTCCGTCTCCTTGGTCTCTAGTTTACATTTGTATGGGACCTAGTAGTTTTTTCGTTCTCTCACGGTCTTTTGGAGATGTAAACGAAACAACTGATACAGTGTCTGAAACTGACACCTCTAGTGTTGTTTGATACCTTTTAAGAATTTCTCTACCCTTATGGTCTGGTGGACTGGACGGGGGACTCTTTAGACATACGTTCAGTTCTTCTTTGTCAATCTTAACCTGTACCTTACTGTCTTACCAAGGTTTAGTCCTTTCCTCATGCAGTTTCGACATATAACAGTGGGACGAATAAATTGAAAATACGTCTTATGTAGTACTCTTTACGGTCCGACCTACTTCGTGTTCGACCTTAGTTCTAACGACCCTCTTTGTAGTCATTGGAGTCTATACGACTACTGTGGTAGGAATACAGTCTTTCACTTCTTCTTGATTTCTAGGAGAACCACTTTCTCCTTTCATTTTTACAACCGAATTTCGACTTGTAAGTCTTTTGATTCTAGTATCGTAGACCAGGATAGTGAAGTACCGTTTATCTACCCATTTGTTACCTTTGTCACTCTCTAAAACAAAACCCGAGTTTTAGTGCCGTCTACCACTGAAGTCGGTACTTTAATTTTCAACGGACAAAGAACCTTCTTTTCGACACTGGTTGGTTCTGTCGTATTATTTTTCGTCTCTGTAATGAAATGGTTGCGTCCAGGCAGATCAGTGTCGATACCAAAAATGTCATCAGTACATACCTACAACTCACAACCTGATATTTCTTTTGACTCGTGGCTCCTTAACTAAGAAAACTTAACACCACAACCTCTTCTGAGAACTTTTAGGGAATCTGACGTTCCTCTAGGTTGGTCAGTCATGATTTCCTTTATCAGGACTTATAAGTAACCTTCCTGACTACGAGTCAGACTTTGAGGTCATGAGACCGTTGGACTGCACTTCTTGACTAAGTAACCTTTTCTGGGACTACGACCTTTTTAACCTCTTCCCTTCTCTTCCCCTCCCGTCTCCTACTCTACCAACCTACTATAGGGGATGTGTTACCTGTATTCAAACTTATCCCAGACCCTCAACCACTACCTGTCCCTCCGGACGACAAGAGTCAGGTACCCCAGCGTTTCTCAGTCTGTACTTCCTCACTGACTTACTTGGTGATTAGATCCTAAGTCCCAATAAAGTAGGGTAACTCTTTACTCTTAAAGTCGTAGTCGCTAAAGAAACCCCACCCGTATCTTAGTGACTACGTAAGATTTAATCATAAAAGATAACATTTTTTACGTTAATCTAGAGAATTGTCGTGTTTGACCATTAAACGAATAAAGTCAAATATTACTAGTTACTTTTAATTACACCATGAGAGAAAAATTTTTCTTAATAAAGAAAATAATAAGACGTTAAGGATCGAAACATGTTTTATACACGTACCCATTAAGGTGATAATTATGAAAACCTCCTTTTTTACTTTGTTACAGAATTATTAAAATGGGAAGTTTCTAATATCCTTCACTAAAAGGTTATACGTCACATTTTATTAAATATAAGAGAGACAACCAACTTCTTTAAAATAGAGTAATATGGTGTATCTTCTTTCATATTATAACGAGTGTTTTATTTTATCTTTCTATGGGTAAAGATAGTTTTACGAAGAACCTTTTTCATTGGTATTCGTTTAGAAGTGACTAAAGAGAGTCTTTGACGACTCGTTCGTTTCATAAAAGATCTAAGTTTGGTGTTCAAACAATATATTCTATCAGTATACTTTACTTCAACGTCTTTAAAGTCAGTTGAAAAACATATGTGATGTCAAGACTAACTAAGGACTTACGAAAATTGATAGTTTAATGTAATAAATGTTGGATTAAAGCGAGTTCAGAAATCTTGACCAGTATCGTATTACATCATTTGTTTTACTATCAACTAGTTGTTCCAGGGTCTAAAAACGATGAAACTAAAAACAAAACTTGATAATAAATTGTAATAAGTTGTAAGGACTCGTCTTTACAGGTGTAGACAAGTAACTTTTTTTCACCCCGTTCTACTTAAGAATGATCTAAAATTAAAGATTTTACAAGACTCGGACACTAGAATAATCACCTCAACTCGGAAAAGAACCAGTATCATCCAACACACCTCTAAATCACCCTTCTTTGGTCTATGTAATTCTTTGTTACGAGTTGAAACATTCACCTGGGGTGTCTTACTAGAAGACCCATTCTTCCACCGTTTTTTTATGATTTAAGATTAATTCTCTTTTAGAGTCCCTGTTATCGCCTTGTCGTTCCATTTTGTAGTTGTGGTCTATTGTTAATAGATGACGAATATTTAAAAGTTATCGAAGAACTGACCAGTAGAACAGAAGGGTGAGAAAATAGAGTCGAGATGACGATAACATCATGAAAATAGATTTTCCTATATTCTTTGTAGGTATGAAAAGGAACTTGAAAGTCATTGAGTGTAACGGATTTTTATTTTCACATCGACTATCTTCTACTGAAACATTTGTCGTGTAGATAGTAAAAAGGAGATAACGGTTTACGGGGGACTCTAAGAGGTATGTAATAGTCTTACTTAGTAAGGGAGATAAGGATTCTTTGTTACAAAGAAGTAGAGGTACTAAAACTTGTACCACAAGAGACTTAGTTCTTAGTCAGGTGTGAACAGGAGACCTGTTTCGTTGAGACGTGATTGTAGGGGAGATTACATATCGAAAGGGAGTAAAGGAGTCTGTCTGAAGGAAACCTTTAAGTGTTTTCAAATGTACTAGGGTACTCGTATCGTTAGGAGTCGTCTTTCGTAACGAAAGAAATAACTGAATGTGACAGTTAAAGATAAAGATTGGTACCCTGAGTCTTAAATAACAAGAGTAACTTTAGAAAGAATCCAGTGGACTTTTGGTTTCGAAAATAGTGAGTACCACCACCGTTACCGTAGAGACTCGGTAAATGGTACGCTAAATGGTACCACCCTGAGGGACAAACAACTAGTTGGGCTATTACGAGTGTACCTCTGTTTCCCTTGTAGATAATCTGAACTTGTGTTACAGTTCACGTCTAAACGAGTTAAGTAACTCCTGACAGTATATACTGGGAAGTACGCACATTGTAAAGAAATTGAATTATCATAGATATCTATCTATTCAAGAGAAAAGTTGTCACTTATACTCAAGGAAAGGGAATAATTCTTCTATTAAAATTTTATGAATTTTAATATGTTGGTTAGTTAAAATGAAAATGTAAGTTGGTCAACAAAGTTTCAAATAAAATTAGGATAACTAAATTACTCGTTGACGACGACAAATCTGAGATTCACTATAGACTGAGAAACGGTGGGGTATCTGACATCGGACGGTCCGAGGAGACAGGTACCCTAAGGGTCGGTTCTTATGACTTCACCCTATGGTAAAGGAAGAGGTTTACTCGTTGATTAGTCACATTATTAAAGGTACGGGGGGGGTTTTTTTTAGACTTTCGAGATATTGTATAACATTGTTCATACGTAAATAATCACATACTGTCTTAGGTATGTTCCCGAGGGACTACCGAGTCACCATTTCTTAGACGGACGTTACGTCCTCTGTACCTTCTGTACCCAAACTAGGGACCCAACCCTTCTAGGGGACCTCCTCCTTTATCGTTGGGTGAGATCATAAGAACAGACTTTAAAGGGTGTCCGCTTCCTCTGACCATCCGATGTCAGGTTTCCCAGTGTTTCTCAATTCTGNATTATTAAAGGTACGGTTTTTTTTTTTTTAGACTTTCGAGATATTGTATAACATTGTTCATACGTAAATAATCACATACTGTCTTAGGTATGTTCCCGAGGGACTACCGAGTCACAATTTCTTAGACGGACGTTACGTCCTCTGTACCTTCTGTACCCAAACTAGGGACCCAACCCTTCTAGGGGACCTCCTCCTTTATCGTTGGGTGAGATCATAAGAACAGACTTTTAAGGGTGTCCGCTTCCTCTGACCATCCGATGTCAGGTTTCCCAGTGTTTCTCAATTCTGTGTTGACTCGTTGACTCGTATGTGTCCTGTAGGTATCTTCTGACTTTTAACTCTTTCCTTAATAATAAGTTACGAATCTTAAAGACTTTGATTATTATGATTCTTAACGATTAGAAGAATAGAGATATCCAAACGAATAAGACTTGTAAAATGAAGTTATCGTAGTATGTTATACACAAAAGAAAATATATTGACTGAAGAAAAAAAATTAAATAAATAAATAAATAAAAAATTTAAAATTTTAGAAATTAAGAATGTACGCAAGGGTTTGTACTTGGGGGGAGGGTGGAGAGAGGGAATTAATCGTTTTTTCAAATCAATCTAGATATAACGTCGTACATGGTCATGAAAAATAATAACTTATTATAAGACATGATATAGGTATGGTATAGTGTCAGATTAATTATGTAAGTAGTTAACTACCTGTAAAGTAAAAAAAAGAGTGAAAATAGATATTACTTTTCTTCGATGTTTGTGACAATATGTACAAAAACACTTGTATCGAAAAATAACGAAAAACCATCGATAGATCTATAGTATGTGACCCAGTACCCTATTAAAATATAAATACTCTTTGATGGTTTGACAAAAGGTTTCCCCAGTGTAAGATGTAAAAGTGCTTGTCACATACTCCCAAGAAAATTAGAAGGTATAACAACAGTTGTGTACAATAATAGATAATATTAAAAATAAAATCCGTACTATTACTTATACAAGAGAGACACCAGAACTAAATGTAAAAGAAATACCGATGATACGACGTTTATAAAAGTACAAAGATAGCCGGTAAAAATAGTAAAATCTCTGTACAGAGAAGGTCAGGAAATAGGTGAAAAATTGAACCAACAGAAAAAATAATAATTCGATAATCTTACGAATACACAGTATATATGTTCAGAGAAAGTCTATATACAAAATGTTTATACGAGAGGTAGTCATACAATGAAAAGAGAACGGTCACAGGAGACTTTGTGTTAGAAAATCCTTTTAACTATCTTATGTAGAAATTATTAATTTATAAAGGTATGAAATGACTTAGACGATTTTGACAATTTTAAAGGGAGTTTCCTTTATAGGTCGAGTCTACAGAAGTAGTGGTTTATACAGATTTATGAATTATTTCTTTATGATGGTTAGAATACGTTTGAGAAGATCTATTACAGTTTATATAATCCAGAAAAGTCCAGTAAACTACTCCGGCATTAGGAATGATAGTTTTGTTCCGTTACTGTAATGTCCTTTTTTATAGAAAATTATGTTTAGGAAGGTGTTTAGTTTACGTCTTGATCTTACGATATATTTTTCATGTCTTGTAGAACTAGTTTTACCCGAATAAGGTCCTAACTTTCAAACAAATTTACATATTTTTACTTATGTTAAGTTATTTAACAGTTGTATTCTCTCTTTTTACAATACTGATCAGGTCACTAATTTATTAACTATTTTTAGTTGTAGGTAGTCACTATAGTTTTCTTTATAAAACGTTTGATTTTTATCTTTAATGAAATTAGAATGTTATCTATATAATTTTTTCGTTATGTTTACTAATATGAAGGACCGTTTTATATATGACGAAATAGGGGAAGTAATCTTTAGTTCTTTTATATTTAATTTGGAGTAAAAATGAAGTAGTATTTTCGATTTTAAACTCTAAATAGTGTTGGTTCGTAACTGTTCTTACGTCTCTTTATACTTGAAAAGGTATGACGACTACTCTTGTGTTTAATTATTTGGTGAAGTCTTTTGACAAATCATTATAATTTCTCTAGATTTGTACGTACGTCGGAAGAGAATCGTTAGGGTGAGAATCTACATATTGATTATTTCTACATATTTATATATTTGGTTTTATGTATATAGTCTTATTAATGTGGGGGTACTGGTTTTTCGGCAATCGTTAGGTTTACGGGTCACTAGTTTCTTACTTACTTATTAACCACCATGCCAGTTTGTTCCCTTATGATATGTTGTCACCTTAGTTGGTTGTAGATGTGTTCAGTCTGTGTTTATTGATGTATGGTACACTAAGGTTATATATGTGTTCAATTTAGTAACACACCACAATCTCTAGTCCGATCATGAATTAGACCCCTTCTCTCTTCACTGACCTTCGAAGGTGGTCCTTCCTTACGGATAGTCCTCAAATATTATGAGATATCGGACTGGACCCATCCTCAATATAAACACAAAGTGAACCACTTTTAAAAGATCGAATAAAATCAAAACTCGACAAATTAACTTTAACACGTCGAAAGTACGTACGAAATATCAATTCCCAAATAAAATCTTATATATTGTTTAAAATTTTACAGATGTCTCATTTATCCTTTTATTTGTTTACTTCTTTGTTCGTTTTTGTCACCTTCTTAACGGTAACTGATGATAGAATTACACTAGTTCTTTTCTGTGAGATGGTGAGACTTGTATTATGACTCTGTTTCAGAAACTAGTTTTTGGACTTTGTTCGAGGTCCCATAACACCTCTTCTTACAAGGTCTTCTTGTTTTCCCTGACGTTCAAGTTACCACGATTCCATTATTTTGTAAACGTTGTAGTTCTTTGTCGATCTTCCGGTTACACGGATGTTGTCTCACGGACTTGTTTCACTAGTTCCTTCCCTAATGGTCCCCAGACTCGTACATCCTATGATACCTGGTTTCTTCTCTAAACCCAAAATAAGATTTACACTGTTCTTCGGTCTACCTTTAAAACTCATCTCTCTACATTAATGGATTATCCATAGAGGTATTTCATTAAAACAGGTGACCATCTTTTATCTATCACCTTACCTCTTCTCAGTTTCGTGGACCTGACCAATCCTCAGTAAAGTAAAAAATAATGTGATAATGAGACAAGATAATATGAAGGTGTTCTTGTAGTAGGACTTGAGAGGAAAGGTGACAGGTTGAATGTCACAAACCTTACCGAGAATAGTTAAGGATACCATCTTTTCTAACTTCAAAGGGTGGACTGGAAGGTAAAAGTGAAAAATTTATTGATAGTTAGTATTTTAAAGTTAAATCTTCAGTTTGAAAATTACTCCTAGGTTGATTTTTATCTGATGATGAAGACATTAACATCGAAGGGAACACCAAGTCGACCATTTCTTAGACGGACGGTACGGTCTCATGGACCTAAGTTAGGGACCCAACCCTTCTAGGGGACCTCTTCCCTTTCCGATAAGTGAAGTCAAAAGAGCAGACCTATTAAGGTAACTGACATGTCAGGCACCCCAGTGTTTGCCAACCTGTCCTGACTTGTTAAAAGTGAAAGTGAAAAGACATTAAGATACTGTAAATGAAACTTATTAAATATACTGAGAAACTTTTGGTAGATACGGTAACCATATGAATTCGTTTCATCGAAGGAAAGTTACAAACATTGAAACATGAAGAAATCTATCTTTCTTTTACGATGCTCCGATAGTTCTTAAGTGGTACTAGTCGGACATTTGGGGACTTGACTTGTCAGAAGACCTAACTCAAACGGTGTACGGTGTCTCCTCGGTTCATGGACTCCGGTCAGTGGGTGCTTGAGTGGACCATGATCATGGTCAGAGACCTGTACTGACCCAAGGACGACCGGACACACCGTTGACAACATAAACATTAGTGTTTCACAACAGACCAAACAAATACCTTCAAACGATTTTGTCCTTTCCTCTTTTCCCTCATAGACATAGACTCTTGACATCGTTCAAATGAGGTACCTACCTTGAGTAGGTCGTTCTTCCTTAATATTCCTAGGACAGGAGGACACTGTTTTACCGAAAAGTGTTAAGTCGTAGAGTCTAATTTCAAACAAAAGTTCCCTAAAAGACAAATTCTTAAATTTATTCAGTACGGTTCTCTTTTCAACCACTTTTTATTTTATTTGTACTTTAATATACCCATATATAACTTTAAATAATAAAATTGAGTTTTCAATATGACTTTTCACGACCCTCGGTCGTACCCCTTAGGGCGGGTACCGTTTCCAGTACTCCTTTTCCCGGACTGTTTGTGTTTCGACCCTAGTCCGGAGTCCCCAGGGAGATCTGAAAGAACTCTGAGATGGGGGGTTTTGTCTCAGACGGACGAAATGACACAATACGAAAGGTGGATGAGAAGATTGTAATGTCCCCACGACAAGGGGTGGTGGAAGGAGATTTTCCTCAATTGAACCTCGAGGTCAATTATTCAGAGGAATAATTGTTCTCACAAAGTTAGGTTTTTGGGGAGACTATCGAAAGATCGGACGGACTGTCCAGAGAGGCCTAAGAATGTCGATGCGTACACTAACAAATGTCGGAGGGTTGACGCTCTCCGTGTCTTTCGAATTTTGTAGGATCCTTACATCCCCGAAGGTTCCTCAGCTTTAGTAATCTTATCTTGACTAATTCCCAAAGTAACAACTCGGTTATGAACGACGGTTCAAAAGTATAGAAAATAAACAACTATATCAATCATACATCTTTTTTGTTCATTATCGGGACCGTAATCGTTGTAATCTAGAAATTCAATTCATGAAAGAAACAGTATTGGGTACGTGGAAACAAGATGTCCTTACATTGAAATAAATCATTAAACTCCCACTACGTCTAATTTCTTTTTTGTGAAGTTCCCTTTTACTCAAAAGACCAACTATCTGTAAATAGATCCTTCTCTCTGTATTTTTACAATCGTCCGGAGGACCGGTCTTCTATTACATTTAGTGGACTCTGGAAAACATATACCCTTCCATACGCTTCTCTTTCGGACCGGAGTTATTCCCAGTCCTGACGATGGGGACGTATTGAGACGTATAAGGTAATAAAGAAATACATGTTGAACCCCATATGTTCGACGAAAACTTTTATTTCAACACTCAGAACGTGGCTACGAACCGAGGGGGTACAGTAAGAAAAGAATAAGAGGGAAAAGTCCGACTTAAGGGTAGACCTCGTATCTCCGAACGGCACATATGAATAAATGGACCCGAAGATTCTGGGTACACTCTCCCTCGGGGTCCACCCCGTAGGAGACGATAAGTTCGCCCGTGGACACCGGATACATCTGCCACGTTCGGGGAACAGAGTCCCGAAATAACCGAAAGATACATTTGGTTTCTTAAAGTCGGAGAAAAGAGGAGATAAAAGAGGAGATGTGATAAGAAAGAATTAGAGAGAAATATAGAGATTTATTTATTCAGAGAGAAGCGGCTGCGGTAGAGGGGAAGTTTAAGGGACCTAGGTGGCCCCGACCTGGTTCCGTCTTTTCTTTGGAAACTTATACTATCACAAAATGTACAACACTTATCTGTTTTCTTGTTACTCTTCAGATCTAACTTGGGTCCAGAGGGTGTGCCATCCGTCTGCAAAATGTCAGACTCGGTGGTCCCTTCAGGTTATAGGTACAATGAAACTTCTATAAGTTTCATAAAATAGAAATGAAACCACGTCTTATCACATCGAAATAGAACAATGTCTTTGACAAGTTATTAACCTTAACACAAATTTTTAAGTGTTAAAACAAAGTAAAAATTCTGAAGATTTTGAAAAGCCAATAATGACACGTAGTCCGGAGTCGTAGTGAAGAATAGATTTTGGTGCCGTTCGGTAAACGGAAGTAGGTCCAATATTGAGTAAAGGGTCACCTTATAAACACCTCAATCTTTATATCATCGACTATGGACGGAGGATAATACAACAAGAAATCAGTGATTCAGAACAGGTTTAGAAAACCCTGGGGTACCTGAACAGGTTTAGAAAACCCTGGGGTACCTGATATCGGGTAGTCTAAGGAGACAGTCACCTTAATAGGTCCGTTTTATGACGTCACATAACGGTAAAGAATGAGGTCCCCTAGAAGGGTTAGGTCCTTAACTTGTCACAGAGGATGCAACGTCTGTCTAAGAAATGGTAACACAGTGGATCCTTCGGGTCATCCGAATTTATAAGAAGGAGTTTAGATAGGACGTTGTGTCCGTTGGATTTTTCCTAGCCATCAGTAACATGTTACTCTTGATGATGTTTAGAGGTTGTTTTTCAGTTTGTCATTTTATGTCTTTATTTATTTCTTATACTTGTTCTTTAACTGTCTTCACTTTACCGGTTACTGGACATTTTTTACTGTTTCCGGTGAGTACAAAAGTCTTTACGTTTAATTTAGTTAATCAATAAAAGGATGTTCGCTAAACACCTTGTTTATAATACCATCTTGATGAAGAGACCTTTACCTATGAAAAAAAGGAGAAAGAAAAAAACGATAAAAAATAACCTTATATAAATGTAAAGTCAAACAATCATAGACGAGATGATACAGTACTTACTTAATAACCATATGTATATAGGGGAGAGAACACTCGGAAGGAGGGTAGGGGAGTGAGATGGTGAGATCTAGGGTGGGGAGATTCTAGTGGTTCAAATCGAGGGACACAAATCTCGTCAAAAGACGGGGATAGATCAAATGTGTACCATCACATATATACCCGAAGGGTCAACTGTGTCCCCATTTCTTAGACGGACGGTCACGTCCTCTACGTCTAAGCTAGAGACCCAACCCTTCTGGGGACTTCATCGTTTACTGTTAGGTAAGGTCATAAGGACGGACCTTTTAGGGTACCTGTCTCCTCGGACCACCCGATGTCAGGTACCTCAGTGTTTCTGCCCGTACAACTCCCTGACTGGTGTGTACGCGTCACATTTGTACAGTCATGATGAGAGACTTGAGTGGGGGAAAGAAGAAGGGGTAGATATACAGACAAGAGATACAGACGTGGAGATCAGGAAGGGACGTCCATCCAAGTAGTCCTGGTAAAAAAGATCTAAGGTATTTATTCGTCATTATATACTACAAAAATGTTGAGATATAGATCAATAGACAGTCCGTCTTTCTGAACACATACCAGTAGTAATATAAGACTTGTGAAGGTGATCGTGGATTTACCGACAGTCACATGTTTGGATATCGTATACATACTCACTATACCGGTGATCTCATTTGTCCATCTAATATCCTTTATAACAACTCACGAGAGGTATAGTGTAATGATCTATTTCTTGTTCAAGATCCTTAATATGTCGGATTCTTACTGTGAGAGGAAACCTTTATTTTAATTTATATACATTTAAATATATTGGTGTCTCCTTTACTAGAATTTCTTATATGACTTAAAGGTTACTACCCTTAAATTTAAAAATAACAGATTTAAAGTAATAAACTGTAAGTGTTAACTAATACACTGAAATTTTTATTAACCACTTTAGTTGTATGACTAAGTACTATAATTCAGGATTCTAAAATTATAGTACGATAATTCCATAATCAAATTAAGTTCTTAATTTTACTGACCTTTAAACCCTATTATAATTATAGTTTAATCCCGGAAAAAATTCTGTGGATAAAATACAAAATTCATAATATTTATTTATATAATGGTGTAACACAAATGTTACAGTTATCAACATTTTAGAATTGAGTGTTTTTAAAGTGATGACACCAAATTCGTAGTTATAAATCACTTAAAAATTATAGAATCCCTGAAGACGACCGTATGTAGATACGAATCTAAACATGTAGATATAAATCTAAACATCACAAAAACTCTGTATTGATGTTCATGATACTGTCGAGAGGGTAACTCATTGAAAGAGAGAAAACTTGAAATCAATTCAGACCAACAACAGAGTGTTTACAAAGTCGAATTGAAAGTACCGAGACAATACTTTATGTCATATAAGACAGAGGTAAAAAGAAAGACAGAGATGGAAATACAGACACAGACAAATAGAAATAGAGAGAGAAATAGAGAGAGACAGAGGGATGTGGAGTATGGGTTTCAAAGGTACTATTTACTAGTAAACCACCTCTCTCCGTATCTATACGGATTCTTCAGGGTCATCAAGATCCGAAGGTGGTCAAACTGAAAAGGGTTTAGTTAGTGGACCGTACAGGAAGTCTACTTACGTTGGACAGTAGTGTTCTGACATTGGTAGACTCTGTGGTACGTTTTCATAGTGGATCGGTTCGGGTCGGTTGTGGGTGTTGATACTCTCTCTTTTACTAACAACAACAAAATTCGGTCATATAAATTCCCGTTTAATATGTGTGATTGTCTATTGTCTTGTTATTAATGTGAAAACAGTATTATAATGTTAATTTTATATTGACAGTTACAATGTAAAATTTTTATTGACATTGGGTCTTGCCCCTCGGTGGTATTGTATTACTAAATCTCCAACGTGAACCTTGTGTCTATCGGTTTTAAATTCAGGGACGTTTTGATAATGTCTCAATACACCCCAACCCGTTCAATTAGTTACTGTAATAAAGTCGACAAGTCACTTTATGTCTAATCCGTCACCACAATTGACTCGGAGGGTCAACCACGTCACCATTTCTTAAGTGGACGGTCACGTCCTCTACGTCCAAGATAGGGACTCAGTCCTTCTAGGGGACATCCTCCTTTGTCGTTGGATAAGATAAAGGAACGGACCTTTTAAGGTACCTGTCTCCTCGGACCACCCGATGTCAGGTACTCCAGGGTCTCAACCTGTGTTGTCACGATACGTGTGTTAACCATAATTGATTGAGTACTCCAACTACTTTCCAACTTACACGATTGTAACAATTCGTCATTTTTATTAACGACATATCTCACTTTACGTTAAACACAATTATTAACAGTAAATTTACGTATCCTTTTAAAGGTGTTATTAAAATCAGAAGTGTATATGAACTATATAAAAATTTATATTGTACAAAGTTTACATTTACTTTTATTGTAAAGGATAATTTCTACATCCTTAATTTAAATACCATGTCCTAACCTAATTCTGCCACCTCATTATCCTGTCACTTAGTGGAGGGGGGTATTTGTATAGTTGTTAAACAGAAGTACACCTTGTCAAGTGTGTCCTTTAATTAACCTTTGACCTTTTTGAGAAATTGTTGATTACTATATTATTTCTAATGGTATATTGACCCATTCTACCTATTTTTGTATCCAAACCCTGAAGACGGGGACCTTACCTAGACTTTCCTTCTCTTCCAAATGTCTCTGTCTGGGAGTGGGACCCCTAATTCATTCACTTCGGTATCTACCGTGTAGGGTCAGGACTCCAGAATACGTCTCCTCTGTTCGGGAAAACCGACGACTCTGTCTATCTTCCTGATCTCTTCGAATCTTAGACAAGAGTTTCTCACGTGTACATGACCGAACGGTTGTTTGTCCCATCCCTTCGAAACACGACTATCAACGACGGAGTGACGTGAGGGTTAGGTTCGACCATATGTAGTTAATATTTCTATATACGTGGATTGTAGTCTCTAGTTTTGTGTGCTTCGTTTTCTAGAACTTCCTCTTCTCTGAAGGGTATACGGATCACCAATCGTCAATCTGACGGTCACGTCTCCTGTGACCAAGTGTGGGAACAGTCCCTTCTAGGATGTACGGTGCCTCGTTGATTCGGGCACGAGGTGTTGATGACTGGGACGTGAGATCTCTGGTGTTCCACGTGACGACTTCGGGTTCGTAGGGTCTCCAGTACGAGGCGTTATTCTCTCCAATGGTATAATCTTCGGACGTGTGGTGTTCGTCTCTCATCGGAGACGAGTGACGTTGATCTCTTTCTGGGTCACGTCGGTTTTCCTTTATTTATTTATTTAAACCCCGAAGAGATCACCGAATCTACCATTTCTTAGACGGACGTCACGTCCTCTGAGCCCAAAATAGGGAGTCAGGTCTTCTTGGGGACCTCTTTCCTTACCGATGGGTGAGGGTATAAGAACGGACCTCTTAAGGTACCAGTCTCCTCGGACCACCAGATGACAGGTACCTCAACCTGTACTGACCAATTGACTGTGACTTCGGGTTCGTACGATCTCAGGTACGAAACGTTGTTCTTTTCGGTGGTTTTGTCTTTGGACGTATGGTGTTGATCTCTCATAGGGGACGAGTCGTGTTGATCTCTTAGGTTGTATCGGTTTTTATTTCTTTAATTATTTAGATGTTTTTCTCTTGAATTTTCTCTTTGTTTTTTGGGTTGTAATTATAAACCTACGATATAACGGAATACAAGTCATTATATATATTTTGATCCGTCTTGTACTTGATCCTTTACCTTTTGGAGTTATTACGATATTTGATTGATCCAATTCCTCTATAGACGTCTTATGGGGTAAGTTTTACCCATTGTATACGTTAGATGAGTTCCCGTGTATTGCAAAAGATTCTGTCCGACAGTGACCCCTTACTTTTTCAGAGTCGTTTAAATTTTGTTGAGTTTAGTATACTACATATTAGAGACTGGTTTTGTCTTACTGTTATTTTTAGTTATGGTTTTGTCTTTAAAGTCTTTACATGTTTGTGTGCCGATAAAACGTTATGTAATGTTTTTATTTACTAAGTGTACACTTTTGTATTAATTTTAATTTTTTATTAAATTGTTGTTAACCACCGAGTCTACCATTTCTGAGACAGACGTTAATGTCCTCTGGGAGTACTAGGGAACCAGTCCTTCTAGGGGACTTCTTCCCTCAACGTTGGGTGAGGTAATAAGGACAGATCTCTTAGGGTACCTGTCTCCTCGGACCTCTCGATGTCAGGTACCCCAACGTTTCTCAGTTTGTACTGACTCACTGATTGTGTGTGTGTGTGTGTCTGTGTGTGTGTGTGTGTTTACGTTTTGTATTGTTTTGAATAGTCTTACATAATTCTGTCTGTAAATATTGAGACTAAAGAATCTTTACAGTGGCTATCGAAGGAAAGAAAAAAAAATTATATTTACATAAATAAAATTAACCTCCAATTAATGAAATGTTATCATATAACCAAAATCTTACCTGACCAATCTAGAGGAACGTCAGGTTCCCTGAGAGTTCTCAGAAGAGGTTGTGGTGTTAAGTTTTCGTAGTTAAGAAACCACGAGTCGAAAGAAGTGTCAGATTTAGAGTGTAGGTATGTACTGGTAACCTTTTTTTATCGGAACTGATACTGTTGTCTGGAAACAACCGTTTCGTTCCAGAGACAAAAAATTATACGACAGATCTAACTAGTATTGAAAGAAAGGTTTCTCATTGACAGAAAATTAAAGTACCGATGTTAGTGGTAGACGTCACTAAACCTTGGGTCTTTTTATTTTAATCGGTGACAAAGGGGTAGATAAACGGTACTTCACTACCCTGACCTACGGTACTAGAATCAAAAGACTTACCACTCGAAATCCGGTTGAAAAAGTGAGAGGAGAAAGTGAAAGTAGTTCTCAGAGAAATCAAGAATAAGTGAAAGACGATATTCCCACCACAGTAGACGTATAGACTCCAATAACTATAAAGAGGACCGATAGAACTAAGGTCGAACACGAAGGAGGTCGAATCGTAAAGAGTACTACATGAGATATAGTTTCCATTTATTCGTCTCACTGTTATATGTCGGAACCACATGAGGGAAAGGATAAACCTTGGTCAGACAACAAGGTACGGGTCAAGATTAAAACGAAGGACTAGACGTATGTCTAAAGAGTTCTCCGTCCAGTCTACCAGACTATAAGGGAAGAGAAAGTCTTAAAAGGTGTTAAATAACACTAGGTGTTATAGGTTCCTAAACCGTATCAGTTATTGTATCTTTATCTACAAAGAACCCTTGAGAGAACGAAAAAGGTACTAGGTCGTCTACAACCGTTAAACTACAGACCAAGGAGACGGAAAAGATTTTGATCGAACTTGTAGACCTTCAAGTACCAAGTGCATAAATCAGATGAATATATTTTAATTCAGATGAATATAATTTAAATCAGATGAATATAATTCATCTCTCCTCGTTGGGGTGTGGGCTCCTCGTCACCGACGTACCCGCGTCCTCCTGACTCTCCTCGATGAGATGGAAGTTCTAGTCCTCCCCGTCGGTACTCCTCTATGGGGAATAGGTTCCATTCCTCGTCACCGACACTAAACGACTTCGGTGGCATTTCTTTATGGGGTACAGCTTCCATTCTTTTTGGGTTCATTCTACCATCCATAATTCTCTCCGTAGTCTCCCGTCTGTGTGACTTTGGTATTAGTGTCTTTTGATCAGTTAGATTAGTGTGCCTGGTGTCGGAACAGATTGAGATACTTTGATTCGGTACGGGACACCCCGGTAGGTTCTACCCGCCCAGTACCACCTCTCCAGACTGTCTTACACCAAGTGACCTCTTCCCTTACCGTTGGTGAAGTCATAAGAACGGAACTCTTGGGGTACTTGTCATACTTTTCCGGTTTACCATCCTATGACTTTCTCCTTGAGGGGCCCAGTCATCCACGGGTTATTCGATGTCCTCTAGTCACCTCTTTATTGAGGTCTTTCTAACTTCCCTACCTCGGTTTCGTTTTTGTTATGGGTCGACACTTACACTGACCACTATCTTCGTTCCAGACTACGACTTTCTCGTTATAAAGTATCCTTGGACCTTACAATCCAGGTACTTAGTTCCGTTTAACCTTCACCAGTTTATCCTCCACCGTTCCCACTTACAGCTGTAAGATCCTTAGTCGTTTGCTTTTATTTGACCTTACCCACTTAAATTGAGTCCACTGGTAATATAGATGATGACACCTGTCCTTAGGGAGTCTTCTTTACCTCATCGGTAGTACCAGTTGTTCTCAGGTTTTACGTCATGAACCTACGTTAGAGTTTTTGCTACCTTATTAGAGACAAGAAAAGGTTCCGTTTAGTAAGTCATAGTGTCATTGGGTTCAGATACGGGGTTGGTTATTAAGACTTCTTCGACTTCAACTTGTCAAGATACTTCTGGATGTTCTGGAAAATCTTGACTCTGGGTTTTTTCTACAGGAAAAGTAATATCCCTGACCTTACTTTTCATCCTTCAGTTCTTTGTGGACACATTGTCTGTGTAAACCGGAACCTTATACCTTACTTCGTCCCGTTTCCGATTATCTCAAAACGGTTCTCTTGTGTGACCAGTATCGTTTGTAGGAGAAGGTTGTTGTGTTCTCTTCTGAGATGTGTACCTGTAGTGGTCTATCAGTTGTGGTTTTAGTCTAACTAATATAAGAAACATCGGTTTCTATCTCTTCGAGATATATCAGTCGTTTTTATTCTAGTCCTCGCCTGACACCGAGTCTAGTACTTGAGGAATAACGGTTTAAGTCTGATTTAACTTATTTCATCCCTTTTGGCGATCCGGTAAGTCCATACTGGATTCAGTTTAGGGAATACTAATATGTCACCTTCACTCTTTATCTAAATTCCCTGATCTAGACTATCTGTCTCACGGACTGCTTTATACCTGTTTCCAAACACTGTAACATCTCCTCTGTCCCTAGTTCTGGTAGGGGTACCTTTTCTTTACGTTTTTTCGTTTTATTGAAAGACCCCTCCGGAATGTTTATCGACACTTTTCTTCTCTTCATTTTTCGTTTCCTCTTTTTCTTTCTATATTCGTAGACTTACATCTCAAGGTTTCTTATTGTTCTTCTCTATTCTTTCGGAAGGAGTCACTAGTTACGTTTCTTTATCTCCTTTTGTTATTTCACCCTTTCTGATCTCTAGAGAAGTTCTTTTAATCTATGGTTCCCTTGTAAAGTACGTTTCTACCCGAGTCATTTCCTGTCTTTACCATACCTGGAGTGTCTTCGTCTTCTATAATTCTTCTCTACCATTCTTATGTGTCTTCTTGACATGTTTTTTTAGAAGTACTGGGTCTATTAGGACTACCACACTAATGAGTGTAAGTGGATCTCGGTCTGTGGGACCTTACACTTCATTTCACCCGGAATCTTTTGTAGTGATACTTGTTTTGATCACCTCCACTACCTTAAGGTCGACTCGACAATGTTTAGGACTTTCTACTACGACACTTTCACGACGTGAGTTATACGGTCGATTAAACCTTTTGAGTCGTCACCGGTGTCCTGACCTTTTCCAGTCAAAAGTAAGGTTAGGGTTTCTTTCCGTCACGGTTTCTTATAAGTTTGATGGTGTGTTAACGTGAGTAGAGTGTGCGATCATTTTATTACGAATTTTAAGAGGTTCGGTCCAAAGTTGTCATACACTTGTCACTTTAAGGTCTACAAGTTCGACCAAAATCTTTTCCGTCTCTTTGGTCGTTAGTTTAACGGTTGTAGACGACCTAGTAATTTTTTCGTTCGCTCAAGGTCTTTTTGTAGATAAAGACGAAATAACTGATACGGTTTCGGAAACTGACACACCTAGTGTTATTTGACACCTTTTAAGACTTTCTCTACTCTTATGGTCCGGTGGACTGGACGGAGAAGTCTTTAGACATACGTCCAGTCCTTCGTTGTCAATCTTGACCTGTGCTTTGTTGTCTGAGCAAGGTTTGTCCTTTTACTCATGTAGTTCCGACATATAACAGTGGAACGAATAAATTGAATATACGTCTCAAGTAGTACTCTTTGTGACCCGACCTTCTTCGGGTCCGACCTTAGTTCTAACGGTCCTCTTTATAGTTATTGGAGTCTATACGTCTACTGTAGTCTTTCACTTCTCCTTGATTTTTCGGAGAACTACTTTCATTTTCTCCTCTCACTTTTTCAACCGAATTTTAAGTTGTAAGTCTTTTGCTTCTAGTACAGTAGAGCAGGGTAGTGAAGTACCGTTTATCTACCCCTTTGTCATCTTTGTCACCGTCTGAAATGCAAGAACTCAAGGTTTTAGTGGTGTCTACCATGAAGTCGGAACTTTAATTTTCTATTAATGAGGAACCTTCCTTTCAATACTGGTTCGATCTATCTCATAACCTTTCGTCTCTGTAATGAAACGGATGTTTCCAGGCAGATCAGTTCCGATACCCAAAAAGGTCACCAGAACATACCTACACTCTCAACCTGAAACTTCTTTCGACTCGTGACTTCTTAACTACGAAAACTTGACACCACAACCTCTTCTGAGAACTCTCAGGGAACCTGACGTTCCTCTAGGTTGGTCAGGTAAGATTTCTAGTCAGGACTCAGAAAAAACCTTCCTGACTACACTTTCGACTTTGAGGTTATCAAACCGGTGGAGGACTCTTCTCAACTGAGNAATACAAGAACTCAAGGTTTTAGTGGTGTCTACCATGAAGTCGGAACTTTAATTTTCTATCAATGAGGAACCTTCCTTTCAATACTGGTTCGATCTATCTCATAACCTTTCGTCTCTGTAATGAAACGGATGTTTCCAGGCAGATCAGTTCCGATACCCAAAAAGGTCACCAGAACATACCTACACTCTCAACCTGAAACTTCTTTCGACTCGTGACTTCTTAACTACGAAAACTTGACACCACAACCTCTTCTGAGAACTCTCAGGGAACCTGACGTTCCTCTAGGTTGGTCAGGTAAGATTTCTAGTCAGGACTCAGAAAAAACCTTCCTGACTACACTTTCGACTTTGCGGTTATCAAACCGGTGGAGGACTCTTCTCAACTGAGTAACCTTTTCTGAGACTACGACTCTCCCAACCCACGTCCTCCTCTTCCCCTACTGTCTCCTACTCTACCGACCTACCGTAGTGGCTGAGCTACGTGTACTCAAACCAACTTGAGGTCCTCAACCACTACTTGTCCCTCCGGACCGCACGACGTTAAGTACCACAGCGTTTCTCAGTCTGTGCTGACTCACTAACTTGACTGACTTGATTTGAATCGAATTAATAATTGTCTACAGTAGTAAAACACTTAACTAAAGTCTAAGAAAACATTAAAGAAAAGAAAGAGAGAACGACAAAATGAAACATTCAACTACAAAACCCTCATCACACGAAAATAACAAAATAGTGAACACATCAATAATACAAAGACGAAATAATAATAGTTCTTCGAAAGTATTATACAGAACGTCATTTTGAAAGATTAAATTTGATTTTAGAATTGTAGATCAGGTACTTTTTTAAGATGTATAATTAACCGTGGGAGGTGTAAAACAATAATTACAGAGCGAATCTTATAAAAAAAAATGAAAAATAAGTAATTATTTTATAACATCTATGTCTAAAAAAATTATATAAAGACAAAAACTAGATATACCATCTTAAATAGTAACGTCATAAGTTCGTGAGAAACAACGTAATATACACATAGAAATGGTCATTCAAAATACAACAGTATACAAAAGTACCATGATTAATTACAGAAAAACAAAGTCGAACTTCTGGAAGTAAATCGTAAAGAAGATTCCGTCCAGATTTCCGTTACTTAAGGAAGTCAAAAACAAACAGTCCCCTTCAGAAATATAGAGTAAAGACTTCCCACTGAACCACTTGTTCCCTAAGAACCAACTGCCATACGAGAAACTCACGAAACTCATGTTGTATGTGAAAGAAGACCGGATTTTCCAGGATGTCTCTATAGATGACTACTAAAGTAGTCATAAGGGAACATATACTAATCCCAAAAAAAAAAAAGGGGGAACTACGAAGGATTTAAGATATAAAGAGTTAAGACTCACGGACCAATATTACGAAAATTTACTTCTCAAGAAACCTAATTTAGACAAACCCCTATAAACCTGAAGTACATGAATCTACAGGTGTCGAAAGTGTCTAAACCCTTTAAAGTGGGTAATTGATGAATTTAATTAAAAGACGGACGAAAGAGGGAGCAGAGGAAGACCCTAAGGATGTCACACTTATGAGAAAGGAACTATCACAGGGTGTCAAGTGTGTCCAAATGAAGAAAAAGTAATATGAATGATAAAAAGGGGTACAGACCTATTATAGTTCTCTAGCAGGGGTTTAAACTTATAAGAAGGAAGATAATTGAGAACCACTGAGATAACAACTTCGAGGAGTAATCTAAAATTAGGTAACATTATTAAATTTCCAATTTCAATCTCTATCATTAATATAATAAATTAAGTAACATAACAAGTCGAGATATTAAAGACAAATCAACCAAAATATTCAGAAAAGAGTAAAAATTTGAAAAATAAACGAGTACTTAACAAAAAGGACTAAAGTAACTTAATAGATGTAGGATATTTTACAGTGTATAGAAGGAATTTTGTTAACGAAACTTAATAAAAGACCATTGAACATCTAGAGGTAAAGAAACTCCAGATAATGATCGTTTAACAAACAGGAAAACCAATACAATTAAAAGGAACAAAAAGGTGAAAAGAGTAACAAAAACTACTACAGAGACATAATCTCCATTGACAGTGGAAGAGGTCCGAAAGACTTGAGTGAAACAACCCCTTTCTAAAAGTGGAGTTTAACAGACACTCCCACGATCCACTCACCCTACATTATAGAAACAAGAGTTCTCACGTACTGACGTATTAAAGAGATGTAGAGGTAGTCGTATCTAGTTGTAGACACGTCTGACGTACCTAGAAGACACTGGTTTTGATCTCTCAAGAGTACCCATCACCATTACAACCGATCCCGGTAACTCCATGAGCCGTTATTTCCGAAGACTCCAGGATGACAAGAGGAGAAACCGAGTACCTTCATTGATGTTGAGTCCTCTATGTTTAACCGTGAGTCTTTCCGTCATGTAGGTTTCTGGAATCCAGTCCGACTTCACCTTGTTAACATAGTGAAGCCGGGACTCCACGTTGACATGACCGACCCCGTCTTCATGGTCAGAGTACCCATGTTCGTGTATATTAAGAGGGTACCCTGACCCCAGATACAAACAACAAACGAAGTCGTTGTACCCCTCGTCCCTCTTACGTCGTCACCACGTTCGGGACTATATATATACTGTCTCATGGTGTCATCGAATCCGGGTCCTCACGTCACAGTATATCGTCGTGTTGGAACCTTACTACTCAGTTTTAAAGTTGAGACCGGAGTCCTCTTCAGTGTCTCATCATCGTAGTGCCAGGGT